>JAFEMH010004459.1:0-208490 GCA_022495995.1 Adenophora triphylla var. japonica
GTCTTGGTAGATGGGGGATCATCCATGAACGTCCTTCCAGTAAAAATGATGGATTTCTTTGGGGATCAAAGCAAGCGATCTAAAACCACTCGACCTGAGCAATCAAGGCATACGACTCAACATCCCGCCCGAGTCTTGGGAATAGCCACCTTGAACTTGTGGTTCGGAAAACAAATGGTCAGACAGGACTTTGAAGTCATCGACATCCCGATCACCATTCCACTTTGCCATTTTGGGACGCCCTTGGCTGCATCGGATCAATGGGGTGGCATCCCGGCTCTCCATCGATACGTAAAGTTCATCCAAGGAGCAGATCGACCATCGTCATAAGCCGATAGCATAGTCAGCAGAAAGGACCGACACAGCCGAGCGTCCCGGTTTTAGAGATCAAACACGACGATGATGGCATGATGCTAACGGAGTTCACCGCCCGAAAGCCCAAAGGCCCGGGTGTGCCACATAGATTTGCCTTTGATTTGGGACAAGATTCCTCCCAGGAGTAGAAAATGATGAAGCACATGAACTACATCCGGGGGCTCGGTTTGGGAAAACGCCATCGGGGCACTCAACGGATCATCAATATCAAAGAACGGGAAATACCCTGCACGACTGGGGATACTCTCCTACTCCCGAACACATTGCGGAGGACAAAGCGAGGCTGCACGCGCTCACGAGATAACAAAGAGGAAGCACACGCAGTCTCCGATCTTAGATCCTTCCGGCTTCGACATGACCAAGTACTTCACAAGGAAGGCCGGCAACTTGGAAGAAGATCCGAGAAGAGGGGAGCGAGTTAATCGGCGCCAAACAAAGGCCGGCGAGCAACCATGGACAAGCTCCCGGCGAGAACTTGGCAAGATTCGGAGGCCTCAAGCCAAATCCTGACCCGAGCATTCCTCGACACACCGCGCCCCTGCTTAGGGATCCTGACCACCGCTATTCACAATGAATTTTGGTTCGGAAAAACTCCCTCTTTGGCGGAAGAAATCGAAAAACTCTCTGTCGACACTCACGCCTTCAACAAACGGGACGGAGTCTACAGTCGAGCTAGTAATGCCCAAGACAAAAGCAAGAGACTCCATGAGACGATGCTTGGGACGAGACGGCTGCTCCACACTTTGCTCTTCAAAGAAGAAATCGAGATGCCGGATCTAATCGTTTTTGTTTTACGATAACTCTTTGTGATAGCAATGATTGGGAGCGGTGACGTAAAGCCTTTTCAAGCCCCATCTCCTATCAAGCTCATTACCACTCAATAATTTGGGCCACATTCTCAGGACCTCTACGCCCGGCCAAAAAGGACATGATCGAACAACTTGGTCGACCCCTCGAGTCCTAGAGTCTAGTGTCAAAACTCATCTGAGTCCAGTAGCTTTGAATTTGAGTCTCTCGAGTCATCGATGGCCTCACGCCGAGGAGAAGATTACGAACTCATTGCCAATAATGTATTCCCGTATGCTCTTAATGAATGCTTCGATCTTTAGAGTATCCTCTCATTGCATCTTTAACAAGCGATAAATTAACTAACACACAAACGGTTAATAACGATTCACTTGATAAGAAAGCGAGACACATTAAACGAACAATACATTAAGCACATCTTTAAGCATGTTGTCCAGCGATGGAAAAAGCGGGCCCAAGCTGCCGAGGAGGTTTTAACCGAGGTGGGTGGGAGCTGGCGAAGAGCCGAAAGAGGCGCCGTCGGAAGTTTCTTCACCTACGACGCGAGCAAGGCGCGTGGCTGCCTTTGCTCAAAGAGTTCGTGGGCGTGTTCGCTTGGTCCTACCGAGACATGCCCGGGTTAGATCCTAACATTGTGGCAGAACAGGATCCCTTGAATCCAGAGGCTAAGCCCATCAAGTGGTAGCTACGCCGAATCAAGCCGAGAATGGTCTTTACAAGTCAAAGAGGAGATCGAAAAAATGCTCGCGTGCGGCTTCATCGGGGTGATCGAGTACCCACATGGCTCTCCAATATCGTCACGGTCACCAAGGCCCGATGGAAAGAGTGCGGCTGTTGCGTGGACTTCGAGATTTCAATGAAAGCAAGTCCCAAGGACGATTTTCCACTGATATCGACATGTTGGTAGACACTTTCTGACCAATTTCGAAGTCAAGTCCTTCGTGGGCGGTTTTGCCGGCTACAATCAAATCAAGATGGCCGAAGAAGACCAAGAAAAGACGGCTTTCTACAACCCCACAGGGAACCTGCGCTACATTAATGCCGTTCCCGGACTAAAGAACGTGGGGCTGCCTACCGACGGGCGGCAACCGCCCTCTTCCACGATATGATCTACAAAGAGATCGAGAGTGTATCGTCGATGACATGATCGTTCACTCAAAGGGATCGAGACGGACAACACCTCCACAGACTGAGAAAATTCTTCAGTAGCCTCCAGAAAACACTCAGCTAAGGAAGCAACACATGGAAATGCACATTTGGGGTTAGCTTGAGCAAGGTTTTAGGATACATAGTCAGCTGAGAGAGGCATCGAGGTGGATCCTCAAAAAGATCAAAGCTATCATCGAAAATGAGACCATAGCAGAAGCTCGAGACGAGAGGTGAAAAGCTTCATGGGCCGCTGCAATATATCGGCCGCTTCGTCGACCAATTGACCTCTATATGCGAGCCAATGCTTCAGGCGATGAAGAAGAACGCCGACATCGAATGGAACTCGAGAATGCCGAAGATGCCTTTGAAAAAATAAAAGCATACAGCAGGTCCTCTAGATTCTATTGTCCTCCCCACGAGGAAAAGCCCTTTGTTGCTATACCTAAGCTGTGACCGACACCGCGGTTGGAGCCATGCTTCTGTCCAAGAAAAGAAGGAGTCACGAGGTCGAAACGCCATCTACTTCGTCGATTCCGAAAGTTTCAAGGCGGCGAACTCAATTGCACGACCCTCGAAAGAGCACAACGGCTACAGGTATGGAGTTGTCGGGAAACTACGGCACTACATGCGGTCGCACCACAGTACACTTGGTTTCCAAAATGGACCCAGTCAAGTACCTCTTCGACAAACCATCTACTGTCAATGAGAGCTCGCCATCAATGGTCTTTCTTCTGGCGGGTGACATCAAATCGTAAACGAGAAAAGTCAGCCCGAGGACAGGGCAGCGGTGAACAATGGCGATTTCCCAGCTGGCGAGGCTCGAGGCCACCTGAACCACTGGTCCGGGACCCCGAGGGAATCTTCGCAATCGAGCCCAAGCGCCGATGGCAAGCTTGTTCTTTGTGTGGAGCTTGAGCCAACCAAAAAGGGAAACGGCGTCGAGGCTATGCTCTTAGTGGATCCCAGACGGGACAGAACACGCCCAAAATGCTTTATAAAGCTCAATTTCGAGGTAACCAACAATGCCGTAGAATGAAGCTGCTTGTTCTTGGACTACAAACCGCACTCGAGAGGAATGTCCGAAGCTCGAAAGTTTATGGGGACTCGAGCCTTGATCATCAACCAAGTCTCCAACAGTGGAAAACCAGTAGACAGGGCTTACAAAAAATACCATGCACATGGAGGACCTCATCACACAATTCGAAGAGGTCACCTTCCATTGCAAGAGAGACCGAAACGAGGTTTGCGGATACATAGCCACCTTGGCCTCCCTTGTGGAAATCACTGAGAAGGAAAAGCAGTGAGCCCTTCAAGAAGTCGGACGAAAGGAAATTCACGCCTCTTTTGTTGTGAGAGATCGGGCGAGAACTTTAAGCCCGTCAATGAGCCATGGTATAACCCCGGATCTTCCAATACCTCAAGAACAGGAAACTGCCTTCATGAACAAGGAAGGTCAACCCACACACGAAGGGGTCAAAACCAAGAGCATCATGGCCCTAAAAGCGCCTTGCCTCTCGCTTCCGTCATCCTCGGGGACATATTTATACAGAAACGCTACCATGGGCCACTCCTAGGCTGCGTTAACCAGAAGAAGCCAGGAACAAGTTCATGAGCAGAAGTCCCACAATGAAGCTTGCGGTCCCCACATGAGCGGATGAAGCCACTGATGCAAATCATTCTCGGGATGGGCCTGCTCTTGGATCTCCGTGGAGCAGATTGCATCCACTTTGTCAGATTAAGCTGCGACAAGTGCCAACGGTTCTCTGACATCAATCATCTACCGCCCCACGATCTCTCTTTGCATGACTACACCTTGGCCCTTTGCCACTTGGAAATTGGCGTCATCGGGAAAATCGCTTCATCGAGCGGCGCTTGATCTTTGAGTTCATCTTAGTAGCCATCGACTACTTCTGATAGATGGGTGAAGCCAAGTCCTACAAAGGTACTCACCTCCAAGAAGGTCGCGCATTTCCTCAAGGAAAACATCATGCGCCGATACGGCATCCCAGGCCGATTACCCAGCATCGGGCAAGCGGCTCACACTTCGAAGGGTGACGGAGGCTAGCCCATTGAATTGAAGATCTACGTCCTAAATCTTCTCCCTACCGGCCACCTTAAACAACGCCGTGGAAGCGAGCAAACAAAACCCTCGAACGGATCATCCGAAAAATGACCACCCGAGGGACGGGATTGTAGAAGGCTTGCACCTTGCACTTTGAGACTACTGCGCCCAGCATCCGATCGAGACTGCGACCACGGGAGAAACCCCATTTGCCACGACCTACGGGATGGAGCCGAGTCCTTCCCATCGAGCTAGAAATTCCCTCACTCAGAGTCTTTATTTGGAAAATGACATCCAACGAAGTCGAATGGCTCCAGAAGCCGACATGGCGAGGTGGCTGCTAGACGAGCGGCTTGGCCCAAAGAGTGTGCGTCAGAGCCTATCAAAGCGGGATGGCTAGAGCCAACCCCGACAAGAAAGTCAAATCCCGAGACATCGGGGAAGGTGACCTTGTACTCGAAGAAAAGCCTCCCACTCGAACCAACCCAGCTTTGGGAAAATGGGAACCAGCGTGGATCGAGCCCTTTTCGTGGTTGAGAGATCTACTTCAGGAGCGCCATGAAGCTAACGGACCTAGACGGCAATCCGCTTCATGAATCCGAGTCAACGGAAGCAAAGCTTCGCGAGATCACTTCGCACGAAGAAGAAGAGCAGTGTGCATCTCTTGGCACTCCATGTAGTGTCGAAGCTACGCGAACCCACGAGCCCTCTACGAGTCAGGAGAAGCATTAGGCAACCTTAATTGGTGGAATCTAAAAACACACAAAAAAAGTCAAAAGTTTGAATGTGTCAATCAAGACCTCCATCAAGCTAAGCACTTTTCAAGGAACACGCCCAGCGGTCACCTTGAGCCAAGTCAAACGACGAGCGGCAACATCGAAAGGACATCAGGGTCACTCGACGGCATCCGGCTTGGCCCGGCTCGGGTTTGCTTCCGAAGCCCGGGGGCTTGTCTTCGCCCTCACCGCGCTTCAAAAAAAAAAAACAAAAAAAAAAGAGCTCGAGCAAGAAGGCTCACAAAAAAATAATAAAAAAAGAGAAATGAGCAAGGGCTCACAAAAAAAAAAAAAGAGCTCGGCGAGGCTCACAAAAAAATAAAAATAAACGAAGCTGCAGAGTGCAAAAAGAGGTCAAAAGAGCCCGACGTAACAAAGGGCAAAGGAAGCCTGAAACGAAGAAGACCGTCGGAAACGACTTGTCGGGGGAGCATTCAACCTCTCGGCCAAACACAAAGCCTCGCTGCAAAGGAGATTGTCGTCATGACCGGGCCGCTTGATCATAAATGCAACGAAAAGTCAGGTGGACGACAAAGTGCACAACGAAGCAAAGGCAAACAAGAGATCTTTGCGTCTCGACAAAGCTTTAAAGTAAATCACAAATCACTAAGCAGTTTACAACATTTCTTGATGAGTTCAAGCACGGTCTACTCTCAAGTTCACAACATGCTAAAAGACGGCTGACAATACATTTTAACAAATAATGTGTTTGCAAATCTGATGAATGGATACCTAGGAGGTCATTCCGCGCCATCTGCGCTTGTCCCCTCGCCATTCTTTCCCCTTTCTTCCTACGTCCTAGGCGAGTCTTCTTTCATCACGTGAACCAGCTCTGCGATCTCGGTCAGAGAGTCTGGGGTCCTCCCAGTAGAGTCAAATAATCCAGTAGCTCTCACCGGGGCTTCACTGCTTCGCAGTGCTTCATTTCGGATCTCCTCCTGCGTGAGTCTGTAAAGAGGACCTCTCCACAATCGGTCGGTCAACTCCTAGTCTCGTAGTCGACAAAGTGTCTCCCGTCACATCGAAAGGGTCGGACCCGAAACCGGAACTCCTGGAGGCAATAGGCGCTGACGGCAATAGCCGGGTCCCAGAATCGCTACACGCACGCTCTCCCGAGACCACTTGGGACTGCCCAACACGGCCCACTCATACCGGAGCCGGATGCGAGTCGTCAGCCTAGCGCTCCCCAGAGCGTCTAAGGAGTACCACGGGAGGGAAAGCGGAGATAGCCAGCACCCTCGAGAAAATGCAAGAAGGCACACGAAGGCGTTGCCATGCAAAGAGGAACTACCTCCCGCGGTAGCAAGGTCATCCCATTGACAAAAGGCTCTGCTTCATCTGGCCCACAGAGGCTCGGGAAGCGGCGATGGAATATAGAAGGAGGACCAAGACAAACACGGAACTCGATGACGTAGGACCCTTCTGTGGTCTCCTGGTCTCGAATACTCAGGTCATGGGGAACCCACCGGCGAGATCGATGCGTACCAAGGGCATTGCCATCCATCTCTCTCCAGGTTAGTCCATATCCAGCACAAGAGGTCGGCCCGGGCAGGCTGACCACGGAGCTAGCTGACGTCGGAGCCTCGGGCATGCCAGCTGAAGTCTCTCTCGCGGCCGCGGGAGAGCAAGCGGGGCTTCCCCTCTCATGAACCGATCCCCGATCGCCGGGCAGTCGATACCATGCAGTCTCCGGCACGGAACCAGCTCCCAGCAAGCGGTACAAAAGCCCTTTGTCCTGTTCTGCGAAACCTTTCTAGCAAAGCGCCTTGACAAACGCCAAAGCCATTCCAGGCAAACAGTAAACACGCGTCACAAGGCACACACATCTCGGCTCCGTGGCATGCACAAAATAAAAAATGAACCGCTAATAAGCAACTCGGAAATTTCGATAGGACCCGAATTCAGGAATCACAAAATTGACATTACATCTTAAAATAAAATACTTGCTTTTAGTACAAATACAAGTGTTTTACGCTTACCGCGGGTACCAATAAATGTAGAACGAGATGGCCTCCACCTCACAGGTCCTCCAATACAAAGCCGAAAATCCTCAAAAGTGACGGGCACCATTTCATGAAAGGGGAAAGCTTGAAGTGAATATGCCTCCTAACATCCGGACTCCTTCCGGCGGCATACATAACAAATCCCAATCGCGGAACGTCTCCTCAGGAGAGAGTCCCGGGCAAAGACAATAACCTTACCTGACAAATCCCGTCTACGATGCGGAACTCGCCGCGTCATCCTCGTCGTCAGCTGCTTGAAAAGGAAGTGTGAGAGCCTCACTGCGCCTCGGCAAGCTCCTCTTTGAAAAGTACTCGAAGGATCAAATGCGTGAAGGTTCCTAGAGAAGAGGCTCAGGAACCCTCACCACATGTCGCCATGCGGAGGCATGAGCGATAAAGGCTGCTCCCTCGAGGAACCGGTATGACTCCCGAAGACGTCACGGCATCCATGCATGCCGCCCCCTCAAAAGGTCCCTCTGGTCGTGCGGACCTCGGCTCGGCTCTAGGCGTGGCAGGAGAACGTCCACGGGGGATATGCCTCGAAGGCATAGGCTCGTACGGCCGGCACACGACGCGTAGACCGAGCGGGATATCTTCGTAAGCCATCTTCTTGCTCAAGCGACCTCGTCGCCACGTAACGAGTCGGCATATCGTAGAGCTCATTCCCGGGACATGCACTACCGACAAACGGCTCAAAGGAAGCGGCATGCGACAATACGGTTATACTCAACAACAAAAGAGAAAAATACGAAAAGATGCCAAGATCACAGAAATTGACACGCTCGCACGATCTAAAATCGGGGGTCCGCTGCAAATACATGCGGCGGGGCACACTTTCCAGGAACGAGTACGAGACACCTCCTCCTCGTCCCGAGTCCCAAAACATGGACGTCACGTGAAATCCCGGTCCGAACGCCAATGACCCTGCAGGGAGACTGCGGGCCGGCGCTCATCCTCTCCGCGCCGATCACACCACGGCGTCCTCGGCTTCCTCCTCCACGAACTGGCCCAGAGTACATGTCCTCTCCATGCAAATGAACTCCTCGGCTCTAGACTGCCACGGAATGCAAAGGTACCTCTCGAGGTCAAGGCACATCAGCCGCGTATCCAGCGAGGATCATCCCAATGGCTACGAGGTCCCTCGAACCCTGTGCGCAGGGGAAGCAGCACCGAGCCCGTCTTTGCCCGGAAGGCCACCCGAACGTCCGGCAGTGCACACATAACTCGCCGGGTCGAAGCCGCGGCATCTTGCGCAGCTGTCACCCTCGGGAGCCTCGAACTCGGCAACTCCGTGCGTCGGCGTAGAAGCGGTCCATCTTGGAACCATCTACTCACGGCGGTTCAATCCCGCGGCCGTCGGCGTGAAGACGGTCTCGCCCACTTCAACGGCAAGTTTCAACCGTGATCGTGACAAGACAGGTCCTCGCCCACCCAACGGCAATTCAACCGCGTGAGTCAAGCGTAAAATAGGACCTCGCCCACTTCACCAACGGCAATCTCAACCACGATGCCGTCGGCGCAGGGTCACAGGCGCGGGGAAGCCTCATCCGAGCCGTCCCACTTGGCAAGCGGCAATTCAACCGCCGGAACCGTCAAGCGTAGGGCCGGACCTCGCCCACTTCAACGGCCGTCAACCTCGGCGAGTCGGCTGTAGGACCCGGTACTCGCCCGGCACCGCGGCAATTCAACTCTCCCGGCCGTCAAGCGTAAGGCAGGACCTCGCCCGCAACGGCAATGTCAGACCACGAGCCGTCGGCGTAAGGGACTTCGGTCTCGCCCCACTCAACGGGCAATTCCAATCCCAGTGCGAGATGTAGCGAAAAGACTAGCCCACGCTTCATGACGAAGCATAAAATCCCAAGCCAGGCATCGTCAAACGTATTTGTAAGACCGGGATCTCGCCACTTCAACAGGCTTGAATCAACCATACTGGGCCACGGGAACAAGTCAACGTAAGACCGGTCCTGGCGCCCTAACGCTCAACGGCAACTCAATCACCGGCCGTCAGGCGTAGCTGAAGGTCTCGCCCACTCCAGCGGCAATTCAAGGGCCCACTCGCCGCTCACTTTGGCAATTCAAGAGCCAACAAGGCCGCGTCCCGGCCACGCATTGGACCCAGGCCATCACGGAAACAAGCAGACGTCCTCCCAACGCCGACACGGCAATGACAAGGAAGTCGACACCTCCAGCGCCCCTGAATATCAATGGCCACAGAACGCTCAACGCTCGCGGCAATTAAACCACCGCTTGGCTCAACGGCAATTCGGGGATGCCAAGCACCTCGCCGGCTCACGAATCCCAGGCACGGAGCCACGCCTCCAAAAGCAGCAGACGGCAAATGCAAGGAAGAGAGCCAACGGCGCCACCTCAGCCCGGACCACGAATATCAACGGCACAAGACGCCTCGAGCGCCTCGGCAGCAATCCAGCCCGCCCGCTCAACCGGCAGATCCAAAAGCAGCCGACGCATCGCAATTCAAGCAACAAGTCTCGAGCCCAACGACCTCGGCAGCGAATCATCCGAAGGCAATTCCAGAAAGAACTGCTTCCTCGGCCAAACGCTCAAGCCTGCTTCGTTCCGTCACAACTCCCGGCCACTGGGGTCGGTCATCCTTCCCAACGAGAAAAGCTGCGGCCCTACGACGATTCACGCGTTACATCCCGAGCAATTCGAAGCACTAGAAGCGGTCGGATGTAAGCAGAACCGCCCCACTTCAACGGCAACGCAAAGCGCAGACGCATCAAGTAAGCCAGGGCTCCTCCCCAGTACAAGTCGAAAGAAGGAAGTCATACGGAATTGAAGCATATCCCAGCAAGCCATCATCCTTGCCCAGCTCCCAGCGGCAAAACGGAGCACGAAGTAACTGACACCTCAGAAGTCTGAGTCCCGAGGCACGAAGCGCCTCCAAAACGCCAAATGGTGAAGCAATCTGCCACGACAGAAATGTCCTTGCCCACTTCAACGGCCTAGTCGAAACACCGGCGGTCATCGTAGGGTCCAATCTTCTACTGCGAAGGCCTAAAAACACGAAGGCGATCGCCTCTGAAGCGGCTGGCGGCCATCGGCCTCCACAAATGCGGCTAGAAGACGATTCAAAGTCCTCGCGCATTACATCAAGCTATTGACTAGAAGACGATTCAAAGTCCTCGCGCATGATACATCCCCATTGCGGCTGAAAGACGATTCAAAGTCCTCGCATTACATCAATATGACTGAAAGGCGTAACTTCAAAGTCCTGACGCATTACATCAATTGCTATGTAGCCCTGAAGGACGATTCAGAGTCCTCGGCGCTATTCACATCAACCGCCGCCCGGAGATGACGATTCAAAGTCCTCAGGCGTGGCACCAACGCGTCCTTGCCCAGATAGCGATTGAAGTCCTCGCGTAGGCACCCAGCCGCGCCGCGATGACGGTCAAAGAAGTCCTCCAGAGCCGTGGCACCAGCAGCGCCAGATTAGGAAAATGATTCAAAGTCCTCGGTATGCTTTCCCGGGCAACCGCCGCCAGATGGCGATTCAAAGTCCTCCCGGCGTAACAGCCAGCCGCCCGAGATGACGATTCAAAAGTCTCAGATAGCACCCAGCCGTAGCGAGATAGCGATTCAAAGTCCTCCGGCGTGGAAGCACCAGCCGCCGGATGACGATTCAAAGTCCTCATCGGCGCATTAGCTTTCAGCCGCCGCCGCGAGATGACGATTCAAGTCTCCAGTGGCACCAGTGCATGAATCGAGGAAGACGATTCCAGTCCTCGCTCTATCTCCCGGCCGGGAAGGCTTTAAACCACTGAGTCCCAGGAGCAACGTATAAGCCTCCCAAATGACTATCTCAGCCCGGAGAGGAGGCCTTAAACCACCCGGTGGGAAAAATGCAGTGGTGCAGTGGGGCGTGTGGTGCTGCGGTATGACAATGCTCGGCGGTCACCACGTCTCGGGACACCACCACGTCACTTATCCGTGACCTCGCGGTCTGACACTTGAGGGGACACCACCACGCCCACATGCACTCCTGGGAATTCCACCTGCGAACTACGACCGAGGCTTGATTCCCGCCGGGGATCACGTGAGTCCTATCGCGGAGTCGCGCCGTGACCTATACGGTCGCACTAGGACACCACCACGTCCTGCAAATGGCAATTGACTCGGCGGTCGCCACATGCTTAGGACACCACCACGTCCTTACCACCCGGCCTCGGCGGTCACACGACATACTTCGGGGCACCACCAGCACGCCCGCACATTCACAAATTCTGACCTCGAACTACGACCCGGGCTTGATTACGCAGAGTGCATGAGAATCCTATCGCGGGGTCCGGCCATTGACCTATACGGTCACACAGGACACCACCACGTCCTCCCGCCGACTATGCGGTCACCCGGGACACCGCGCGTCCTCCCCCGACCTCGGCGGTCTGCTGACACTTCGGGGCACCGCGCGCCGCATTCTGGCTGCTACTTCACCGCCCTTGAACTACGACCCGGGCTTGATTTTCCCGCCGGGGATACGTAGGAATCCTATCACGGGGTCCCGGCCTATTGACCCGGCCTAAACGGTCACACGAGGACACCACCACGTCCTCGCATTGACCTTCACGGTCTGGCTTCACTCTCCCGACACGCGATCCAGATTAGGACCCTTATCTTATCGGCGGACCCCACTTCTTTCATAAAGTGGGCGTGATCGAGGGGCTTCTGTAAGTACCCCAATGCAGGATCACCCCCTTTCAAACACACGAGAAGCACCGCTTGAGGACTCATCCCTTGCGGAGTCTCGGGGACCTCTCGGCACTCAAAGGCCTCTCAGAACCCTCCTCCAACCCCACCGACCAAACCAAGGGAGGAGCCTTCACAGGATAAAAAAGAGGACAAAAGGACCTTTTCGGGAATTTTCGGGGAAATTGAAGGAAAGCAATTAATTGAGGTCCGTACGGACCCTGCTTTGTTTGTCAATAATTACCTTAAGATCTCCTGCTAAGAGTCCACAATATTCCCTCAAATCCAGGGAGAAATGATTACTCCCTGCCTGAGGTTGGTCGATCACAGGACCTCTTTGCATACACCAGATGAGTCCGTCACGGACCTTATTATTGCTTTCAGGGGACACCATCATTCCGAATATTACTCCATCATTGCCGATTCCACTCCAAATCGGAAATCCAAAATTACGGATAACCCCGAGGAGGGTCTCGTACGGACCTCTTTGCTCAGAAAATTTTTTACTATAAATAGAGGGCTCCCCCTCCTCATTTTCACACACCTCCACTCTTCTCTTCCTCCCTAGGCCTTACGGCTTCCCTTCTAAGTCCTTTCGAGGGCATTCCGGCCCCTTTCGGATCCTTGAGGCCTTTCGGAGCTCCCCTCGTGGTGCTTTCAGAAGCCTCCGACGCTCAGGAAGCGCTCCGCGCTGCCAGGGGCACTCTCGAGGTACTCTTCCGAGGCCCCCTCGTGGTACTCAGAGGCCTTGCACAGTCTTTCCACGGTGTCCGACTCTTTTCTAGGAGTCAAGCCGAGCGATCCCAGACCACAGCCCAGAAACTTCTGCCCAGAGTGAAGGCTCCACGCCACGCCACAACGCACGCCGAACCTGCGCGAGTGATCACAGGCCGATCACCCACGCACGCCTTAGAACCTGCGCCCTTGACATGCGACACTACAACCTCAACTTCCACGCCGAAACTGCGTCGCGGACGACCTGGTCCCTCTCAGAAGCAATCCCGATGCCATAGGAACGCTACTCCAGCCTGTTCACCCACTATTCTCCCGAGCGGAGAGCAGGAACCACGAACCAACATTGGTAAGGCTTCCTTCCTACACTATTTCATTACATTTTCATACATAGCATACAATGTAGACATCCGATACGGCATGCATTTTTAAAAGCAACACACATGACATTTAAAGGATATTAGGGGTATCCAGAAAGACTCGTTTTACGAGGCTACTCGGAGTGAGCTCTAATATTCTAATATTCTCTTCCCGGGAGTCATCGACCTCAGGAACTCAAAATCTCATCACACAAAAAACAGGTTTAAAATTATCTTTAAAGCGTGCCACTAAATCCCATGAATCGCCTCCACTTCAAGGCTTTGATGTTGCGAAGCCAAACGAAACGGAGGGCTCGGCTCCCAATGACTGCTAGGCTTGCCTGGGCATCTTTATCGGCCATAACTTCCCAAGTTATACTCTCGGAAAAAGGAACCCAGGATGATGAAGAGCCCTAGCCTCTACGTAAATCGTAAATCCAGTCCGGAAAATCGGGCCCGAGCAACGCCTTGTGGATGTCCCAGGAGCCGGTGGGTGGGGTCGGCCCGAGATACGGCGAGCGAGGTGGAGATACCCCGTCCTCGAACAGTCGTCGCCAATGATGCTTCTTATCCGCGGCGTCTTGGAAAGCTTGGCTCTCCGCTTGAAAGCGGAGTCACGGCCGCCTTTCTTCCACACACAGTGACAAGAGTAGCACTGCGTAACCTCGGCGGCAGCCTTGGCCGATTTCCTGCGGCCACCCACTTGGACCTCGGCCTTGGCCACTTCCTTGCCTCGAGCCTAGCTCGGCCCTTAAGATCTGCCGAGATGTTCCTCGGCGCTTCGTCACGGAGCTCCTTCGTGCCTTAGCCCTGCTCTGCGTGGCAGCCTGGCCCTCGGCACTTCGGCCTACACCTTGGCGCTTGGCCGCCCCCGGCCTCGGCCTCCTTGGCACTAAGCAGCTCAGCGGCTACGACCCAGTTAGCACTTCTCGAGCCTCCTTTTCTTGTGAGCGACACTTGGCATCAACAAACTTGTTTCTCTTGGAAGCCTTGGCGAGAGAACGTTCTCAATATCTTGCAATCTTTGGCAAAGCCTACAGATCAGATTTGTGTTAGAACCATGAGCAAGCACCTGAGTAAAATCAACTTGAAGTCGAAAGTACGAGATAACTACCTCGACGCCAGCGTGAGTCCGCTGCGGCCAGGCCCAAACAGTTATCCTATATGCTCGGCTTCTCCTTGAGGGTCGTCGCAAGGCATCCTCGTCCACTGGCCACTTTGGATGGGAGCCGGCCCAACCTCGTAGGTGACTCTTCCTGTCTTGCGAAGGAAGGCCCTTCGGGCGGGGAACGGCATTCATGTAGCCCAATGTTGGCCGGCAGCTCCTCGGCGTCGAGCTTGAGTCACTATTGTTTGGATGGTCGGGGAGGAGGAGCCTCGGGTGGAGGAGCTCTCCCCAGTGCGACCGCTTCAGGCTGGCATCGGCTCCTCGGCGTTGGCGGGTTGGAGGCCCTGCTTAGAGCTGGAACGTCTGCGGACGAGGGTCGGCCCCCTCGGTCCGCTTGAACTTCCGACTTCGGCCCATCGGCCACGGAGGCTACGTAGCCCTCTATGGTTGATAAGTTTTCTGGCCGTCGGAGGCCACTGCTCCTGCGGCCTCTCGAACATCCTCATGAAGTTTGAGGGGAAGGGGATGATCTACCACGAGCGAGACAAAAGAAGGTTGCGGCGTTGGCTTCCTCCACTCCTCTGCCTCGAAGTCGGCCGAGCTTCTTGACTTGTCTCCTCTATGCTTAACAGTTCCATAGGACTTAGCCTCCCTCGTGGCTAATTCTAAAGCGACTCCTCTTCTTCGGAGGTCAAATCTGCAAAGGACAAGGGGAGAGATGGTTAGATACGAAGCCGAAAGAAGGCAAGCAAATATCTGCGAAAAAATACGAGTATCGAGTTACAATATTTACATCCCGACCACATCTACTTCATCCAAACCTTCTTTGGTCGAGGGGACGAATTTTACACGCCTCGGACAATCCTGCATGAAAAACGCAAAGGCCGGGATGCGTTGTCGATCATTGAACGCCTTCCTCTTAACGGTGACGAGGGAACCACCCCCGATCCTTCGGTTCAGACATCCAATCCTTCTGGGCGCATAGTAGTGATCGGGAAGCTTCTATCGCCCGGAGCCGGTCGAGCGGCCCCAGCCTCGGAAAAATCCTCAAGGCGCTTGATCAAATTCTTGGTCCATTCATATTGTTGGACGAGGACTGATGAAGTGGTGGAGCATTGTGCGAGGGATTGGAACTCCCCGACCTTGGCTGGCTCTCCACCCGGATTACATGATTATCCCGGCCTCCTGACGCTTCAGCTTGACATGGGAAGAAGAAGTTTGGGCTTCTTGGGTGCACTCCTAATGACGAGGAGCCAACCGTCAGAGACAAGGCGGAAAGCTTGGTAGAAGTGCTTAGAAAGCTCCACGTAGTCGAAGCTCGTAGTAACACTAGAAATTTCTACGAGCAAGGGCACAAGTAATGAAACTAACGAGAACCACTAAAACCAGGTTGGCTCCTAGCGTAAGTGCAAGCCTTTGCCATTTGCCACACATCAAATCCCGAAAAATTCATTGATAAAAGGGGTCGAGGAAGAGCGGGCCACTGTTGGCTTGTTTGAAGTATAAATGGACTGACCTAATCTTCATTGTAGTAAAAGCTCACTCTCTTCCTTCTCGCGTCTTAAGATCAAGTTTGCCCGTATAAGTTAACTTATACTCGTCCACTTGTCCACCCACGTCACGTGGAATACAATTTAGCAAACGTACATGGGGTCCCCGGCACTTTGGAGGCCTCTCTCGTCGTTGCTTTTCCTCCTCGGCCTCCCGCTTCCTCGGCCTTCTCTGCCCTCACGGCTGGGCACCCTCCATAAAGCGTCAGCAATTCGGGGGACGAGGGAGAATTCTCTCGCTTCTCTTCCGTCATACTCTAAAGACGAGGAGACAAAAGTTGAATTACCCCTCGTCCCAATGGCTGATCTAAGCCAGACGGGGGAAGGGAAGATATCCCTCCTCGAAATGCATTACATAAAGGCTGGGGAGGGAACCTTACCACTCGGGCGCTCCACTTGAAGGCCCCTATATGGTGCGAAGAGGCGGGTAGAAACAGGTTCGATGTGTTCCAACGGCATTATTTACGCATCTATCCTCGACGCAACAAGCTACATTTAAGTCCCGAAGAATCGAATTCGATCTATCCTTGTTTTATCAGGGTATTGGATGAACATACGAGAATACGGCCATAACTCCCTCCCAGCTTATCTTTCCTATCTCATCCAGAGATTCGGCACTCCGACCATGGACCTCTCTCTCTACGATAAACCCTTAGATTGCCGAGTGTGATATCCATAACGAAATCGGGGAGAATGGTCCCAAGAACGAGCCATTTCTAAGGGAAATCAAAGATCAATGGGGGATTTTATTCAATATGCAAAGAAATTCATACAAAATTTTCAAGAAAATCAAAGATTCAAAGTGTTTGAGTTAAAAGCAAAAAAAATTCATGAAGAAAAGCTTCAACCTTCAACAATGGCGTTCCATTTTTCTTGGCACATTCGAAATCCCTCCTAAAAACCATAGAAAACACAAAATCAAGAACGGAATGTGTAGAAAGGAAGAAATTTCATATCTGAGTTTGAAAGAACGGTTGGAATCGCTACAGAACACGACTTCGCCGGAAACTGGAATTTAAGGTTGCTGTGTTCCCCGATGAAACTCTTGCAATTTGCTCTCAAACAAATGAGGTGTGTAAAGGTTGAAATGAAAAGGGTTTTAGCTTTTATACCCTCCAAAACCGGGTCGAACCCGAGAATCATTCGGGTCACCGGGTATGGCGCCCCCAACATTCAATGTTGGTAACAACTTCCGAGGCATGACAAGACTGGGGGCCCACGCGTAATCATCATGATATTAACCATCAGTTATATGAAACGACGCCAAGGACACGTGTCAAAACCTGTTCGTATCCCATAAGCCGAGGACGAGATGACTTTCTCCTCGTCCTAAGCCGAGCTAGAAAGTCGGGGGCCACTGAACAGTATAAACCGAGATACGAACATGGGCTTGCCTGAGTTGGGCACAAAAGGATTGGGCCATAAACATAATCCAATACCCAAGTGTCAGGGCCGAGGAACACCTTCCTCGTAAGCCGAGGAGCATCTCCTCGGCCTTACGTCAGCAACGTGTTCTTCATGCTTGGTTCGTCATACTCCGAGATATCAAAAGTGACGAGGAGAGAAAAGTTCTTACCTCGGCATTTCATAAAATGACGAGGAGACAGAATTATTTATCCCGGCATATCCACATGTCGGCCAACCTTCAAATGACGAGGAAGCATAATCATTCACCTCGGCTTATTGATAAACGCCGAGATAAAACATTCATTCTCCTCGGCGTTCCGGCTAGCAGATCATATAATCCTATTCAAACAAGGATTCAACAGTTATTATCCAATCAGGATTGTAACCACCTACACCAATTCAAGTCAAACAATGACTCCTTAACAGATATAATTCTCTTAGGATTATGTTTTATCTCTTTACAAGTTCACTCCAACATGGATTCTATCAATCCATCCCTATAAATACAAGCTCTATGGCTCATTATTGGGTACGTTACCTTTTACCATAAAGAAACTCTGTCAATTTTGTTTCTCAATCATACACCGTGAACTTACTCTCACGCCGGAGGGCCTTTAGCCGGAGTCGCCCCGACTTAGTTTACGTGTTTTCTCTTATTTTCAGGCCTTGCAATCTCCGAAGCATCCGAACGCTTGAATTTGGGCTGATTTGACGATTTTGACATCATCAATTTCTTAGTTGTTTTATTAATAAAAATGAATAATGAGATCAATTCTCACAACAAAAACTTAATACTCACTCTCTCTTTCTCGTACTTTACATTTTATACTCATATTCCTGTGTAAAGTCAAACAAAAAACCTTATTTTGAGACGAGATAATACTTTCTTTTTTGAATTTAATATTTTCACAAGAAATATTTTCTCCGTTCCATTTTACTTTATACTAACTTTGTTACCGATTTGATGAGCACAACAATTAAGAAACAAAAAGAGAGAAAATTAGCTGAATGAATGAGGGGTTGTTGAGTAGGTCTAGGGAGAAACGCGTTTCTCCATAAGTTATGGAGAAACGGGTTTCTGGATATCCAGAAGCTTTGGGATTGATATCCAGAAGCTTTGGGACGGATATCCAGAAAAAAGATTTAAGACCAAATCCAAGGCCAAGACCAAATTTCTGATCTGGATATCACTTTCACAAGGTTCTGGATATCCAGAACATTGAATATGGATATCCAGAAGCCTTAAAACTTATATCCAGAAGCCAATTCAAAATTTCTGGATATCACTTACATAAGGTTCTGGATATCCTTTCAAAGAGTTCTGGATATCCAGAAGCTTTATAATTGATATCTAGAAATCTTAAAACTTATATCCAGAAACATTTAATAAATTTCTGGATATACTTTCAAAAGGTTCTGGATATCCCAATTAAAGGTTACGGATATCCGTAACCTAATCAAGCCCGAGCACTCAAGAATCTTCTTCCACAGCTTTATTTCTTTTTACCACCAAATCACAAATTCACAATAACCCGCCAATTCGGATTTGATCAAACAAGCATATCCGAATGATTATTGCCACCAATACACGAATTCAAACCCACCGACCAATAAATTCACTGTCAAAATCACGAATTAGCAAACTAATCACAATCACCCAAATCCAAATACTGTGTGAAGTGAATAAAGTTGAAACCCAGCTGGGAATCAAGTTGGATAATGGTGATTTGGGAATCAATGGAGATGGAAGGATTCTGGGTATTGGACAATAATGGAGGAAAGCACATGGCCGAATGTATTAAGAGCCGACGGGGCCGTTGCTACGATAACAATCCCGTTTCTCCGTTGATTCCCAAAATCTGCGTGTGTTGTGCGTGTGTTGGGAGAAAAAAAACCCGTTTCTCCCTAGATTTTGGCGGGGTTGTTAGTATAAAAAGTAAAGAATGAGATGAGGGAGCAGTAATTTGATTGATGTTGTGAGTATAAAATTTTTTCATTTTGAATAGTATCAAGTGAAGTGAAATGTAGCAAAATGAAAATTGATATTAAGTGAAGTGGGACGATAGATTGCAATATTTTATATGACTTATCAATGATTGTGCAGTATTTATACAATGATAAAATTGCATTTTTCTAATTTGTTATTTAGAAATTCTACATTTATTTTAAAACAAAATATATGAAAATTGCAAATATATTATGGCACTGAGGGTGTATAGTTAAGGCACTTGGTATTGTATACTGAGGATTGATGGACCCATAAGAAAATTTACAATGGCATGTTGAATTGTTTTTCAATAGTTGAAACATTGTTGAAACCATTGCAAGCAAGCCATTTTCAATAGTAGAAAAAAAAAATTTGTTGAAAAAATTCAATAGGTATTGAATCCAAGAAGGGGGGGGGGGGGGCGTCGCTTGCCACGTGTTGCCACCCGATTGGGCCTTCATGGCGCGTGGAAGACACACCCAGACAAAGGCACGTCTGGCGCCGTTGTTTTTTTCTCTCCAGATTTTGACACTTGGCGGCACATGATTGGTTCCTGATATTTTTATTTTAAAATCTCATCCGAATTTTCAAAGGCAATTATCTTATACAAAAAAATAAAATTAATTTTTTACACCAAAATTCATAATTTTTTTTTCTTTAAATAAAGTCCTCTTTCATTTGATTTAGACACAGAAAAAAATATATTTTTTTTCATTATAAATTTCTCAATTATATTGAAAAATAAAGAATACAATGATGTATTACTTTTAATTAAGTATGAAGTATTTTTTTAAAAATAATTATCGTCATTTTTCGTATTTATTTAATTGCAATTAAAAAAAATAATTAAGTATGAAGTATTTTTTAATCATAAATAATTATTATTATTATTTTACTAATCATAAAAATAAATAATATAAAATAAAATAAAAGTGGTGGGGTATAGGATGATGAGTTGGAAGGGTATTGAATTTTATTAAACAAAATCATTATTGTAGGGTTAAAAATTGAATGGGGTGTTGAATTATTATGTGGAAGAGAGAGAAGCTGATGTGGAGTGTTAATGTGGGTGTTGAAAAAATTTGGGTGTTAGAAACTTAGGGGGCATTTGTTTTTTTATTTTAAGCCTTGTTTGCCTCTTAACACTTATTCATTAAGAGGATTAGAGAAATAAGTGTGTTTGTTTTTTTTTTTTGAAATAAGGCTTGTTAGGCTCTTGAAGTCCTCTTAATTTTAAGTGGTTAAAATGTTGCTGAATTGCCTCTGAAAGCCTCTGAAAAGCCACTGTTTCATATTTGATTTTGGTTAATTTTTTTTTAAAACTGTTTACTGTTTCATATTGCATTTACGTTTTTTTTTTGTTATTTTTTATTTTTTTTAACTGTTTCAGATAATGAATTCAGATAGAAAATCAAACAACTTATCCAATTCAGAATTCAGTTTTCAGTTGCTACCTCTTAATCATTCAGCCATTTTCAGAACTGAAATCAGATTTCAGCACTTATCACTTAAAAAAAAACAAAAATCCCCTTAGATATGGTCTAATTTTATGCTACAGAGATGCCCAAAGTGGCCTAAGGGCCCCAACCCTTTTTGGGCTTTGGCCAAGTCCATTTGACCAAAATGGGCCGACTTATTTTCTTACAAAGCATTTAACTTTTTAATTACTTACTTAGTATAGTAATTAATATTGCATTTAACTTGTCAACGTTTTTGTTTTTAGAATGTAATTTATTTGTTTGTACATTTCATATACAATGATAAACTTGCACTATAACTTCTTTTAAATACAATACGAGTAGTACTTAATTAGCAAGAGAAAAATATGAATTATTTATTGCATATAAAATTATATCAAACTTTATTCATATAAATATTTTTATATGAATAATTAATATTTTCTAATTTTTTATTTTTATCAAAATTGAATCAAATATCAGTCAAGAAAATCAATTATATTTATAAATGTGGAAAAGATTAAGTTTAAGGTACACTATTATCCTGTTTTCTCCTCCGCCCCGAAAAATTTGTTCCACTTTGATTTTTATAATCAATTATCGGATTTCGATCATAATTTTTATGAGAACCTATTTATCTTTATATAATTAATCACAGTTCTTTTAAAATTGTATGGAATAAATAGATTCTTATAAAATTATGGCCAAAATTAATTGAGTTGACCTGAAAATCAAAGCAGGACGGAGGGAGTATATTTTATTATGCCAGTGATATTCCCCCTCCCACATCGAAAATATCGAAAATATGTGGAAATTTAGTGTGATATATAGAAGACTCATACACTACTATTAAGCATCAAATTATTCATTGAATTTTTGGAGGTCTATGATGGGCTGTGGTTAACCCAATGTGAATGTGGTGCCAAAATATTCGGCCTTCTAGAATCGTGAGTATAAAATATTTTGAAAAGTCGAGGCACGTCTTAAATAATTATAGGCTGTGTGCTGTACACTGAACACAATTATTTGGATTCACGATAGTTGCGTGAAATGAAAGTGACCCATTTCTACTCAATGACGAACTGTCCTATGTTTTAGCCATACAAATATGCTCACATTTACTATACTCCATTTTTTTTCTTATGCAATCAATCAAACTACCATTATTGATGCAAATACAATTTTTTAATGCCATGCTAATTTATGTATAAATAGAGGGAGAGGGGGAGAGAGAGAGAGAGAGAGAGATGGCCATGAATTGGGTTCTTCATACATGTAGTATAGTATTAGGGAACCCTAAGGAGAGCGTAGGGTACCCTAAAGTTGAAGGCATCAACGAGGAGGAGCGTGGAAAGAGGTCGAACCTTTCTGATCAAGAAGAAGGCTTTCGAATGCCTCTTCATTACCCTAGATACAAAAAGGCGGATTATGAGAATATGGAGGAATGGAGGCTCGACTTTCTTCTTGGACAATATGGTATGCGCTTTATTGGTCCTTTAGATGAAAAAAGAGTGTTCGCAATGGGAGCATTTTTGTGGCCCGATCAACTCTAGTTTTGAGCGAAAGCGTAAAATGATATACAGTACATGCAAGCAAGCTGCGTTTATTTTTACATGTATGTGTATAAATTTTGTAATCAATTATGTGTGTAATGTAGAAATATGATGGTTATTTATTTATGAGGTGTTGGGATAATGTATCTCCAAATTATGTTTGTAGAAGATAGGTAATATATATACATATTGCTTTTGTGAAATGTACTACTAAGAAGAAGCATAATCCTCGACTGATGTGTACAATCTTAATAAGCATCTTGGATCATGTATGTATCAAACAATAAGCTTAGCTTAGCTACCACAAAATGGGTCAACAATATAACTGATAAACTGAGCACTGTGTTCATGGCTTTTGGTTGGACTGCAGCCTAGTGAAGTAGGTTCCTAATACAGCAAAGTCAAAATCTTACAAAAACGCGTTTTTTTGTAAGCTAAAAAAACGTGTTTTGTTTTTCCCGCTAGTGTCGATGCCAGGGATTTAACAAAGTGATAACAGTGTCAGTCTAAGTGTAGGTATATTAAATGTCAGTGTAAAGTATCAGTTCACTAGCACCACATCAAGCTCTTGCAAACTTGGCAAGAATATATGGAATCCTCATGCATCCACAACTCGGTGAGATTTCTGTAGTTGTTGTATCATCCCCTCGTATGGCTAAGAAGATACTAAAAACCCATGATCTCGTCTTTGCTAACAGACCGAAGCTTCTAGCCAGTCAGATAGTTTTCTATGACAACATAGACATTGGATTTTCTCCATATGGTGATTACGGGAAAAGAATGCAAAAAATTTGCGCCCTTAAGCTTTTCAGTGCCAAGAAAGCCAAGTATTTTACGTCTATTCGAGAGGATGAGGTGGCATGTCTCATTGACTCAATTGACTGCAGCTCGTCAGGATCGCTGATAGATGTTACTGAGAAGATGTTCTGATTGACAAACACTATATATTGTAGGGCCATATTTGGAGGGGGAATGCAAGCAAAAAGATGAACTGATTCAGCTTATTCAAGAATTTTTACTATTGCTAGGAGGTTTTGACATGGAAGATGTGTTTCCTTCTGGCAAATTTCTTCATCTTGTCTTTGGGATGCGGCCTAAACTGGAGAAGATACGTCAACAGCTTGATCAAATGCTTGATGACATCATAAACGAGCGTAAAAAGAAGTTAGCAAGGACAAAGGAAGAAAGTGGCCTGGCAACAGATGAAGATCTACTAGAAGCTCTGTTGAGATTCCATGAGAGCAATGACATCGAACTCTCCATAGCATCAAAGAATATCAAAGCCATCATCGTGGTGAGAATATCATTCAACGACACACTTTTTCTCGTAAACTAAGAGATGAAAGTTAAATATATGCTATAGAGCAAAAGCCGTATAGTGCACTTAATAAGACTTAAGCTATATATAATTCACAGTTGTTAACTTGACTTCAGGAAATGTTCACGGCTGGAACTGAATCTTCATCAACGGTGGTGGAGTGGGCACCTTCCTCTTACACGACTACTCTCACTTGTACTGGAAACTTCTGAACGAAATGAATTCTGGAGATCTAGACACTTAATTGGTGCCTCGCCATTGGGGTCGGATGTAGTAGTAGGATAGAGGAGCTACTAAAGACATGTTCTCGGCAAGAATATCATTATAACAACAAGGAACAAAAGTAACCGAAATCAGAAACCAGTCTATTTACCATCACCAACTAATGATCATCTAGACCAGCAAAGACTTGGTATTAGATAATTACGTTTAATGTACTGGGAATAAAATGGGCATTCATTATGGGACGGAGGGAGCAAAAGTTTTCAAGTCTTACGATCGGGCAAGTATGAATCAACTTCTAACAGTATCCTCACCACCGACGCTTGACACGCATAAGAACTTGAAAGTTCTGAAATCTTCTTTTCTTTTATGTTTAATCAGGTTTCTTAATGATTAATCACTCATTTAATTTACTGGCTTAAATTTTAGAAAGTTATATGCCTGGATATACTATGGACATTTACGTAATATCATTTGATAAGTAAAATAGTTGAAAGATTTAGCCTAATTTGTATCCATCTACCTATATATATAGTAAGGATTTCTCCATATTCAACTCAACCAGATAGCCTCACTCTCCACCATAGAGACAAACCAAACACACATTCAAGCTCAACCTTCCTAAGAAACAAATTTCATTTCATACTTGGGTTTGGATAGAGAGGGATGGATCCTAATGAGATAGACATGCTAGAAACTGTTGAGAAGCCGAACAAGTTTTATATGTTTATCAAGAAGGTTACACTGCACTTTCTTCTTCCAGTCTCTCTCGTATCGTGCTTTCTCTCCTACAACTTCGGTTTCTCTTTCTTCTACTCTTATAATTATCAATTGTCAACATTTGTTTTCCCTCTCTTTACACAAGTCATTGAAAGAAAGTACATGTTCCTACTTTGTAATGGTATCCTTGCTTTTCTTGCTAAAAACATGTCTTTTAGTAGCTCTTATTATCCTGTATCTGAAGAAAATGGCGAATTTCTGGAAGGGAGTGAAGCGAATCATAAGATAAAGGAATCGAGTGAAGCACCGGAAGAAGAACGTGGAGCTGCCATGGACAGGAATAAAGGACTTCAACAACACGCTGAACTTGAAAAAGAAGTTGAACAAGGAGATGAAGAAGCAGAAGTAGCTGACGAGAAGGAAATGAAATATTCAGATGCAGCAGAAGACGAGAGGGAAGGTGATGTTTCAGACAATGGACAAGAAGATGAGGAAGGAACTGAAGAAGGATGGGGTAGTCCAATTGGAGCATCACCTGCAGAAGACGGAAGCACTCTGAATATGAATACAGAGGAATTGAACAGAAAGATTGAAGCATTCATTAGGAAGATGAAGGAAGAGATAAGGATAGAAGCTCAACAACAACTAATAGTTGTTTAACGCTATGATGCTCGGTCTTGGGTACGAATGTCCGACGGGTACGGATCCGAGTGTCGGATCTTCCAAAGTTTTAAGAAATTACACCAAATTTAGTGTAAAATATCCACACCCATGTCCTATCCTTCGGACACGGGTACTTTGACAAAATAGAAGGATCTGAGCATCATGAAAGATAAAAATAGGTTTATATATGCACTTCTCTTTTAAGATAGCCAAGAAAGGCCAGTGTAATTTTCAACTTTTTAATCATTTTTGTTGTTTTTCTTGCATGGGTATTTCCTTCTCCCAGAGATCTGCAAATGGGTGCTGTTTACTATCATCAAGTATGTTACTAAATGGTAATCAAGCAGATATAGAAAACTACCTTTCTAATAATTTCTTTTACTCCCCCTCCCAAAAAGATGGTCCCATTTGACAGGTTAAACTATATTCCCTCCGTCCCATTGGAAGTTTCACTTTTGCCAAAACGAGGTGTCCGTTAAAAGCTTCACCTTTCCTAAAATGGCAAAGAATCTTTACTATTCCACCCACTAATTCTCTCTCCTACTTTACTTTTATACTCACAACACCAATCAACTTTACTATTCCCTCCACTCATTCTCTCTCCTATTTTACTTTTCTCTCCTATTTTACTTTTATACTCACAACACTTTCTCCACTAACCTTTTTCTTAATTTGCGTGTCATGCTCAAAATGGTGAACCTATAAACGGGACGGAGGGAGTATATGGATGATGATTTACATGCTATCTATTTGGACAAACCAAAAAGAAGTGCATAAGATTCCCCACACTCAAAACAGAAAGAAAGTTGTTTAAAGTCCAAAACAGACTAGTTGATTGATTCTCAGAGGGTTGTAGAAAATACAAGAAATGGTAGGATAAGAATCTGAATCAGAAATGAACATTACTTTATTAGAGTTAAAAAATAATGCAATGATTAACTGGAGATGATAAGGATGTTTAACAGAGATAATAGTAAAACAATAGTAATGTGTAACATCAATCTTGGTTTTTGTCTTCTAAGCAATGATTAACAGGGCATTTGTCTATTACCTTGTAGATATTGCTTTCTGTATGAAACTTCAGGTGGAACATTCATACAAAAAGTAAAAGAAAAAAAACATTTGAATAATAATAAAAGCAAGAAATATGTTTATTTAATCATGTTAATTCAATAACATTAGCCACGCAATATGTTTTTTTTTTTCACAAATTTGAAATCCAAAAGACAGATGTGAATTCATAGACACGGCATCAATCGAGTAATTATTCATGCACAGTTTTACTGTAGGGGAAGGGGAAAAAATCATTTCATCATCTTATTTATTTAATCAAGCACTAAATAAAACTGGTAAAAAGTTTCCACGTGCTTTTCTTTCCTTGAATCAAACAACCACGCCAAACACTCCCCACAAAATCATGTCGGTCGTGGTGAGAATCAAATATCACCAGAGGTTGGCTTTTTATAGTTAATAATGCATCATCTAAACAGAATTTCCCACCAAAGTGTTGAGCAGGTGAAAGAACAAAATCACTGTTTCAGACAATGTTGGGGGCGTGAGTGTATAAATCAAGTTAGAGTTGTTCTTGCTTGAATCGTAAAGTTAGTTGAGCCAATATGTGTACGTTTGTTACACTATTCTACTTTAGATACTCGGAAAAATAGAGTAAGAATGTACTCCAAATCTTGAAATAAAAGAAATGGGAAAAAAATAAAGGAGAAAGATCATATCATCATGTCAATCACTCAAATCGATAAAATTGCGGAGTAATACATATTTGGAACAAATTTAAATTTCAAGAAGTGCATTTATTAATATAGACTAATTTCATCTATTATTATGAATGAGAGAAAATCTAAAGTTTGTACTACTATAAACATGTTGGAGCTAACACTATATAAGGGCAAATTTTAGTGCGTCAAGCGCTTCCCGCCTAGCGGGAATTGGGAGAGAAAATCATTTGCTAAAGTCTTTTCCTGACAATTGACAAAAATTGATAAGCAATTGCTCAACTTAGAAGTGTTGGGGCGGCGGTGGTGCTCCGATGTAGTCGAGAATTTCTCTGGCGGCTTCATCGGCGTAAGATTGATCAAAACTAGGGCCAAAGAAAAGCATTGCAACAAAGAGTAGGGTTGTGGAGAGGAAAAGAGGCCAAAAATAAGAGAAAATGGATAGAGGGAAAGGTGAACGTAAGAAGGATATTATTAGTGATATTATGATTACATAGCCAAAGTAATATATCAATTGGGAGAGCTTAGCTTGGATATCAATTGCCATGGCTTCCAGAAACTAACTGAGAATTAGTGAGTGTTAACAATTTGTTTTTCTCGGGGGTTCTTTTAGAGGATTAGAAAGAGAGAGGGTCTTAATGACATTTTTTCATAAATTTCACCTGATATTATTGAACGGTATAAACCGAGCTACGAACATGGGCTTGCTCGAACCTGGGCCCAACTATATTGGGCCATGGATATTATATATTCATCCAGTATTAGGGCCGAGCATTATCTTCCTCGTATGCCGAGGAACATTTACCTTGACATTATGTCGCTATTCTTGGGCCGGCCTGTCTCAATTACCGAGGATAGAAAAGTCCTTTGCTCGGCATGTCACCAATTACCGAGGAAACAAAAGTATTCTCCCCGTCATAATTTCACGTCGGTCATTCATCAAGTGACGAGGAAGCAGGATCGTTCTCCTCGGCACATTTGCCAAAGTCCGAGGAAAAACATTTACCTTCCTCGGCGTTCCGGCTAGCAGTATACACAGTCCTTATCAAACAAGGATTCTACAATCATTATCCAATCAGGAATACTACTTATCAACATCAATTCAAGTCAAACAATGACTCCTCAACAAGATATAATTCTATTAGAATTATATCTTATCTCTTTACAAGTTTATTTCAACATGGATTCTTTCAATCCATTCCTATAAATACAAGCCCCATGGCTCATTATTTGGTACGTTACTTTTTACATTGGAGAAACTCTGTCAATTTGATTTCTCTAATATCAACCGTGAACTTACTCTCACGCCGGAGGGCCTTTAGCCGGATCCGCCCCGGCTTAGTTTACGTGTTCTCTCTTATTTTCAGGCCTTGCAATCGCCGGAGCATTCGACGCTTGGATTTGGGCTGATTTGACGATTTTGGCATCATCAATTATATTTTTTAATTTAGGATGCTTAGTAAATTTTGAAACTAATGACTAAGATTTACTAGACATTTTATTGATATTCATAATTAATATTTGATAATTTTTCATCAATGTGATATCTAACTGAATATTTGTCACTACTTTTAGATTTTGCTACATGTGTTTAAAATTTAAATGTGTGTTAGGGTGAAATTAAATAAAATGTGTAGCGAAGAGGGGTCTAATTATAGCAATTTGAAGTAAAATCCAATGTTTTTTTGGACCTATAAACTGAATATACGTCTCTCTCTCTCTCTCTCCCTCTAAAATCTTATAGTTTATAGTTCTACGTTTGAGATATATCTTTGATACTCTGTTAAATGTTTTGGTCCAATGCTATTGTGAATTAACATGGAAGATTACTTATTAGATTGATCGACATGATCCATGGAAATGAAAATTGGGAAAAATTTTAGATTTTTATTTCTCACAAATGCATTGATTTTTATAGTTGAACAGGATACAGCCTATCTTTAGTTTGTGAGAATATACAGAACCCATTGAAAATGGGGTTGCACAGAGGGGGAGTAACTTACAACTAGTCCTGGCTTTATAACAATTAACCTCACAACTCAGGAATGGTAGCCAAAGATGGTCGCCATTTCCGATATCCTAATCTATCCTTCAATGCTTGAATAGCAATTCGAGAACGGAACCCCGTAGAGCTCTTCACCAGTAACTCTAGTTGCTGCTTAGTTACCACAATCTTGACTTTCTGACATCCGTTGACTATTTTGGAAGATACCCTACAATTACATGGGATGAGATAATAAACCTCACCAGATCTTAGCTTGGCTTCAGGCGGCAAAGGTGAATGAGGATGGGAATCATTTATCACAATATACTCCTTGTAAGGCCCAGAGGTAATCTCTTCAACTCTTGTCCTATCCCTGAATTCTTCTTCTACTCCATTAAAAACTAGGACCTTGACTGTTTTTGCAGAAGGAATGTTTATGCAGTTTCCCATTGTGTGTTGATCGTAATAATAAAGACTGACACTATATATAAGTATTATTTGGCTTCAATCCAGCACTTGGATCAAGCTTAAGGCAGTTTAACGTGCAGACAACCTTCTTATTTATATAATAATTGGAGTTGACTCTCTACATTAAGGGTTGACATTTGTCAAGTTAAATGTGTTTTATGATTTATTATATGTTTTGTTTCACGGGGATTGCTTTGTATGATATGCTCTATTTAAGGTTGACTCTTAATATTTTATTATTGTTAAAATATCATTAGCATATACAGAGTCAATACATAAGCACCAAGCAGCAATTTTATGTTGATAAGTCAACTACCTGAGAGCTGAGAGGGCCTGAACCCCAAAAAAATAAATATATAAAAGGTCAACTATCATTTGCTCATCATCCAAATTCTAATATAATTTTGATTATGAATCCCCAATGCTCCAGCAGCACCACTAGCCTAAAATGTGAGCTAACATCTTTAATAAACAAAGAAGTGATCTGAATCTCTGTTGACATTTAGCATCAATCGGTTCCTTCCTCCCTGACCCATCAATCTGACCTATAATGAAGTGATACTTATACAATCAAATCCAAAATGATCAAGGACAAAAGACAGGAAGGAAGATTCCAATAAAACTCTTACCATTTTGGAGATTCCATACAAAGACATACTCTTATATAGGACCAAATGACTTAGCAGCATCTTTTGTAGTAAAAAACCATCCGGTGCCTCATGGAATGGAGCATTAAGTTCCTTTAGAAGTGATTCACACAGACCTACCAAATTCTTGCCACTGTATCTGTGTTTCCCATGCCCAGTATTGATCGCAAGCATTCCGACAAATCATTTATCCATATGTAATCAAGGACGAAAATGTAAAGCTGTCTGGCTGACAACTCCCGCTCCTCTTCATATCCTCATATATTTCAACACCTTCCTCTACATAACCTAGATCAGCACACACATGGCTAGAAGAGTATTATGAAGACTAGTATTTAAAACAATCCCCTTCTCCTTTATCTCTCTATACAGAATGATAGCATCTTCACCATATCGAGATCTACAATATGCACAAATTAATGCAGCATAGGTTAGCCAACCCGGTGAAAAACCATTATCGATCATCTCTTTGTAGATAGTTTTTACATGCCAAGGCCTCTTGGCTCCCCCCATAGCATCAATCAAATTATTATACAAAACCAAGTTAGGCTTGACACCAAGAGTCTTCATACACATTCAAGCACCCATCGAAATTGCCATCCAAGCCAAGAACCCGTATCACAGTTTAGTACGACATGATACGAATTGGCCATTCTCTGTTCTTGCTCGGTCATACAAACTCAAAGCCATTTCAACATTACCAGCTCTTCCATAAGCATCAATCATAACAACAGAGGTAATGGAATCAGGCTCAATTCCAAAAGATGGCATCTTTTCATACCACTCAACAGCCTTACTAGGCAAAGAACACAACCTACAACAACCAATCAGTGTCGAAAATGTCACAACGTCAGGCTTCACACCTCTCTGAAGCATTTCATCAAATAGCTTCTCTGCTCCAGGCAAATTCTTAGCCTTTCTAAAGACTTTCAAACACACATTGTATAGCACAACACCCCGAGCATTTTCAACGTTTCTTGGAAGTATTTAAGCACAAAAGGCGCAGTCTCGGAGTTGGACATGTTATTAAGAATGACTACAGCATCTTGCTCAACAATTTTGGCACCCAAACCATCCATCAATATCGTACGAACATCACCCTCAACCGGCAAACAAGAATCCAAAGACTGAGCTATTGTAACAAGAAGATTGTACTTTGAATCATATGATTTCTTCCTTAATTCACCAGCTCTGCTCTGTTGCTTCTGGGGTTGACCCAGATGTGGGAACTTGAGAAAGAACCTCCATTTCCATCGGAATCTTTGTGTACAACTAGAGAGGTGTGGATTTGTGATTCTGATGCAATATCATAAAGTGTGGTTGGGCCTAATGTTAATTGGGCCATAAGGTAGCATAATGAGCCTAATTGAATAAAGACCCCTTTGGTTTGGTGTAATATGATAACGAGACTGGTTCAATGGCGGGAAGTCCCCTGCGAGATGAGACCATCCCGCCCAAGGATGTTGGAGAGTTCATAAGATGAGTCAACTCATGGTGAGAGGCGTAAATAATGGGCTCCGTATGGCGGAAATCATGGTGACCTTGGTTGTTGAACCATGGACATTATTGCCGCCTGAGAAGCCTGTTGTCGCTTGCGGCTTAGTAAAAGAACATCCCGCTTTGGAACCCAGTAGTCCACTGTAGCTTGATGTGACCAGGTGAACAGTGAAATCCCACTATCTTTGGGTTGGTTGAGATCATTGGCTGGATGATTGACATGTGTCCCATGTGCGTGTCGCATGGGGGTTTGGGGGTATAAAAAAGGGAGACCTTCTTCATTTACGAGATATGTATCTCTCTCTACTTTCTCTCTCTTGAACATCCATTGATATATCACTTTCCTTGTTCATCTTACCTTACTCTCACAGGAGGAGTACGCCGGAGTCACCCCCGGCCTAGTTTACCTTGTTCTTAGTGTGCAGGAAGCTAACCAAAAAAGGAGGCAGCCGAAGTATCCAGTCAAGTTCAGTCCCAGTGCAACCTCAGATTTTTCGTGGTAGCATCAGTTGGTTCCGTTGCCGGGACCTGAATGGTAACCTTGTTTGGTTGGATAATTGTTGGGTAAGGTTGGAAAGGTTTGCTGAAGGCTACGGTGGGTTTGGTCGGGGTTTCTTCAATTTTTGTTCTTGGTGAAAGGTATTCTGCAGGTGGTTATTTGGTGTTGAAGTTGATTGTGATCAGTTTAAGATTGTTTAATAACCCCAGAAAATAGTCAAAATGGTACAAGAAAAGGATACTCAGGCCAAGGGAGCCCAGAATCCGATGACGGAAACTCCAAATGCCAAGGATACTCGCAAGGATGCCCGAGGGGCGAGATCAGGGACTGCTCGCGAAGGCGATGTCCACACTACTGAGACAGATTCGGCCATTAGGAGCGCCCGTAGGCGAGAAGATAGAGAGCGAGAAGCAAGAAACAAAGGAAAGGAAGGACAGCGAGACCCCATTCCATCTAAAACCCAGAGTGCCAGGGCCGAAGCTGAACAGCTAAGAAAGGAGAATGCCTATATGATGAAGGTTCTCGCGAACAATGAGAGGTTAAAAAAGATGGGCCAGGCACCTACGGTGATCCCGCCTGAGCTGTCGGTCGAAGTGGAAGGACAAGATAGAGGAAGGCAAAGTGTCAGCCGGAGTGCATCCAGGAGGGATGAAGGGCGAGCGAGGGACATGCCGCCTTCCGAGAATGAGGAAAGAGGTCGCAGGTGTCGAAATGATGAAAGGACGAGATCTGAAAGGGTCAAAAGGAGGCGCGCAGATCGCGTTGAAGAAGGAAGGATTTATCATAAGTCAGGAAATTCGCGAGATGACTCTTATTATTTTGGATATGAAAGTGATGAGGGATCCACAGCGGACAGAGATTATGTGCCAAGTCGCTCGAGGTATTCAGATGATGATACGTATGTGAGAGAAAGGTCGCACAGGTCAAGGCATTCTGACAGAGCTCATCAGATGAAGTGTCGCTACGGGATAAAGATCGTAGGCGGCGAGAAAGGATTGATAGAGGAAGGCGTGATAGAGAAAGGGCGGAAAAGGCCGCCGAAGCCGACAAGATTGCGGAGGCCATCAGAGTGGCCGAAGCTTTGAAAGCCGTAGAATTAGCCAAAACCGCAGAATTGGAGAAGGCGAAGAAAAGTGAAGATGATAAATGGAAATCCGAAATGGCGGAGATGGCTAAGAAGATTAAAGAGTTGGAAGCGGGAACCAAGCCCCAGGAAGTGAAAGGTTCTTATTTGGCCCCGTTTGCAAAGAGCATTCAGATTGCCGCCCCTGACCCTGCTTTCCGCATGCCGAATTTACCAAGTTATTCGGGGAGCACTAGAGCTAACACTCATATTGGAGGGTTCGAGGTAACGTTGTCGTTGCTTGGCCAAACAATGAAGGCTATCTATGAGCGTTTGCGAGCACCCTTGCTGATCACGCATTGGAATGGTTCTTGGCACAGCCGGCGGAATCAGTGATGGGGTATCGGGACCTCAAAAATAAGTTTTGGCGAGATTCGGTGGATCGGGAGCGCAGCCCGCTCAAAAACCGACTGTGTAGTTTGAAGCGTACGAAGGAGAGAGCATTTCGGCTTTCACAGATAGATTTATGGAAGTCGCAAACCGGATTGCAGACGTCAGTCAGAGCGAGATTATTATGCTATTTAACTCGGGATTGTTGCCAGGCCTGTTCAAGGCGGAGTTCTGTATGCGCTTGCCGAAGACAACCGGTGAGTTGTATGAAAGGGTTAGAGCTTATCGCAGTGGTTTCGAGAAGGAAGGCATCGAAGGCCGCCCGCCGATGCGAGCTCCGGCAAGAAAAGTGCCAAGGAGCGGATTGAAGTTGTAAAAGATGAAAGCAAGGTTGAAAGAGGAGGTCGCGCGGATCTCGCGGCGCGGAAGCGGGGGTCGAGGTAGAGGTCAGGAGCAGGGAAGGATCATCAAGTTTAGTAAGTTGAACACCACTTTGAGCGAGATCTGGAGGAAGGAGGAATTCCCAGAGCCTTACCCCATTCGAGAAGATACTTATGGGGCCCGGGATCCAAGCAAATATTGTGATTTTCATAAGGACAAGGGACATACAATAGAAGACTGTTATAATTTGAGAAAGTTGATTCAGGTCAGGATTGATAAAGGCGATTTTAAACAATATCTCAAGGACAGTGTGAGGCAAGAAGAAGGTGGGCGACAAGATAGAGCCCAGGGTCGAAATGTAGTCGATGTGATTCAGGACCCATTACCTAGCGTCGCACAGTTGGACAATCAAATTATGATATTGACGCACAGTTTCGATATTCCCCCGTTTGCCGCCAGTGAAGACAAGGTGATTAGTTTTTCGAGAAGTGAGCTTGCCGCAACAAAGGGCCATGGGAGCCAACCAGTTATTATCACCATATGCCCGGGAAATAATGTAGTGCAGCGCGTGATGGTTGATTCGGGAGCTAGCAGGAATGTGTTGTATTATGAAGCCTTCAAAAGGATGAACTACTCTGACGCTAATCTGGTGCCCTACCAGGGATGCCTTGAAGGATTTACAAATCACTCTGTTAAGGTTAAAGGGACAATCCTGTTGGAAGTAGAGATTGGTGAAGGCGAATCGGTGAGAAGCGAGATGGTGGAGTTTTTTGTGATTGATTTGGTTTCCGCTTACAATGCGATAGTTGGAATTCCCTTTTTGTTAAGTTTTGAAATGGTGCTGTCTATCCCGCATCAGAGGGTAAAGTACCCCACGGCACGAGGCATTGGCTGTTTGAAGAGTGAGGCTATCACTGTTGCGAGGAAAAAGAAGGAGATGGTGAAAGCAAAAGGGAAAGCCACTTGCTCATTGGTGACAAAGTCTGATTCTCGCCAACTAAGGATTAACATGATTGAGCTTGGTGAATGCGAAAATGATTCAGTGATAACTGAGAGTTTGGAGAATGGTAAAGCTTTGATTGTCGCTGAGGCGCAAAGGGCACCGGAGATGGTTGAAGAGGTAATCAAAGTTTTCAGTGGGCGAGATTCCAGCCAGTGGAGCGCCGGCGGGAATGCTAAAGGCGAGATGATCTTGGGGATCGAAGTTGTGAATGGGACGCCAAGCTTGAGCTATGCTAGAGTGGTACAGTTTGTCGAAATGGGGGAGCCCAGAGTTGAGGAGGTCGTGATTGAGGAGATTTTTGATAGTGAATCTGAGGAAGATTGCGAGATGATAGAAGTGGAAACCCCCGATGGGCGGCCTACGGGAAAGACATTTGCTGATTCGGGAAAGATGATTCCCGCCAAGGCCCGGGAGAGTAAGAAGCGGAAAAGGATAGAGGTTGAAACTTTGCAGACGCGAGATGAGCCCGAGCTCCAGGCAGGGGAGGAGCTAGAAGAAGTGGAGATCAACCGTTACTTCCCAGAGCAGCGAGTTAAGATTGGGAAGCAATTGTTCAGGGATGAGCGAGAGCAATTGATTGAATTTCTTAAAGATAATTTGGATGTGTTTGCATGGCGGCCTGAGGATATGAAGGGAATAGATGAGAATGTCGCCTTACATTGCCTGAATGCGAATCCTAATGTAGAGCCGTTCAAGCGAGAGGTCGACATTTGTCGCCGGAAAAGGAAGGCGCGGTTTTGCAAGAGGTGGATAAATTGTTGAAGGCGGGAATCATCGAGCAGATTCAGTATCCAGAGTGGTTAGCTTGTCCCGTTATGGTTTTAAAGTCAAATAAGAAATGGAGAATGTGCATTGACTTTACTGATTTGAATACTGCTTGCCCCAAAGATTGCTACCCGCTACCTAGAATTGATAAATTGGTGGATTCGATTGCCGGCCATAGGGTTTTCGGCTTCATTGATGCGTACTCAGGGGTACCATCGATCAAGATGTGCAAGAATGATAAGGCTAAAACGGCTTTCCGAACTCTAAGGGAAATTTACATTTACAAGATGATGCCTTTTGGCTTGAAGAATGCCTAGGCGACTTATCGGCGAATGGTGAATGAGGTTTTCAAGTCGCGAGATAGGGCGAAAACCTGGAAGCCTATATAGATGACATGGTAATAAAAACAAAGGAGTATGATCATGTGTTGGATCTCGCGGAGACATTCGAAAATTTGAGGAGAAACTCAATGAAATTGAATCCCGGCAAGTGCACGTTTGGGGTGGCTAGGGAAAATTTTTTGGGTTTTCTTGAATAGGCGCGGGATAGAAGCTAATCCAGAAAAGATTCAGGCTTTATTGGAGATGTCGCCGCCCCGATCGATACGCGAGATACTGAGGTTGAATGGGAGGATTATAGCCTTGGGGCGATTCATTTCTAAGGCGGCGAAAAGTGTTTGCCGTTTTTTAAGGTTTTGAAGGGGGTGAATAGTTTTGCTTGGAACGAAGAGTGTGATACCGCATTTGAGCAGAGATGAAGGTGTATACAGGTAAGCCGCCGATTATTATGTAGCCACTGTGGAGGGAGAAGAATTATTTGTTTACTTGGCGGCTTCAGATTTGGCGGTGGCGGCGGTTCTTGTGCGAGAAGAAAAGGGAATCGAGACCGATTTACTATGTGTCTAAGGCATTGAGCGAGGTAGAGTCAAGATACTTTAATGCGAGAAGGCGGCCTATGCTTTGGTAGTGGCCGCGAGAAAATTGAGAGCTTATTTTGTCGCACACACCATTGTTGTATTGAGTGACGCTCCCTTGAGAAAGATTTTGCAGCGACCTGATGCCGCGAGAAGATTGTTAAAATGGTCAATTGAGTTAACTGAGTTTGATTTAAAGTATGAAGCTCGCCGGGCGATTAAGGCGCAGGCGCTGGCAGATTTCATCGTTGAGACATCTTTTACGAAGTCGCAGGAGGAGTTGATGGAAGATTTGGTGAAGAAGAAAGCGTAAAAGAAGGTAGGGCCCAGTTTGCGGGAAAAGGAGGAAAGGCCATTTGATTGCTGGGCTCTGTATGTTGATGGGTCATCTTCGAAGGATAAGGGCGGCGCGGGAATCACTCTGACCTCGCCGGATGAGGAAGTAAAGTATGAGAAAGCCCTGAGATTTAAGTTCAATGTCTCGAATAATCAAGCAGAGTACGAGGCTTTGATTGCCGGGGTAGAATTGGCGCGAGATATGGGGTTGACGAAGATAGTGATTCACTCAGATTCCCAGTTAATTGTCAATCAGATAAAGGGCGAGTACGGAGTTTTGAATGTGGTGCTAACAAAATATTGTGACTTGGCGAGAAGTTTGCTAAAAAGTTTCGAATTCTGGGAGTTGGTTCAGATTGATAGAGCTGATAATTCGCGAGCTGATGAATTGAGTAGGTCGGCGGGATCTGAAGGAGAGAGCACTGCCGATGAGCCAATGATTGAATATGTGGATGTGCCGGTGATCGATAGACCGGTTGTCGCGGAGATTGTCGATGGCGAGAAGGATTGGGTTGTGGAAATGAAGGAATTTTTAGATAAAGGGGAGTTGCCGCCAGATGAGAGTAAGGCGAAATTGATAAAGGCGACATCACCAAGATTCACTGTGCAAGATGGAGTGTTGTATAGGAGGTCTTTTTCAAAACCGCTGATGAGGTGTGTTGAGCCCAGCATGGTTTCGAAGGTTTTGTTCGAGATTCATGAAGGTGTATGTGGCGGGCACCCCGGTGCGAGAAAGCTAGCCGACAAAGTGTTGTTTCATGGCTACTATTGGCCAAGTCTAAGGAAAGATGCAGAGATGTATGTGAAGAAGTGTGAGAAATGTCAAAGATTCGGCAACATTCCCCGAATACCCGCCACAGAGCAAACTCCTATTGTGCCGACATGGCCATTCGACATGTGGGGGATTGATTTGATAGGGCCATTTCCAAAAGCCAAGGGGGGTTGTCAGCATGTGGTTGTCGCCGTAGATTACTTCACAAAATGGACGGAGGCGAAGGCGTTGGCGACAATCAGCGAAGATCAAGTTATAAAGTTTGTGCAAGAGAACATTTGGTGTAGATATGGGGTTCCAAGGGCTATTATTTCAGATCATGGCACTCAGTTTGGGAAAAAGTTTTCAGCGGAATGCTCGAGGGTCAATGTCAAACATTGGATGTCGCGATATATAGGCCGCAGTGCAACGGTCAAGCGGAGGCGGCAAACAAGCAGATCATTGTCGCCTTGCGCAAAAATTTGGAAGGAAGAGGTGGAGCATGGCTGGAGGAGTTGCCTATTGCTTTGTGGTATGTGCGCACTACTGTTAAAGGCTCAACTGGGGAAACCGCTTTTGCCCTTACCTATGGATCTGAGGCTATGGCACCCGCTGAGATGGCTTTGCCGACATACAGGGTTGCTTACTATGATGAGGCGAGAAATGGGCAGAGGCGGTGTAATGATCTGGATCTGATTGATGAGAAAAGAATGTATGCAAGAATGAAGATGATTAACTATAAGCAGAAGATGAAAGCCCAGCATGATAAGCGAGTTAACAGGAGGTCCTTCAATGTTGGAGATTGGGTTTTAAGGAGTGTTGAAGCGACAGGGGCCAAGCCCGGATTCACCAAGTTGAGCGAGAAATGGGAAGGCCCATTCCAGGTTTCGAGTGTTATACGGGAAGGGACTTACAGATTGCGGAAACAAGATGGCGAAGAATTGAAGAATGCTTGGAGTGTCGACCATCTCAAGCAGTTCTATCAGTGAAGCCGCGGCGACATCATGGTCATTTTGATTTATGTCTTAGACCGCAAAAGTTACTTAACTTTTTCTTAAAAATTGTTCTTTTGATTGCCGAAGGAAAAAGTTATGTAAAATTTGGTGTTCTAGGAACTATGTAATGTCTATATGATGAAAATGATTGCGAGGCGTTTCTCTTGACATGTTTGTGGTGCATTTTTATACTTGTAAAATACTCTAATGATATGGTTTTGATTATTTTATGAAAGCTTGAAGAGGGCGGACAAAGAGGTTGCCGCTAAAGCTTGAAGAGGGCGGACAAAGAGGTTGCCGCTAAAGCTTGAAGAGGGCGGACAAAGAGGTTGCCGCTAAAGCTTGAAGAGGGCGTACCAAGAAGTCGCCGTTAAAAGCCGAAAGACGAATCGCCAAAAGCTTGGAGAAAGGGGAGGCGGCTTGGAGATAACGGTTTCAAGTCGCCAAACCTTGCGGCTTGGAGATAACGGTTCCAAGTCGCGGTGTCCTGGAGATAACGGTTTCAGGCACCTAGAAAAGTCCCGGCTTTTTAACGGGCGAGAAAGGGGAGGCGGCTTGGAGATAAAGGTTTCAAGTCGCCAATCCTTGCGGCTTGGAGATAACGGTTCCAAGTCGCGGTGTCCTGGAGATAACGGTTTCAGGCACCTAGAAAAGTCCCGGCTTTTTAACGGGCGAGAAAGGGGAGGCGGCTTGGAGATAACGGTTTCAAGTCGCCAAACCTTGCGGCTTGGAGATAACGGTTCCAAGTCGCAAAGGTCTCCGGGAGATAACGGTTTCGAGCACCTAGAAAAGTCCCGGATTTTAACGGGCGAGAAAGGGGAGGCGGCTTGGAGATAACGGTTTCAAGTCGCCAAACCTTGCGGCTTGGAGATAACGGTTCCAAGTCGCAGTGTCCTGGAGATAACGGTTTCAGGCACCTAGAAAAGTCCCGGATTTTTAACGGGCGAGAAAGGGGAGGCGGCTTGGAGATAACGGTTTCAAGTCGCCAAACCTTGCGGCTTGGAGATAACGGTTCCAAGTCGCGGTGTCCTGGAGATAATCGGTTTCGAGCACCTAGAAAAGTCCCGGCTTTTAACGGGCGAGAAAGGGAGGCGGCTTGGAGATAACGGTTTCAAGTCGCCGAGCCTTGCGGCTTGGAGATAACGGTTCCAAGTCGCGGTGTCCCTGAGATAACGGTTTCAGCACCTAGAAAAGTCCGGCTTTTTAACGGGCGAGAAAGGGGAGCGGCTTGGAGATAATCGGTTTCAAGTCGCCAAACTTGCGGCTTGGAGATAACGGTTCTAAGTCGCGGTGTCTGGAGATAACGGTTTCAGGCACCTAGAAAAGTCCCGGCTTTTTAACGGGCGAGAAAGGGGAGGCGGCTTGGAGATAACGGTTTCAAGTCGCCAAACCTTGCGGCTTGGAGATAACGGTTCTAAGTCGCGGTGATCTACAAGAGCGAAATGCTAGGCGCCTAGAAAAGTCAAAATTTTTATGGGTTTTACACAAGGGAATACATATACGAGAACGTGGTTTATATCAAAAGAGAAAATCCGTTATATTCATCTCTCTCGGCTTATTTAGCGCTAGGATTCTCATTTGGACATACAATCAATAACCTGAATCACTTTTACAAGGTATGTTATGCAAATGATCCTAACAATTAAGTAAGGCTGCCTAAAGACAAGCCTCACTCTTTTGGAGGGAGTAGTATGTATATAGGTAAGTTATGAGAAGGGAGTCTTCGATAAACTATCGAAGCGAAAAAGATAACTGTCGAAGCGGAGATGGCGACATATTAAAGGTAGAATTTCAATGCAAATTACGTTAAGTAGAGTAATAACAAGTATAGAGAGTTGAAGTCGCATGGCGACATAATGAAGTATCAAAGAAGAATTTATGAAAACAAAGGTCAAAGCAAGATGCCAATCGCGGCATCTAAACTATTTGTAGAGCAATGACAGCGAGTCAAGGAGACAAAGTCGCATTCCGACATTCGAATAATCAAAACGAGCATTGAGAATACATAATAATCGAAGGTATAACCAAGTCGATAAGAGCGACATTGAAGCTATTACGAAGCAAAAGGTTAAGAGAGCCATATAGGTACGCAAAATAAAGTATTAAGTCGCAAACTGCGACACCAAATTAAAAGAGGGCCTAAATGTTTATGTCGCAAACCGCGACATCCCCAAAAGCATACCATTGTTTAAAAAGCAAGTAAATCGTCTAAGTCGCAAACCGCGATAACCAAAGTATGAAAGAAAAGTTAGACAGAAAAGTAAATTGTTTAGTACAGACTTGAACAAGATTGTTTCATAAAAACGAATTGTTTAAGCAGCAGGACCGTCCGGGTTATCGCCTGAGATAGATGGGGAATCTGGTGCGGCTTGGGCATCGAGTGCAGCTCGGGCGGCCTCCTTAGCTTCTCTTAAAGCATTAGCCTTCTCGCCAGAAAGGTCAGTCCAAAGAGATATCACATTCGGGTTATCCAAAGCGGGGACCTCCCATACGGGCTTGCCCAAGAGTTGATCATCAGCGGCTAATTCAGCAAGTTCTTCTTTATCGTAGGGAACCAGGCTATGACCCAAGCGACTAAAATCGCTGTACATGGTCTCTGAGCCCCATTTAGCAATCAGTTCGGGGGTGATAGCCGGTATGTCGCGAGAACTTGCCGCCGCAGAGCGCATGCATTGAATTAGAGCTTTATCATACAAATCCATAGCTTCGGCTTCGGCCTTAAGTTTGTTATCGTCAATGGTAGCATGAAGTTCAGCGATAACAGTTTTGTTATCAAGATTGCTCTTCACAGAGGCCGCCAAATCCGCCGCCAGAAGCTTTTGCTGCTCTTCATGTTTGTTTTTCATCAATTCCATCTCGCGGCGGAGATCCTTCTCGGTTTGCTCAAGCTTGGCCTTATCTTCTTGCAGGGCGGCAATGTATTGTTCTCGCTCATGAAATTTGGTTTTGATCCTATCCCGCTCCAAACGAACCCGCTTCAAATCCTTCTCGCTTTTCTCCAAATCAAGGCCAGCCTTGCCGCAACGGTTCCTTAGCCCGTACAGTATACTTGAAATCTGTAAGGAAAAAGGTTAAGCCAAAAAGTAAAGAAAAGTGGAAAGCAAGAAGTAGATAACCACCTACCCCTGCGAGATGAAAGCCCGCATCATTGACACCGTAATCTTCATTGAGATCCTCATACTCCCTAACCCGCTGAGGAACGCATGAGCGTTGGATGATGCCGCCTCCGAGCATATTGTAATCCTGGTCAGCGGACCGAACATCAAGATTGGGGAGGTCAGGAACTGCGCCAATCTCGGTGCTCAAGGCTAGAAGACTGGCGTTATCAGTTGGCATTTTGAAGCCCGGCATTAACCAACTCGCGAGCTTTGCTTCAGAAGGGCCGGCACCAGCAGATAGTTGAGTATGTTCAGAGGGCTCATCTTCCATGGTGCGAGGTCGTTTGCTGGGGCGAATAGGACTTGACAAGTCTCCAGTAGATCCTGTTGTCGCCGCGACATTGGAAGTTAGAGGCTCAGTACTTGAAACATTTTGAGTTTCAGGATCGGCTTCATCCACCAGGTGTAGCTCAGATCCATGCGCTGGAGTCCTGGGTCTGGGTGGTCTTCGAGATTGGGTAGCAGTAGTTTTTCCCGCAGCTTTCACAGCAGCAGCGGCATCCCGCTCTTTGGCGATGGCTTCAGAATCATTCCCGCGGTGAAGTAGGTGCCACCTTTCACCGGCTTGGTAAGGAAGCTCGGCGGGTGTCGGCCAACCGTTTGCGGCGACCTTCCATGTTGGAGAGAGCCTCCCTGCGCTGAGCCAGCGACATGTTCCGAAATTCTGCGAGGAGAAAAAGGAAAGATCACTATGACAGGAAAAGAAAATATAAATGCGGGAAACGAAGAAGAAAGATAGTGCTAGGGGCGAGAATACATACTGTATACATCGAACATAGCAGTGCAGCAATGATCGTCTTTTCGACAGGGTTCACACTCTGATTCAAAGCGACCTTTGGTATGACAATCCCAACAGGGATAAGGAATATGAGTAATTGTCACGCGGGATTCATCGGGCGGGAAAGAGAAATTGGGAAAGCCGCATTCACGCAAAAGAGCTGGGCTAGACAGAATTTCTCGCCATGAAAACAGAGCTAACCCGGTATCTGATGCCGCTGCTAGGACTTGGAGGATTTTTTCTTTAAGACGCGAGTCCCCAGAAACTAAGGCTTGTTTGGTCAGGATTTTTGGGTTTATTTCACCCAAGTCGCCACCATCATGTGACCAACCGATGCGAGAAGTGATTAACAGCGGCTTTGATTGCCAATAATGTACTTTGCTAAGGAGGGGAGTAAGGATTTTTTGTTGCCTATACTTGATAGACAAACGCTTCTCAACCACGCCTTCTCGCTTTGAAACGGAGGTGTAGCCGTCGAAAAAATGAACAAACAAGGGGAGAGAAGGCTCGTATTTCAGAAGGCGACATATGACAATGTAGCTCACTAGAACTCGGAAGGCATTGGGATGAAGATCCACAATGGCGGCTTGGGCATGGTATAGAAAGGCGCAAATAAATGGATCCAAGGGGAGTCTGAGTCCGGCCTCAAACTGCGAGACATAAGCAATGACCCCGTCAGTCCTTTGCCGCATCACGGCAAGACTTTCATCGTCGTTGTATGTCTCAATGCGATAAACGGTGTGGTCAATGCCGTATTTTTGGTGAAGAGGGGACTGGATATTGGAAGTCGAGGAACTGGTTGTCGCAAGAGTGGTAACATGGGGTTGCTCAGAGGAAACCTGGGCCTGAGAAGAAGTTTCAGCGGCAAGGGTGTCAGAAACATCATGGTCAGAGGAAGAGTCGGTGGAAGACATCTCTTTCTCCTCGCTTGAACTGGATTGCACCTGTTCAGAGAAGCGACTACGTAAATTGGGAGCCACGGGAATGAGAGTTTCAGAGAAACTAGCCGCAAAGCGAGATTGATAGGAGGAGCATATATGCGAACATAGCTCAAAGGTATTATGGAAGGTTTGCGTAGGGTGACTTAGACAAAAGGGGGACCCCTAATTTCTAAAGTACTCGTAAGCTGCGGCTTCAGCGTCATGTCGCATGAGCATGACATTTAGATCCTCGCGCGGGATCCTAACCCATGTTCCCACTTCAACCCTATAGTACCCCCCCGTGTGCAAACTTCGGCCAAACCGGATGGCTCGAGTACAACACTTGGTTCTTGCCATCTTGGTAAGGAAATAAAAGCGAAAATAAAGAGCGAAAATAATAGAGGATGCGGGAAATCAAGTCGAAGAGTACCTGGAAAAGCTGAAGGATGAACCGAAGTGACGGAGACGATGAACTTGGCCGGAGGTGGCCGGAATCTTCAAATAAAACGACGAAAATGGTCAAAAGGGGACCCAAAAAGCTCAAACTTGATGAATGGTGACCGGAAAACACTAATTTCAAAGAAATATGGCAAGTAAACGGTATAATCGATCGGAAATTGGGATTTTCTCAAAAACCTTTCACCGGAAAACAGAGAGAAAATGGGTGGTAGAGCAACTGGAAAGTGAGGAGTGTGAGTGTAATGGACTAACCTTGGTACGATGAAGACGAAGGGGCGCTATGAAGACAAAAGGGCGCACGAAGTTTTCTTAGGGGAAAAAACGACGATTGAAGTTTTGAATTTCATCCGCCCTTAATAAAGCTATTTAAATGAGAGCACGAATCCCCAAGCGCATGACCCTGACACTTCACCCAAGGCCTCTAACCCCCGTTTGCCACGTATATGGACACGTGTCAAGACGTGGCCTCGTCGTAATCCTAGGGGGAGTAGCGAGATGACGATCCCGCACAACCTAATAAATTTCTCGCCTGAATCATGAATAATCCCGGTCTCGAAATTGGGGGCTTCTGATGCGATATCATAAAGTGTGGTTGGGCCTAATGTTAATTGGGCCATAAGGTAGCATAATGGGCCTAATTGAATAAAGACCCCTTTGGTTTGGTGTAATATGATAACGAGACTGGTCCAATGGCGGGAAGTCCCCTGCGAGATGAGACCATCCCGCCCAAGGATGTTGGAGAGTTCATAAGATGAGTCAACTCATGGTGAGAGGCGTAAATAATGGGCTCCGTATGGCGGAAATCATGGTGACCTTGGTTGTTGAACCATGGACATTATTGCCGCCTGAGAAGCCTGTTGTCGCTTGCGGCTTAGTAAAAGAACATCCCGCTTTGGAACCCAGTAGTCCACTGTAGCTTGATGTGACCAGGTGAACAGTGAAATCCCACTATCTTTGGGTTGGTTGAGATCATTGGCTGGATGATTGACATGTGTCCCCCATGTGCATGTCACATGGGGGGTTTGGGGGTATAAAAAAGGGAGACCTTCTTCATTTACAGATATGTATCTCTCTCTCTACTTTCTCTCTCTTGAACATCCATTGATATATCACTTTCCTTGTTCATCTAACCTTACTCTCACACCGGAGGGGGTACGCCGGAGTCACCCCCGGCCTAGTTTACCTTGTTCTTAGTGTGCAGGAAGCTAACCAAAAAAGGAGGCAGCCGAAGTATCCAGTCAAGTTCAGTCCCAGTGCAACCTCAGATTTTTCGTGGTAGCATCAGATTCTTGTAAAGAAACTTGGAGCGATAATTTCAAGGGAGTGAAGGGTTTTGGAGGGATAAGGCGTGGAGGTGGATTATGAAGAGAAATGGAGAAGAAATGGTGTTCAGGAGTAGTGATGGAGGGGGAAGAGCAGACAGCGTAATCTCAACCTAGGGCCTCAACCCATTCTCTTCGATGTAACAAACAAAATAAAAATGCATCCCTTTCTACATTTTTATTTAGGCCCATTGGATTTGCCAATAAAACTCAATTAGCGGGATTCGGGTTCACGCCATATAATTGCGCAACAGTTAGAGGGCTCGCAAACGGTTCTCATTTTTGTCCTTAATTAGTGACATTTTGATCATTTTGTTCGAATCTCGTGATCTCATTTGTTGATTCAGCCCAACTTTATCTCACACGCAATCTCAACTCTCCGCCTTAACCTCAACATAACTTGTACACGTATGCACACCAAATCCCAATTAGTGAACCATTGAGATTGGGAGTTTGGGACATTGCAATCCAGGTTATACTAACATCTCAATATCAAGGTAAATTCTAGTACTCTCTATCTATGTTCATAAAAGATATTCCCATTTAATTATTTTTTTTTATAAAATATAGTTTTATCTTCAAAAAAATTAGGTTAAAATATTTAAATTTTTATTTTTTTCAAAAAGATATAAATAGGATGGAAATTGAATAATTAAATTGAACTTTCGTATATACTTATAAGATTATTGATTATGAGTGTAAATTGAAGTGTTCAAAAAAGCAGAGTCAATTACGTAACATATATGCAAGTATAGTCAATAGGGCAGATTGCATTTTCTTTGTTTTGAATTAAATACTCTCTTATCCCTAAATGTTTGTCCCATTTGACTTTTTAGTTGAACTTTGACCACAAATATATGACAATTTAATTATGTTCATGAAATTTTAAAAATACCTATTGATTAACCATTAATAATATTATCAACAACAACTTTTAAAATTTCATGAACATGATTAATCTCTCATAAATTTTGTGATCAAAGTTCAATAAAAAAGTCAAAATGAGACAAACATTTTGAGACGAAGGAAGTACAAGATTAAACTATGGAATTAATTACCTAACCACAAATTTAAAAAGCATTTAAAAAGTAAAAGAAAAAAAGGTTATAACTTGCAAGTATATATTTCCATGCAATAATATACTTCCTCTCTGTCTAATTCAAAAATGTATAAAATGGATTTTATATAAAAATTAAGGAGAGTGTATAGTAAAGTAAGTGTTGTGAGTACGAAAAGTACGGTATGAGAGAGAAAATGTGGGATAGAAAACAGTGAATGATATTTATTGTGAGTATAACAAGTGAATCTCATGAATAAAGAAGTATTAAAAAGTTTCAATTTTGAGAGTATGTTTTTTCAAATAAGACATCTAAAAGTAAAATTTTGTGTATTTTCGTGTGGGACGGATGAAATATAATGGAGAGTGCCTTTTCACCAATAATAAAACCTAACCCCTTGTCACTTATTGATGTGCCTCTTGACATGTACCTCAGGACGACACATACGGTTGATTTATGTTTTTTGGTACAACTTTTCTGTAATATGCCAAAAGGTCTAGTCTATTTCAAATGCTAATTCACCATTTAATAACAAAGTTCAAATTTCTTTGAAAGTTCTTGCCACAAGGAAATCAATAGCAAAGCTGAGCCGATGAGGAGATTCACAACATTGTTGCCCACAGTCCGAGGAAGCCGCCACATCTCCACCACACGGTGTCCCCAACACCGCCACAACGGTGGTGGTTCTACCTTCATAAAAGGGCCGGCCAGTGCCTCAATAACCCCTTTGTGGCCATCTTGTCGCCCATTCATTTGGGGTCTCTATCCACAACAGTTTATACATACTAACACAAGGTCCATATATGCATTTCTTATTCAAATTTCCTTTATTTCATATAAGGCTTCGATTATTAATTACATGTTTTTCATTTTTCCATTAGTGTGATGGAGATTGAGATCATTTCTGAAGAACAAATTAAACCATCTTCTCCGACTCCAAACCACTTGAGAACCTTCAAGCTCTCAATTCTCGACCAAATCTTCTTCCCAACTTACACACCATGTGTCCTCTACTTCCTCAACACCACCAACAACACTAACCTCAACCAATCAAAAAACCTTAAAACATCATTATCACATCTTTTGACACGCTTTTACCCTCTTGCCGGAAGAATCAAGGACGACTTTGAAATTGATTGCAATGACCAAGGAGTATATTTCACCGAGGCTAGAGTCCACGGCAACCTACTTGACTTCCTAAGTCAACCCAATGATCATCTCATACAAAGATTCTTTCCTCTACACCCTAGTGTCGCAAAGTCAACGTTAGGCAACTATGTTGCAAGTGTTCAAGTCAACATATTTGATTGTGGCGGAATTGCCCTTAGTACAAGGGTTTCTCACAAGCTCATTGATGGAGGCTCGTATTTCACGTTCTTGAAAGCCTGGGCAGCCACAAATAGAGGTTCGTCTCAAGTAACACATCCAAGTTTCATTGCAACAACGTTGTACCCCCAAAGTCGTCACCTCAAGAACTCGTTGCCCATAAAATTAGTGACTGATGGTAAAAATACAGTCACAAGAAGATTTGTATTAAGCAAAATTGCATTGAATTCCCTCAAGTCAAAAGTTCTTGATCCACATCCTAAGCCTACTCGCGTAGAGGCTGCATCATCCCTCATTTGGAAATGTGCAGCCAAGGCGGCTTCAAATGTAAGATCATTTAGCCAACACTCGCCTCATTTTCTCTTAACGTTTGTGGATATCCGAAGAAGGGACTTACCAAAACTACCTGATGAGTCCCTCGGCAACCTCTTTGGTGCAGCGATTGCAGTATGCTTCCCAAAAACGGACCTAGAATTGCCTACCCTTATGAGAGAAGTTAAAAAGTCTATTGCAAGTGTTAACTACGATTCCTTTTCAAAGTTTAAAGGCAAAGAGGGTTACATACAAGTTGATGGGATGCTCAAAATGTGTAACGATCTATTTGAAAACATCGATGAAGGTGATTGTGTTGTACTAACTAGTTTGTGCAGATCTGTTCTCTACGAGATCGATTTTGGATGGGGAAAGCCTGTATGGTTTTGTTATGACAATCCCGGAGGGTCGCGAATGGTTGCTTTAGCGGATACATCGAAGGGTGATGGCATTGAAATTACTGTGAGCTTGAGTCCTCAAGAAATGGCTATATTTGAGTGTGATGAAGATCTCCTTTCTTATGCTTCCATGGATTATAACCCTCTTAAAATCTTCAGTGATAGTCATCACTAATGTAAGGTTTGATAATCATAAATAAATAATTCCTCCGTCCCACAATAATCCGCAAAAAGACACCATTTGGGCGTCCCACAATAATCCAATTTTTGCACGTTTCCGTGGGACGGAGGGAGTATGTTTTATTTATTTGTACTCTATATATTATTTATATTGTAAGATTGTACAATTCTTTCAAGTCCAATAAAGACCTTATTTATCACTCTAGTACCCTTTGCAAAAGGTACCAAATTACAATTACAAGCAAAATAGACTGGACAACGTTTGTGATCATGGCAAATGACCTAACATTACATAATTGAGCATCCGGATGAATTGTCTTCATTCACGTAGTCATAACGGGTCACGTAACCAACCCCATTTCCACCGTGCCCATACCCATCGTAGTACGGAGGCACGGGTGTACCAAACCCGTGATTGTGATAGCATGGGAGCCCACCGTAACCATCATAACACTGCCCGCAGTACGATGCTAATGGAAATGCTTGTGGGTATACCTGCAATGGGTATCCGTTGACGGGGTCGGACGTCTTTATGATGCCCGCCTCAGGTGGTGGGTTGGACGGTTTTGGGGTCGGGTCGGGCTGTTTTGGTGGTGGGTCAGCCTTTGGAGGCTTCTCTGCAGGCTTTTCATCCGATTTGGGCTTATCAGCTTTGCCGTTTGATTTCGGCTTCTCTGGCTCGATAAATACCACCTTAGATTTCTCGGGCTCTTTCGGCTTTTCGGCCACAACCTTGGGCTTTTCGGCCACAGCCTTGGGCTTCTCGGGTTCTTTAGGCTTTTCGGCCACAACCTTGGGCTTCTCGGGTTCTTTAGGCTTTTCGGCCACAGCCTTAGGTTTTTCGGGATCTTTGGGCTTTTCAGCAATGACCTTAGGTTTTTCGGGATCCTTGTTGATGTGAATACTCTTGATGGCCTTTCCGGCCTTGTAACAAAGTTTGTCACGAATCTTCTCAGGGCTGCAGCACATTACCACAATGGTAACCGTGTTGGCCTTGTCGTCAAATACCTGGTCTCTAATTTCTCTTGTCCAAAATATTCACAATAACTCAGTTTACATTCTGAATTAAATAAATGCATGTAAAATTATTTAATATTGTAGGACACAAAAATCTGATATATAATTTGATTAAATTTTGACCAAAAATATACTCCCTCCCGTCCCGGCCAAAAGGGCACTTTTGGTCAACAGCAGTTAACTTTGACCCAAACATTAATGCAAATCTAATCATTATATTGAAATTCTAAAAATTGTTATTGATAAATCATTATAATTATTAGATTTGTATTAATGTTTGGGTCAAAGTTAACTGCTGTTGACCAAAAGTGTCCGAAAGCCCTTTCGGGCGGGACGGAATATAATTTTGTTATAAACCATTATAAGAGGAGAAAAGTACCTTTTTCGTCCTTAAAGTACTTTAAGTTTTACCTTTTCGTCTCTAAACAATTTTTTTTTGTACCTTTTCATCATTGACCTATCGTTTTAAGGATGATGTAGTCCCTCCCGTTAACGGGCGTTTAATAATCCGTTAAATCCACTTGAGCTAGCACCAAGTTGTCACATTTTGCCCTACGTGGAGCTTACTAAGCAATTAAAACAATGATGAAAAATTTTGAATACATAAGGGGAGGAAAGTGTAAATTTTGAAATAATTATTTAAATTAAATAAATAAAAAGGTGAATCTCCTCCGAAAAAAGGTATAAATAATATTTTACCTTACAAAAATTAATAAAGAAAAAGAAAAAGAAAAAGAAAAAATTACACCCTCCCTCTCTCTTCATCTTTCCTACTAGACGTGTCCATTTTATAAATCGAACCGGTCAACCGGGAGGTTGAAAACCGGCCAAAACCGGTCAAAACCGGTCAACGGCGGTTAACCGGAACCAGCTAACCGTAATCGGTTATTGGCCGGTTCGGTTAAGGTTGAGATTTTTGAAAAACCGGTCAACCGCCGGTTAACCGCCGGTTTTTGACTTGCTCGGCCGAGTCATATGAGTTGCTCGGCCGAGCAGAACCTTCCAGCTTGTTATTAACAAACTGAAGGTTCTGCTCGGCCGAGTCATATGAGGTGCTCGGCCGAGCATAACGCCAGAACATGTTCCAACGGCTACTTTTTCAAAAACTAGCCGTTATTTTTAAAAACTAGCCGTTAATTTTGTTATTGGGCAGTCAAAAATTAAAAAAAAATGTTTTTTTTTGCCTAATTTACTAACTATAAATATCACCCTCCTCCTCCCATTTTATTTTCACCTTATTTCTCTCTACTCTTTCTCTTCTACTCTCAAATATTCACATATACTCTCACCCTCATCCAATTTTCGCTTAAATATTGTTCCATTTTCGCTAGTTTTCTAACGAAATTAGTGCTTTTCTCCATTTTCATCCATTTTTAAGCTCCGTTTTGTTTTCAAACTTCATTTTCTCTTATACAAATGGCCGCAAATCAAAAAAGAAGCAATTTAGGCAAGTCCGTTGTTGATTCTTCCTCCCCCAACGCTGATTTTGATCATCAAAATCCAAATATTCAACAAAATGAGGAAGAAGAACAAGTTGAAATTGAAAGTGGTAATGCTAGGAGTGGTAGGGCAGCCGAGCTAGGGGAGGTGGTCGGGGTCGGGGTCCTCGGGGACAACGACAAGAAAGAGAGCCACAATCCGATACCTTCGCCATCCATTTCAAAGAAAAGAAAAATTAGCCGAGGATGATTATAATTTTCGAGCATGTTGCAACTATTGTAATGCGACTTACGCATGGAAAAGAGGTGGAGGGCATGGGACGCTCAACGGGCATTTGGCGGCAAAACATCCCGAGAAACTTGGCATTTCCGCTTCGCAAACTCAATTACAATTTCAACGTAGTTCGGGTTCGGGTGCACAAGGTTCGTCTTCCCCTTCTTCCGTCCTTTTTAAATTTGACAAGTGGGTTTATAGGGATGAACTAGCCAAATTTATTTGCGTTAAAGGCCTTCCTTTTAATTTTGCGGATTGTGATTTTTATGAAAATTTTGCTCGCCTTTCTTTGAACCCCGCCGCCACGAGAGTACCACGTACGAATCTCGTACGTGATATTACTAGAGTGGTTGAAAGATATAAAAAAGATTTAATTGGTGTTTTATCAAAATTAGAAAATAAAGTTTCAATTTGTGCCGATGGTTGGAGTGATCATTGGCAAAGAAATACTTATTTGGGCGTTACTTGCCATTGGATAGATAATTCATGGAAAATCCAAAAAGATTAATTGCTTACAAAGATTTTGAGCCACCGCATTCCGCGGAAAATATTTGTGTGAAATTGCTTGAGATTTTTCTTGAATATGGTATTTTAAATAAAATATTTACTATTTCATTTGACAACGCAAGTGCTAATACGGCTAGTTTGCCCGATTTAATTATCGTTTGTCAACCCTCACTTGGGGGTAAGTTTTTTCATATTAGATGTTTATGTCATATAATTAATTTATGTGTTAGAGATGGTTTAGATGCATTAGAAACTTATGTTAAGCCAATTAGACGAGCTCTTCAATTTATTTCAAAAAAAAAATCTAATACAAAAAAGTGGATAAAGTTTTTAAGAAGTAAAAGTGTGCCGGACAAATATTTTACTTACGATGTTCCAACTAGGTGGAATTCCACCTATAAAATGTTAAGCGATGGTTTTGCTTATAAAGATCTCCTAACGCAATTTTTTATGTCAGTTGGCTATCATGAACCTCTATTTACTCATCATTGGAATGCATGCATTAATTTATGTGAATTGTTAAAGATTTTTAATACCGCTACTTTGGCTTTTTCGGGAGTTTATTATCCAACTTCCGTTTTGGTGCTAGAGCATTGTATTGCAATTGTTACTATTTTTGACAATTTAAAAGATTGCCCTATTTTAAACCAATGCATTTTTAACATGAGACAAAAGTGGCTTAAATATTTTGACACTATTCCGTCTCTTTTCTTGGTTGCAAAGTTATTAGATCCCCGAGTTAAATTAGATGATTTAGAGTCCATTATTGTGACGACCCCAACCCTAGGCACTCATTTTTAAATATTAAATTATATGCTTTAATATTTATGTTATCTTTATGTGTTCAGTTATGTCTTTAAATTCTTAAATTGAGATAAATTGGGTGAAAAGTAATTTAGGATCTTATGAGAACTTATTGGACATTAAATAAAGAAACTAAGGGAAATAATAAAAATGGGAAAATGTTAAATAATGTAGGGAATTTAAATGAGTAGGATGAATTGATGGGATAAAGGTTTATTTAATTTAAATTGGGTAAGGGAGGAAGACTTAGTTTGTTATTGAAGGGGGGGGCCAAAACCTTTACTCTCCCATCCTTGTGCCAAGTGTCCCCTCCCCCTCACCTCTCTTACTCCCTTTCCCCTCCTTCTCCTCATTCACTACACTTCTCCTTCAACCTAGAGAACTCCCATGGAAGCCCCAAGCATCAAGTTGTGAATCCAAGCAAATCCTTCATCAAAAATCAAGTCTAAGATCACCCTTGAAGTTGGGTCATCTAGAGGAAGCCATCTAGCTAGAAAGATCAATCTTCCCTTCTAAAATCCATGTGAGTTGTTATGATTTCTTTCCTCTACTTGTTCATAATATTCTTGGATGTTGTTCTTGTTCTTGTGTTGGTGATTTCTTGCTTGGAAAACCTAAATGGGAGTTGATTAATTAGAAAATGAACTTGGTTAAAGTTAGGGTTCATGGAAGATCATTTTAAGGGTTTGAAATGGGTGAAATGAGTATAGATAAATGATCTAGGATTTCTTGGTTTTGAATTTACATGTTTTGAATGGGACTTGGTAAGATGAAGTTGTCATTGGTGTTCTTGAACAAGCCTTGGTTGAAGGGATGAAGAACTAGGGTTAAAAAGGGGTTAAAATTCGTAATAGGCCGGGCAGAGGCTTGGGCGGTCGCCTGCGGGGCCGAGCGGCCGCCATGCCGGCGTAAACTCACATTTCCTTGAAAACCCTCTTGGGCGGTCGCCCAAGAGGCTTGGGCGGTCGCCCAAGACCCCGTAAATCCTAACTTCAATTCGAACCAATTCGTTTAGCAATCTTGTGATGGTCATAACTTAATCATATTAAATCGGAATTGGATGGTTCTTGGGTCTAAATTGGGTGTTTTTCTGAGTACTTTCTGAATGTGATGGTTTCATAGCTAAAGAAGTTATCCTTATGTCCCAAAAATCTGATTTGGTTACAGCAGGTAGTATTGTACGTTAGAAGTTGAGTGGAAATTGAATAAATCATAGTTAATTCATACGGACTCGAAATTGGATGGTTCAAGAGTCCAAATTGAGTATTTTTAGGTGATCTCTCAAATGGAATTGGTTTTATAAACTAAATATGTAATGATCATTTCCAGATATTCTATTTTACCATGTGACTATATTGTTTATCCCCTTTGTGGATTATTTGGCAAGTGTTATGTTATCCCAATGTGTGGATATGTTTACTATGTAGTTGTATGGTTATTCCATTTGTGAATTTATTTGTTATCATTCATATTTGTTGATGATACTATGCATAGTGTATTACTTAAATGTTGCATTATGGCATTGATTGGCATGAGTATATTTTACCATGTGGTTATATTGCTATCCCGTTTGTGGATCATATTTCAAGTATCTATTATGTGCTTGAACGTGTTGATATTTTATGTGAATGGGGGTATAATGGATTTCAATCAGTTATTGATTTGTTCTCTAAGTGATTGAAGATTCATCATACCTGTGACCTCTCCCCCTCTGCGGCCACAGACTGGGGTTCAGCTTCTATGGATATGTGCAGTCAGTTCATAGGAATGCTGATGTCTTATATTTTCCCTGGAAAACGGGTTTTATAAGATGTGAATATGCCTAAGCAGTTCACGGAGATGAGTTATAAGCATAACTCGTCTCGGTTACATGGTATGGGATCGGTGAATATGCATTCAGATGTAGTGGAGTATTGATACCCACAGTTATACGACTTATTGTTCGAGACGGGAAAGGTAAACCAAGGTAACGGAATGTGTTTACCGCTTTCCTAGTGTGTTATGTGCTACCATGCTATGTGTTGCACTTTGTTTGGCATCTTCCGCATATCATAATAGCTCATTGAGATTTATTCTCACCCCTCTCCCTTATTGTTTTAGATCCCGAGACAGGCGGACCGGCCAAGTGAGGACGGAAAGGAGTTGGTACGTGGTATTTTGGGATTTGTCAGGGTACGTATAGGTTGGTGTAAAGAATGTATTTTGGTATAATTCCTTTATGGAGTTTATGAGTATAAAACTTAGTTTGTACGTTATAACTAAAGTCTTTGTAATTAAAACAGGTTGTTACTTTTCAAAGTTAGTTATCTCCTCCTCCGATGTGGAGTAGAGTGGAGTTAGTTTGAAATGTTATATTATTAATGTTTATGTTTGAAAGTCAAAGTAAAGTTTTAAAAGTTTAGTGTTTTTGGGTTAGTTTGAGGACGCTCCAACTCGGGACACGTGTAGGTTCCGGGTCGGGGTCCTCACAGTTGGTATCAAAGCTCGGTTAGAGTTCTCGGGTAGAGTCTAGCTGAGTGAGAGTGTGTGATAAATTACGTCGAGTGTTTGTTGCGTGGAGTTTATTCAACGGCCGAAAATGAGGATGATCGGCATCGTGTTCCGGGCAATGTTGGTAAGGCGGGGGTGATGGAAATCCGAATGTTGAGACGATGAACATGTTTCGAGGATTTTTGCAAAATATGGCAACACAAGGGCAAGTACAGAAGCATCAAGGAGGCGTAGGCATGGGCATGGTTTGGAAAAGTTCGTTAAGATGACACCTCCAAGTTTTAGTGGAGATCCTGATCCTGAAGGCGAGAGATGGCTTGAAAGTATGAATAAGATTTTCGCGGCGATGGAGAGCACGGATGCAGAAAAAGTGAGATGCGCAGCCTTCAAGTTAGAGGGACTGCAGAGCATTGGTGGCAAGTAGTGAAGGGCTACTGGGATCGAAACCTTACACCGCAGACACAGGAGAACTTTACGCGTAAATTTCGAGATCATTTCATTCCAATAGTTACAAGAGATAAGAAGGAAGTTGAGTTTTTGAAATTAGAGCAAGGAGCAATGACCGTGGCGCAAGATTCGAGGTTTACTGAGCTAGCTCGCTATTGTCCACATTTGGTACCTAAGAAGAGAGACGGATATATCGATTTGTGAAGGGATTAAGACTAGAGTTCAGTAGCGATTATTGACGCACGACTTCCCGCATTTTCGCAGACGAGCGGTGAATAAAGCCTACCGAATAGAGAATGATATTGACGAGCAAGGGAAAATGCGAGGTGGAAGTGGAAGTAAGCGAAATTTCAAGGCCAAGGTTACGGATATAATAGAGGGCATCGAAAGGATCAAGACCTGAGTTAGCAAGAGGAGAAAAAGTGGCGACTCGCATAAATCATCCGACTTCGTGTCGTAAGGATTATATGTGGATATTGCAAGAAGATGGGTCATTCGAAGACAAGTGTTGGAGTAAGCAAGGGAAATGTTTGAATTGTGGAGAAATGGGACACTACAAGAAGAATTGTCCTATATTTCATCGAAGGTTAGCTTTGGGTACCTGGACATGGGGGCCTAAAGGAGGAATAAAAAGGAACAATGAAGGGAATCCAAAAAGGTAACGTTTAAAGTCGAATACTTGTTTTGAGTTTTGGAGGGATAGATCCCTCGCCTACCTTTAGAGGTAATATACCCGTCTCGAAGTAGGGGTCATACTTTATAGATCCGGTTCATCTCATGCACGTGTGACATTGCATTTTGTTTCATGTGGCATACATTGCTTAAGATGTGTTTTATGTGTTAGAGATTTCTACTCTTATGAGAGAATACCTCGAATATTATTTGGTTTACCACTAGTGTGACGTGGTTATAACCGAGCATGTATTGCTAGTTGATTTGGTATGATTACCAATGTGTGATTTTGATATACACACGGCCTAGAATGGTAAGTAGTGGTCGGGCGGTGATAGACTGTCGTATGAAGCGAGTCTTTTTTACTATGCTTAATTGGTCTATATGGTATTAGATGCAAATAAGCCTTTATGTGGTATCCTTGTTAGATATGCCTTAAAGATTGAAAATTTTTGGTTAAGAAGTGTGAAGCTTAATTGAAATGTGGTAGACTTAGGTAAGAAGTCTTCGAAAAATGTTATGTGCTAATTAGGAAAATAGTAAGTATGCTTTCAAAGAAGTATTATATGACTTTCGGTTGGGAAGTGGAATCACGTATTGATGTAGTGTCGGGTTAAATACCTATATCAAAAGCACCCTATAGAATGGTCTCGATTTTTGTTGTGGTTATAAGGAGTAGAGTTCTATCCTTATCTTGATAGCTAGTGGAAATTATTAGTGGTGACATCCTTGTTTACTTGACGTTGAGAATATCATGAAAATTAATTGTGAATTGTGTTATCTATTTTCCAATAGGAAAATTTATGTGTGAAGTTTAATAATTGTAAGTTGGCTTTGGAATATTTCCGTAATGAGTCCATAGTTTTAGGATTGAAAGGGGTGCTACCAAGGGAGTGTCATTAGATTCTTGAGAATTGTATTATTGTTGATAGAGTTAACCTGGAAGAGGTATCCTGGATGTAGAATGCAATAAGGGTGAATCGTATAGTAGAGAGGAAGAATAGGTCGACTGTAGATATGATCCTTATTGAGTAATGAATGCGAGAACTTGACGCTTTTAATTGTGTATCAATGGAAGGCTAATTTGTGATATGATGCGAAATGGGAAAGTGATAACTTATGTTTAGAGGAAGTGAATCAAAGTGAGCAATCTTCTTATTTTCAACTTGGAAGTAACTGAGATTATATTGCGTTTTACTAGCGGAAAATTTAACTATGTGCAACTAAATCTGAGATGTGTTACCGATCATAAAAGCTTAACGTATTTGTTGGTTCGGAAGGAATTTAACAATAAGTAGAGTCGAGAGTTGGAACTATCAAAAAGACTTAAATTGTGTTATATTTTGCTACCTGGGAAGTTATTGTGATTGAAAATGCGATTTGCCGAAAGGCTTATGTGTCGACAAGTATACCCTTTGAGTTGCAAGGTGAGATATTATTGCGAATATTCACGATATACCTAGAATGTGGAGACCTTAGAGGAAGTTCAACTATGATTCTAAGCCAAGAGGATTATCGACTAGTTTCTTATGGAAAGACCAAGGATGTTGTATTGAGTTAGGATGAAAGATTTAACCTCAACTTGGAATGTGTATATCAATGCTGCAAGAAATTTGAAGACCAGATTTAGAGGAAGACCATGAATCTAGAGTCGCGATTCATCATTAAAGTTCGAAGAGGTATCAAGATTTAAGAAGAGTTAGAAGATTCGAATGGGAAGACATTGCGATGGAATTTTGTAACTGTACTACTTTCAACGTCGATGAGGTTGGGTGTGTTGGAGTGATAGTGGATGAATAGATCAAGTCGGTTTACTTTCAACTTATATTAACGAAGTATTCGAGGGAGAAATTAAAACATTGTGAATGCGGGAGATTGATTGATTTCGTGGAACACCAATCAACATTTTTCCAGATCGGGATCGAGGATTCATTGTGTTTCGGGAAGCAGGGTGCAAGGTTTTGAGTTCCAAGTCAAGTTTCAGTGATGCGTTTCTTCCTCAGACAGATGGACAGACAAAGAAGACTATCCAAATTCTTGAGAATAAATTGCGTGTTGTGTGTGATGGATTTCGTTTCAACTTGAGAAGTTACTTAACCTTGATGAGATTGCGTATAGTAGTGGTTTTCAGTCCTGTATTAAGTGGTATTGTATGAAGTATTGTATGGGAAAGTTGTCCTTAAAATTCCTCATGTGTGCGGAGTTCTTCAACTAATGATGATTTAACGGGTTTGGTTTATGTGAGGGAATGGTTGAGAGTATTAGGGTTGTGGGAAATGGGTATAATAATAATACTTTTGAGAAAACTATTTGGAAGTGTAATTTGATTGTGGGGAAGGTTATCTTCTTTAAATTATCATTAAGACAAGTCTTTTTAAAATTCGGGTCGAATTTTCTTTAAGGGGGAGTGAGTGTGACGACCCCAACCCTAGGCACTCATTTTTAAATATTAAATTATATGCTTTAATATTTATGTTATCTTTATGTGTTCAGTTATGTCTTTAAATTCTTAAATTGAGATAAATTGGGTGAAAAGTAATTTAGGATCTTATGAGAACTTATTGGACATTAAATAAAGAAACTAAGGGAAATAATAAAAATGGGAAAATGTTAAATAATGTAGGGAATTTAAATGAGTAGGATGAATTGATGGGATAAAGGTTTATTTAATTTAAATTGGGTAAGGGAGGAAGACTTAGTTTGTTATTGAAGGGGGGGGCCAAAACCTTTACTCTCCCATCCTTGCTGCCAAGTGTCCCCTCCCCTCACCTCTCTTACTCCCTTTCCCCTCCTTCTCCTCATTCACTACACTTCTCCTTCAACCTAGAGAACTCCCGGAAGCCCCAAGCATCAAGTTGTGAATCCAAGCAAATCCTTCATCAAAAATCAAGTCTAAGATCACCCTTGAAGTTGGGTCATCTAGAGGAAGCCATCTAGCTAGAAAGATCAATCTTCCCTTCTAAAATCCATGTGAGTTGTTATGATTTCTTTCCTCTACTTGTTCATAATATTCTTGGATGTTGTTCTTGTTCTTGTGTTGGTGATTTCTTGCTTGGAAAACCTAAATGGGAGTTGATTAATTAGAAAATGAACTTGGTTAAAGTTAGGGTTCATGGAAGATCATTTTAAGGGTTTGAAATGGGTGAAATGAGTATAGATAAATGATCTAGGATTTCTTGGTTTTGAATTTACATGTTTTGAATGGGACTTGGTAAGATGAAGTTGTCATTGGTGTTCTTGAACAAGCCTTGGTTGAAGGGATGAAGAACTAGGGTTAAAAAGGGGTTAAAATTCGTAATAGGTGGCGGGCAGAGGCTTGGGCGGTCGCCCAAGGGGGCCGAGCGGCCGCCCATCTTGGCGTAAACTCACATTTCCTTGAAAACCCTCTTGGGCGGTCGCCCAAGAGGTTTGGGCGGTCGCCAAGACCCCGTAAATCCTAACTTCAATTTCGAACTGCACTTCGTTTAGCAATCTTGTGATGGTCATAACTTAATCATATTAAATCGAATTGGATGGTTCTTGGGTCTAAATTGGGTGTTTTTCTGAGTACTTTCCGAATGTGATGGTTTCATAGCTAAAGAAGTTATCCTTATGTCCCAAAAAATCTGATTTGGTTACAGCAGGTAGTATTGTACGTTAGAAGTTGAGTGGAAATTGAATAAATCATAGTTAATTCATACGGACTCGAAATTGGATGGTTCAAGAGTCCAAATTGAGTATTTTTAGGTGATCTCTCAAATGGAATTGGTTTTATAAACTAAATATGTAATGATCATTTCCAGATATTCTATTTTACCATGTGACTATATTGTTTATCCCCTTTGTGGATTATTTGGCAAGTGTTATGTTATCCCAATGTGTGGATATGTTTACTATGTAGTTGTATGGTTATTCCATTTGTGAATTTATTTGTTATCATTCATATTTGTTGATGATACTATGCATAGTGTATTACTTAAATGTTGCATTATGGCATTGATTGGCATGAGTATATTTTACCATGTGGTTATATTGCTATCCCGTTTGTGGATCATATTTCAAGTATCTATTATGTGCTTGAACGTGTTGATATTTTATGTGAATGGGGGTATAATGGATTTCAATCATTATTGATTTGTTCTCTAAGTGATTGAAGATTCATCATACCGTGACCTCTCCCCTCTGCGGCCACAGACCGGGGTTCGGCTTACATGGATATGTGCGGTCGGCCCATAGGAATGCGATGTCTTATATTTTCCCCGGAAAACGGGTTTTATAAGATGTGAATATGCCTAAGCGGTTCACGGAGATGAGTTATAAGCATAAGCTGTCTCGGTTACATGGTATGGGATCCGGTGAATATGCATTCACGAGATGTAGTGGAGTATTGATACCCACGTTATACGACTTATTGTTCGGACGGGAAAGGTAAACCAAGGTAACGGAATGTGTTTACCGCTTTCCTAGTGTGTTATGTGCTACCATGCTATGTGTTGCACTTTGTTTGGCATCTTCTTTGCATATCATAATAGCTCATTGAGATTTATTCTCACCCCTCTCCCTTTACTGTTTTAGATCCTGAGACAGGCGGACCGGCCAAGTGAGGACGGAAAGGAGTTGGTACGTGGTATTTTGGGATTTGTCAGGGTACGTATAGGTTGGTGTAAAGAATGTATTTTGGTATAATTCCTTTATGGAGTTTATGAGTATAAAACTTAGTTTGTACGTTATAACTAAAGTCTTTGTAATTAAAACAGGTTGTTACTTTTCAAAGTTAGTTATCTCCTCCTCCGATGTGGAGTAGAGTGGAGTTAGTTTGAAATGTTATATTATTAATGTTTATGTTTGAAAGTCAAAGTAAAGTTTTAAAAGTTTAGTGTTTTTGGGTTAGTTTGAGGACGCTCCAACTCGGGACACGTGTAGGTTCCGGGTCGGGGTCCTCACAATTATAACTTATTATTATATGAAATTATATCCCGATGGTGACGGTATTTATGAACTTCCGTCAAATATTGTTAATGACACAAAAAATGATTTGATTAACCTTTTTAATGAGTATAATGTCTTATATGGAAACACTTCTCAAAGGCAACAACATGAAGATGATTCCTCTACTCTCCAACCAAGTTTTACTAGTGGGGATCCATATAGTTTTATTACAAATTTGTATAGTAAAAAATATGGTCCTTCTCGAGGTTCATCTTCATCATCATCAAACCTTCCCGTGGAGTTAGAAACCTATTTCACTACAAACTTTGAATTAAATCAAGATCCAAATTCAAATGAATTTGATGTTTTACAATGGTGGTCAAGAAGGAAAGACATTTATCCTATACTTTCCATAGTTGCTAAAGAAGTATTAGCCTCTCCCGCTTCAACGGTGGCGGTTGAATCGGCATTTAGCGTTGGTGGAAATGTTTTGGATGAAAGACGTTCTCAACTAACAAGTGAAAACTTGGAACATCAACTTTTACTTGGCGATTGGGTTAGAGCGGAAAAAAGGCAACAAGACATGCCTTATGATGAGGATCTATTGGATCCAAGATATCAATACGATGTCGAGGACTCCACGGAAAGTAGTGATGAATGAATGATGTTTTAGATTAATTTTTATTTTAATTAGATTAGTTTAGACTTTAGATTAGATTTATTTTTAATTAATTGTAATAGTTAGGTTGAGGTAAAGGCTCCTAAATGTCCCCCCTTATTTATAAAAGGGTAAGGTTGGTTGTCCCCCTCTTTGTAATTTTATTTTGATTAATAAAATTTAAGGGTACCGTCCCTTTTTTCTTTTGTATACTTGTTTCTTTTAAAAAAAGTTAAGTTTTCTTTCTTTCAAAATTCATAACTTTTTTTATAAACCTTTTTCAAAAAATGTATGTAGATAACTTAAGTTTAAAATAGTCTTATTTATCCAAAAAAATTGAAAAAAATTAAAAGTTAACTTTTTCAAAAAACCGTTAACTTTCATTTCTTTAAAAATTCATAACTTTTTTATAAACCTTTTGTAAAAAATGTATGTAGTAAACTTAAGTTTAAAATAGTCTTATCTATCCAAAAAAATTGAAAAAATAAAAGTTAACTTTTTCAAAAAACCGTTAAAAAAATTAACTGAAAAATGATATGCTCGACCGAGCAACACCAAAGACTCGGCCGAGCAACCCTCAACCCCTAAACCCTAAAAGGGTTGCTCGGCCGAGCGAAACCAAAGACTCGGCCGAGCAACCCTCAAAACCCAAAACCCTAAAAGGGTTGCTCGGCCGAGCAACAACAAGGACTCGACCGAGCATATCCAAACCGTCAAACCGGAGGTTAACCGGATAACCGTGAAAACCGTAAACCGCCTAAACCGTAACCGGCCAGGCCTGCTAGGTGCGGTTCGGTTCCTGCCGGGTGATTGGGGGGTCAAACCGGCGGTTATAAACCGATTAACCGGCGGTTGGCCCAACCGGCCACGTCTATTTCCTACCCATCTCCTTCCTTCCTTCCTACCCATGTCACAACTGATTAATTCACGCCACCGATTCCCCCAACCCAGAATCGTGATCTCAAGCTCTCCTCCCACGCTTCCACATCGTCTCCATCACTCCGTCTCCCGCATTATGTCTCCTTTCCGACACCCATTAGTCCCTCTCCGGTTGCGTCACCTATGTCTTCTCCGGCCAATCTCCGTCAGAAATCCTCAACCCACTACAAATCAGCAAAGCCCCATATGATATCGACCAGATTCAAACTGAACTCCTCCTTCAACACCCTCTTGTCTTCGCCTCCTTTTTCCTACAGATCTGGCGACCCGATTTCGTGGCCGGTGGAAACCTCCATGAATACCGACCACCACGGCGCCGACCCTTCTTTTTGTCCTACGCCACACCTAACCAACCACGAACCATCGTCCACATCAAGGCTCAGTACCTAGCCCCAATTCCTTTCTTCAATTCCCAGATCTATAATCCACTTCCCCATCAAGGCTCACCAGCGGACCAAACCTGGCGCCGCCGTCCTCCACTATCTCCAAACCCTAGCACAGACTTCTCTTCCTTCTCTTGTCTGCTCACCTTGTCAATCAATCATGGCGGGAGGCAAAATAAGGAAGGAAAAGCCCAAGCGCGGTGGAGCTGGAGGTGGCGCGTCGAACGCACACTACCAGGGAGGTATACAGTTCCATAAATCAAAAGGTCAGCACATCCTAAAGAACCCACTCCTCGTCGACAGCATTGTCCAAAAGGCCGGCATCAAAAGCACCGATGTCATTCTCGAAATCGGTCCGTGCGGAAATCTCACCAAGAAGCTTCTGGAGGCTGGAAAGTCAGTCATAGCCGTCGAGCTTGACCCTCGTATGGTTCTCGAGTTGCAGCGCCGGTTTCAGGGTACTCCCTTCTCCAACTCCCTCAAGGTCATACAAGGAGATGTGCTCAAGTGTGATCTTCCTTACTTTGACATATGTGTAGCAAACATTCCTTACCAAATTTCATCCCCTCTCACATTCAAATTATTAGCACACAAGCCATCATTTAGGTGTGCTGTAATAATGTTCCAGAGAGAATTTGCCATGAGATTAGTTGCCCAACCTGGTGACAGCCTTTACTGCCGTCTCTCAGTCAACACCCAACTCTTGGGCCGCGTTTCCCATTTGCTAAAAGTTGGAAAGAACAATTTCCGGCCACCACCAAAAGTTGATTCCTCCGTCGTCAGAATTGAGCCAAGAAAACCGGCCCCCACTGTGAATTACAAGGAATGGGATGGTTTAGTTTGAATATGTTTTAATCGAAAAAATAAAACTCTTGGTTCAATTTTCCGTCAGAAAAGTGTGCTCTCGATACTGGAGAAGAACTACAAAACCTTGCAAGCGTTGCAGCAGCATTTAGAGAACGGAGAAATGGCAGTTGATGTGACGGCTCTTGGAGATGCTGACATGGATCCGAGTATGGAGGTTGATGATGACATGGAAGAAGATGAAGAGATGGATACGGAAATGGAACATGGGACTGTAAAGGGGTCTGAATTTAAGGAAAAAATTGTGGGAATTCTGAAGCAAGGTGAATTTGAGGAGAAAAGATCTTCTAAGCTTACTCAAGCAGATTTCATGCACCTGCTCTCCTTATTTAACAAGGCTGGAATCCATTTTACTTGATATATATACAGAAAAACAAAGTAAAAGCTGATCCTCCTATTTTTGTTTTATTTACCCTTTTTTGTATTTTCTAATTTATTTTGGTTAAATTTGGAGGCTTAGTATAGTGGTTAGGAAGGTCTTAATTTATTTCTATTTTCTAATCTGTTCCAAACTAAGCATTGTGTTACTATATAAAAAATATTCATAATGCAGTTTTATCAAGGTAAAAAAAAAAAAAAAAAAAAATCAAGGCTCACCACCGCAACAAAATTGTACCTTTCTCCTGCGACCTGGTCGGTTTCAATGGAGAAGAAGAATGGATGGGATACAAGGAGACAGACGAGAAAGGGGGCCAGTGGGGGGTGATTTCGAGGAAATGGGGATGGGGATGGAGAGGGAGGAGATGGGGATGGCGGAGGAGTCAGCGGCATCGATGGTGTAATTTAATGGGTTCTTATTGATCTTGCTTTAGTTATGAAATGTTTATGTGCATTTGCAATTGGGGGTTTTTAAATTTTTGATTCACCTCTTTATTTATTTAATTTAAATAATTATTTTAAAATTTACACTTTCCTCCCCTTATGTATTCAAAACTTTTTATCATTGTTTTAATTGCTTCGTAAGCTCCACGTAGGACAAAATGTGACAACTTGGTGCCAGCTCAAATGGATTTAACAGATTATTAAATGTCCGTTAACTGGAGGGACTACATCATCCTTAAAACGATAGGTCAAGGATGAAAAGGTAAAAAAAAATTGTTTAGGAACGAAAAGGTACAACTTAAAGTACTTTAAGAACGAAAAAGGTACTTTTCTCATTATAAGAGCATCTTCAACCCATTACACTATATTTGGTGCAACTTTGCACTATATTTTACACCATTTTTTTTCCTCTCCAACCCATAACACCAAATTTTGCACTAAAAAGAATATTTCTACCATATTTCCTACCACCTCATCCTTAGACTACTTTCATTATTTCTCAAATAATACTCAAAGTTTATTATTCTTACATATTAATCCCTCTCTTTTAATTGAGGCATTAAAATTTTAAATAAATTATTTAATAAAATTAAAAATATAGTATTATATTATTAAATAAACTAAAGGAATAAATATTTATTTAAAATTTAAATAAGAGATAAATAAACAACAAATCTATTATTCATATATTACATGGAACAAAAGAGTTGAGAAAAAATAGCTTACAAAACAAAAATCACACATAATTATACAAAGTAATACAACTAAATTTAAAATTACATATATATATATATTGAATATTTATTTTGGGACGGAGGAAGTATTACTTCAATTTATATACATTTGTAATTTTAAAAAAGTAGAGGGACTAAATTGCAAATGAAAACGTATGACACCAAATTTGGTGTGATGAATAGTGTTACACCAAATTTGGTGTAATACTGTTCAAAACATCAAAAATAGAGTGGATTGGACTTGTGAATTGTGTGAAAAATAGAGAAATAGTGTGAAAAATAGAGTGGGTTGGAGATGCTCTAAATACTATCATTAATATTTTTTAAATTTTCCTATTCATTTTTATTTACAATTATTATTTTACTTTTTCTAAATATTATTTTCACCTAATTTTTTCTTTCAAGATGAGCTATGAGAATTTATGGAGAAAAAAATTGGTGTTATATTTTAACAGAAAGGAGAGAAAAACAACTCACGAGGGAATTTGCAAAGGGTCTTCTTCACCTTCTTGTAGCAGCTAGAGCACTCAAGATCAACCTTCAGCACCATTACCGTCTTCTGCATTACATATATATATACTGTCATTCATTTTGATTTTGAAATTAAAGGCAGGTCGCTACTGAAATGAAAAGAGAAGCTAGGCACATTAATTAATTAATTACCTTCTCTTCTCCCATTGATATGAATTTCCGGTGCTGAAATCAGATCTGAATTCACAGGTGAGGATTCGTTTTGTGATCAACTCTGTGTGTGACTATGAGAGAGAGAGAGAGAGAGTATGGGAATGGGGTAATTAAGGAGAAGAAGCGTCTAAAATGACAGCGAGGTAAGGCAAGGGGGTCATCTCATGATGGGGCATTGAATTTAATGTGACCGAAATAGACATGTCCAAATACAAATAGAACCGGAAATCGACTTAACTGGCGAGTATAATCGAAACTGGAAATTGGCGACAATCGGGAATCGACGAAATCGGAAATCGAACGTAATTTGAAATCGGATTGAAACGGTCCGAATACGAATCCACCATATTGAAAATCGAGGAACCAGCGGAATCGGGATTGATCAAGGTAAATTAAATGTACTCCCTCCTCCCAAGAAAAGTGTCACCATTTTAGGCCCGGCACGCAAATTAAGAAAAAAAGTGGAAAGAAAAAATGTTGTGAGTGTAAATTAAAAAGAGGAGAGAGAATTAGTGGAGAAAATAGTAAATTTAAAAAGTGTTGTGAGTGTAATAGTGTTTTAGGAGAGAGAATGAGTGGAGGAAATAGTTAGTGGGATAATAGAATATTAATAAAATATTTCCATTTTAGGAAATGTGACGCTTCAAACGGGACGCCATTTTGGGTAAAAAGTGACGGATTTCCTGGGACGGAGAGAGTATTATTTAGCATTTATTTAGTATTTGTACTTGTAGTGTAGTGTTGTTTTAATTAAATTAGACTAGAATTTAAATAAATGTTGTAATATAGACTATAGAGGTATAGGCTCCTTTTGTCTACCCTTGAATTATAAAAGGGAAAGACTTGGTTGTCCCCCTCATTGTAATATTTTCAATTATATTAATAAAATTATAAGGATGCCGCCCCTTTTTTTCCTAAAAATATTGTTAGAATTTTTATTCTATCTTTAATAATATACTAACCAAATTTTGTCCACTTCTCATTCTTTCCAAAAACATACTCCCCAAGTGAAAAAAAAAAAAAAAAAAAAAAAAGATTAGTTAGCGTCTTTCTTGTCTTAAGAGGTTTGAATTTAAAAAAAAAAAAAAAAAAAAAAGAGTTAGATGGTGATGGAACCGGAACCGGCGGATAGAACCGGGAATCGGAAACTGGATTAATATGGTTCAAATACGGTTCCAGCTATTTGGGAATCGGGAACCGGCGGTTCCGAAATCGAAATCGAAATCGGAACCGAAACCGTTTGAACATGTCTATGTCTAGACCGAAATGAAAAATACAGTACAACTCTCAATTAGTATCTATTTTTTTTAAATAAAAGTACTATACTTCTTTCTTGAGTTTTGATTTTTATGTATAATAACAATCTATAGCTCAATGAATAAAAATTACAGCTTAATTGAAAGGGATGGTCATTTTTTGAGAAATGTCATTTTAATTAGTAGCTCTAAATATTTCAAATGTCACAAATATGTTATTTATATCTATTTCCACTCCTTTTATTTTAAATATTTTGTATTATAATATTATTTTGATTTTTGATCCTTTTATTCAAAATTTCTTTATGATAAATGATAACTATAAATTTTTTTTCCCAAAACAATCTCTACCCCCTTTATGATAAATGAAAAATTAGTTTTTGTAATGCATATGAAAAAAAAAAATGACACTATCATAAATAACTGTAACTTACTTTTTAAACGCAGGGCAACACTATCATAAATAACTAAAAAATATTTGAGTCAAGGACTCTAAACCCCATTGTCCACATTAATAATCCATTTTAACCCATTTGAGATGAAAATTTCATTGAAACCCAGACATTAACGGAGCAGACGGCGTTTACATCCCATAATCTCCCCGTAACCTCACATTCTCAAAAAATCAAAAACTCTCAAAAACCCACTCGTTCGCTCTCTCATCGACGGCAATCAATCTCCCACTCCAATTCAAACCCTAATCGTCGTCTTCAAACCTCCCGCCCCTCTCCATCTTTTCCGGCCTCCTATCAACTCCGACCAACTCCATTAATTTCATACACCCATGGCGCCGACCACCTCCTCCCTTGAACACAACGCCGATCACATTTTCGGTCACTTCTGAAGAAGAAAAGGTACTAGATCTGGTGATTTTTTTATTGAACCTTCAATTGATTTTGTTTGAATTTTTATGAAGAAATTTGGAAGTTTAAGTTTTTGATGATATATCAACTTATTTTGTCATTGGTGAATAGTTTTATTGAAGGTTTCAATTATTAAATAGCAATCAATTGAAATATTTCTTCAAAATCTCTAATAACAAGTCCTATAATCATTAGTATAGGACATTTTTTAGTGTGCATTTGTTATGGAGATGACTTGCTTCATTTTGATTGTGTTTGTTGATGTGTTATATGATCTGTAACAGGTCTTATAACACTTGCTATATGACCTGTTCTAGTGTTTATATGATTCTGAGTTAACATGCTTCATTTTGTTTGCGATTATTTATGTGGTAGAGGGCCTGTTCCAAGTCCTATAACCTTTGCTATTGGACATGTTATAGTGTGCATTTGATTTGGAGATGATTTGATTCAGTTTGATTGTTCGATGATGTGGTATATGACTTGTAATAGGTCCTATACCCCTTCCTATAGGATCTGTTGTAGTGTGCATATGATTTTGAGGCAAATTTCTTCATTATATTTTTTACTATTAATGTGACAGAGGACCTGTTCCAGGTCCTATAACCTTTGCTATAGGACCTGCTCTATTTTGCTTTTTGATTTGGATTTGCCTTGATCCAGTAACAATTGTTCAATTTGAAACCATTTGATCTTATACCATTAGGTAAAAGACCTAAGTAGTCTTATACCATGCCTTAATTATTGTTTTTTTTTTTTTGCAGAATATTTCCTTTCTAACTGTCAATGGGGTGGAGTCTAATGATGGTGATGTTGAACTATGAAAGATTGTCTGTTGTTGCGACAAAGATGTGTTTGAAGTTCATTCAGATCATTTCATGGTTGTCAATATATACAGGAATACAAAGAGAAAGATGACATGTCGTCGATGTGAAAAAGAAGAATAACATATAAAAGATCATGCAAGGAGCCATTGCAAATTCCGTATATTTGAGTTTTTTTAGTCAAACAATTATTAATGTCGTTTTGTAAACTTTTTATTTGACATTTTACACCATTGATCTGAATATTATACATTGATATTCTTTTTAGAATTTTGGTTACTGGAGTTTTTATATCCTAAAATAGTTGTTGTTAATGTGATTGTGAATGTCGTATAGTCAGTAGGTCCTATATATATGTTATTTCACTTAGCAAATAGCTTTGTATATGATGTTGCTAGGTCTTTATACCATTTGCCACATTGATATTCACATGAAATGCTAGTATTAGATAAGTATTAGTCATTTTGTGGTTGTATTCTTTATAACACTCTGTTTAAGATGTAAAGAATGAACAATGAAAATGAAAAACAGATAAATTTACAAAGCTATAAGCCCTTTAATTGGTCCTATAGCAATTGGTATAGGACCTGGCAACATCATATACAAAGCTATAAGCCCCTTAGTTGATCCTATAGCAACTGGTATAGGACCTGGCAACATCATATACAAAGTTATAACCCCTTTAATTGGTTCTATAGCAATTGGTATAGGACCTGCCAACATCATATACAAAGCAATAAGAACTTTGACTGGTCCTATAACAACTGGTATAGGACCTGGCAACATCATATACAAAGCTATAACCCCTTTAATTGGTCCTATATCAATTGTTATAGGATCTTTCAATATCATATACAAAGCTATAAGACCTTTGAATGGTCCTATAGCAATTGGTATATGACCTATCAATATCATATACAAAGCTATAAGCCCTTTAATTGGTCTATAGCAGCGATATAGGACACAGCAACATCATATACAAAGCAACAAGACATTTGAATGGTCCTATAGCAATTGGTATAGGACATGTCAATATCATATACAAAGCTATAAGCCCTTTAATTGATCCTATAGCAATCGGTATAGGACCTGACAACATCATATCCAAAGATATAAGCTTTAATTGGTCCTATAAAGAATCGGTATAGGACCAACAATAAAATGTTAAAACACTAATAAAAGGTCTTATAGTAACAGGTATAAGACCTATTATTAGTCATACACAAATTGTAAGAATAATAACACCTGATCTTATACCATCCAAAAAAAAAACATAAACAACAACACTAATAAGAGGTTTTATAGCAAAAGGTATAAGACCTGCTATAAGTCATCTACAACATCATAAATAACAACATATCTTATATCTATAAGATCACTTGATGTTCTTATTGACGCTTTTTCAGATCCCCATCCCAAAACAATCGAGTTGACAGTAAATTAGAGCTTGTTCATAACATAAAAGTTTCAAATGGAAGTATGGAACAAAGCCATCAAACACGAAGAAAGAGCCCTCAAACCTCATTAGAGAAACCAAAAACGATTTCAAAGCTTCTGTACATACTAAAAAAAAGTACTGAGAACAGAAATGAACAGAAAATTACTGAATATTAGTAATGGAATCTTTTAACACAAGAACAATAAGATTGTGAACAAAATTTAAGAACACAAAACTGAAATAATTATTAACAATACAACATTAAAACAAAATAAAAAATATTTTCCTCAAATTCGATCACTGAAATTCACTCGTATCAAGCTCTTGAAACAATCAAGGGATGTGAGTCAAACGAAAGAAAGCTTGGCCGGAAAAGATGGTGACCATCGTTTGTTTGCCGGAGAAGATCATCGATTTGTTTACTGAAAAAGACGATCAGATCTGGTTCGTACTTCAAGCTTGACAGCAGAGATGGTGATTTTTTGTCGCAGTTCTAAGAAGATTTGGGTCGATCTGCTACAAATGATCGTATATGGGGAGCGAAGGGGTGAACGAGGGTCGCCGGTGAAAGACGGAGGAGGTGACCGGAGAGATGGGGATAGAGAGAGAGAGAGGAGGTGAGTGGGTGTGTTATTTTTAGAGGATTTCCCAGACGGAAGTTAACGGGTGTTAACTTAATTTTGTCCGTTCCATGGTATAATGGGGTTTAAAGGAATTTTAATTTGGAATAACAAAGGAGTGAGTCTTTTTTTATTTGGGTTGGATTTTAATGGGATATGATCTGGGCGTTGTGGTTAAAAATGAATTTTTCCAAAATATTTTTAAAACATGTTGTAATGGTATCGTAAATAACATGAACCTATTAACACACAAACACTAATTAACATCAACATTGTTACTGTTTAATACTTTTACTGTTTAACACTATCACTGATGCTCAATAAACGCTCACAATTAGACATGGGCAACCGGTTTACGATTTCGGTTTCGGGAAACCATGGAATCGAGATGAAACCGATAAATACCGGTTCCCGGTTCCGGTTTCGGCCGATGATTTCGGTTTCGATTCCGCGGTTTATCCGGTTCTATGTCGTTCATTTTTTTTTCAAACAAAAAATAAAGCTTGATCAAACAAACACACTTTATTTTAACTTTTTTGTAATTTTTTTTGAAATCAAAATAAAGCCGGCAAAAACCCACAAATTAAACCCTGATCAAAGCTGATCAAAGTGAGGTCAACTCAGGTCAAGACAGGCCAACGGAAGTTAAGGCGCAGTCGTCCCAAACACCTTGGTGAGGTCGCCCCAACTCTACGGCTTTAGTTGATGCGGTTGCCCCAAGTCTTGGTGCGGCCGCCCCAATTTCTCTGCTGCTCCTTCTTTTCATTTTGGTCCCTGCAACTTTGGTCAGTGCACTTTGGATGAAGATGAATAATAAACTAAGTATTTTAACAGATTTTATAAAAGAAAAAGGGACGGTATCCTTAAATTTTATTAATAATTGATAAAATGTTACAATGAGGGGGACAATCAACCTTGCCCTTTTATAAGTAAGGGAGGACATAAGGAGCCTTAACCTCGTTCTTAGTATCTTACAATATTTATTTAAATTATAACAATCTAATCTAAAAAAAAAAAAAACCTAATATTTATTTAAATTATAACCCTGAAAAGGATTGATTGTTTTTTTGAAATATCCGTTAGAACCGCCGGTTCAAGCCGGTTTGGAACCGCCGGTTCTCCGGTTCCGATTTCACGGTTAAAACCGTCAGTTCACGATTTTCAGGAATTTTTAATCGAGATCTAACCGAGAACCGGACGATTTCGGTTCACCTCGATTCCAGTTCATTTCAGTTCCGATTCGTTCGATTTCGATTCCAATTTGGTTCTCCAATTTTTCCCAATTCCGATTTCGATTTGCCAATGTCTACTCACAATGCCAGCAAAACACTATTACCAGCAAAACACTATTTATTTAAATTATAGCCCTGAAAAGGATTGATTGTTTTTTTGAAATATCCGTTAGAACCGCCGGTTCAAGCCGGTTTGGAACCGCCGGTTCTCCGGTTCCGATTTCACGGTTAAAACCGTCGGTTCACGATTTTCAGGAATTTTTAATCGAGATCTAACCGAGAACCGGACGATTTCGGTTCACCTCGATTCCAGTTCTTTTCAGTTCCGATTCATTCGATTTCGATTCCAATTTGGTTCTCCAATTTTTCCCAATTCCGATTTCGATTTGCCAATGTCTACTCACAATGCCAGCAAAACACTATTACTAGCATTAAAATTGTACAAACTGGCGTTGTTGTTAGTATGTAGGATAAATAGTGTCAATATGGTTATTTTTTTTTTTTTTTGTTTTTTTACCTGTGTGATCCCAAACTTCGCTTCTGACTAATCCTCGACCACCAGTGCATCTGGCCTCAAGATGCCGGCTGAAGCGTAAATTCATGGATACGCCCTACGCAACAAAAGTGTACAGCCCCTTATACTTCCCTGCGGAGCCCTCCTACAAGGCATTAACACTCTTACATCATCAAATAACTGTTCCAGCTGCTCCTGTCAAAGAGGCATTTACATTACTCTTACAACACCAAATGGCTGCTCCAGCTGCTCCTGTTTACTATTTGTCAAACTGATTCATTTAATTCATTATTAGTGTCACTATATATATTTTTAAATAATTCATTTAAAAAAAATCAAAATGGCAACTCATTCAAACTATTTATCAAAATGATTTTTTTAAAACCTTGCTAGTCAATGTGGTGAGTTTCTATTTTTCTCGCTCAAACTCGCTACTTCTTCTAATGTAGCGAATTTAAATTTTTTCAATTTTATTATAATATTTATGATTTTTTTCAAAAAAAGAATACACTAAATTTAAAATCGTTACCTGAAGTAATGAAGTAATGATTTCAACAAGTGGGTGACATTCTTCGTTTATAAAAGGGGAAATTATCGGTGGATCCTCCGTCCTCAGTCAAACGACCAATTAAAACATGAATTTTGAAATTTAACCAACTAATCCAACTTCATAATCAAAATTTCACCTAGTCCTTTCACCCAAAAATATAAAACTAACCCCCTCTCTCTCTCTTCTCTCACTTTCTCTCTCTACCAACCCTTCCCCTTCCCCTTCCGGTGACCCTTCCCTCCCCTTCGGCGATCCTTCTCTTTTCAACTCCGATGACCAATTGTTTCGGGGGTCTCAAACTTCAGAAGACTAGACTGTTGGTAGCATCGGAGACCCTATTTGTTAAGTTCCCTCCTGTCCCAGCCATTCTTCTTCTTCATCGCCAACCCCAAATCCGCCATAGCCCTCAGTGACTTCCCTCCTGTCCCGGTCAAAAATTCATCGCGTCTGCCATCAATCTTTCTCTCTCTCTCTCTCTCTCTCTCTCTCTCTCTCTCTCTCTCTCTCTCTCTATATATATATATATATATATATATATATATATATATATCTATAGTATAAATTAAACCCTCCGTGAGCAGTTCTATGAATAGTTCCGGAGGGGTTTTTCCCTATTTTGCCCTCACTATTTAGTCTGTTTTCTATTTTGTCCTTAATTTGTGCTAAGACTTTGGGTTTGGGCTAAGACTTTGAGTTTGGGCTAAGAGTGGGCTTTAGGAGGGTTTACTTAAATTAAGTAACTGATTTTTTTATTTTTTTTTTAATTAAAAAAAAAATTAATTTGAAAAAAAAAAATAAAAAAAACACCCGTGTCCTTGGACACGGGCATATGTACTAGTATATATATATATACTCCTCCGTCCCACAAATATATAAAAAAAATTTCCTTTTAAGCGTCCCACAATAATCTATACTTTTTCAAAATGAAAATGGGACCCACTTCTCTCTACTCACAACACTTTTTAAATTTACTATTCTCTCCACTCATTCTCTCTCCTATTTTACTTTTACACTCACAACACATTACCTTTATCACTTTTTACCTTAATCTCCGTGCCGAACCAAAAAGTCTATACAATTGTGGGACGGAGGGAGTATATATATATATATATATATATATATATATATATATATATATATATATATATATAGTATAAATTAAACCCCTCCGTGAACAGTTCTATGAACAGTTCCGGAGGGGTTTTTCCCTATTTTGCCCTCACTATTTAGTCTGTTTCCTATTTTGCCCTTAATGGGCTTTGGGTTTGGACTAATACTTTGGGTTTGGGCTAAGAGTGGGCTTTAGGAGGGTTTACTTAAATTAATTAAGTAACTGATTTTTTTAATTTTTTTTTAAATTAAAAAAAAAATTAATTTGAAAAAACAAAAAAAAAAAACCACACACACCCGTGTCCTTGGACACGGGCATATGTACTAGTATATATATATACTCCCTCCGTCCTGCTAATATCCGCACACTTTCCTTTTTGGGCGTCCCGCTAATATCCGCACACTCCCAAAAAGGAAACTTTATATTAATAAAATATTCACCCAACCCCACTCATTCTCTCTCCTACATTATTTTAATACTCACAACACCATTATAATTTATTACACCCTCCACCCATTCTCTCTCCTACTTTACTTTTACACTCACAACATTTTATTAAAATATCATATTCCTTAATTCTCGCGCAAACAGTGTTAGTGCGGATATTAGCGGGACGGAGGGAGTATATACTCCCTCCGTCCCGTCCGACTTAGGACGTTTTGCCATTTTGGGCGTCCCACCCGACTTAGGACGACCCAAAATGGAAAGTTTATATTACTTTTATATTAAATGAGACCCACTTGTCATACTCACAACAATAATCTCATCACTATTTATCCCACTCATTCTCTTTCCTATTTAATTTTTCACACTCACAACACATCCTCCACTCATTCTCTCTCCTAATATTATAATAGTATTCCTTAATCTCCGTGTCAGGAGTGAATGTCCTAAGTCGGACGGGACGGAGGGAGTATATATATATATATACTCCCTCCGTCCCAATAGAAGCTGTCCGTTTTTTGCCTTGCACGCAAATTAATAAAATGGGTGGGAAGAAAAAATGTTGTAAGTGTAATTTGAAAATAGGAGAGAGAATGAGTGGAGGGAATAGTAAATTATAATGGTGTTGTGAGTATTAAAATAATGTAGGAGAGAGAATGAGTGGAGAAAATAGTAAAGATTCCTTTGCCAAAAAAAGAAAGTGGAAGCTATTAACGGGACACCCAAAATGGCAAAATGGGAAGCTACTATTGGGACGGAGGGAGTATATGTATATATGTATATATATATATATATGTATATATATATATATATATATATATATATATATATATATATATGTATATATATATATATGTATATATATATATATATATATATATATATATATATATATATATATATATATATATAGGGTTTTGTTAGGATACCCACCATAAGAGTATCCTAACAAGTGGCCCATTATTTTTAGGATAAAAATGTCCCTCATTCCTCAAAGCAATCATATATATAATGGGGGTAAAATTGTAATCATCAAAGAGAGAGAAAGAGAGAGAGAGAGTTAGTATTAAATAAGAGAGAGAGAGAGAGAGAGTTAGTATTAAATAAGAGAGAGAGAGAGTTAGTATATATCTCTCTCTTTGATGATTACAATTTTGCTCCTATCATACATATGATTACTTTGAGGAATGAGGGGCATTTTTGTCCTAAAAATAATGGGCCACTTGTTAGGATACTCCTATGGTGGGTATCCTAACAAAACCCATATATATATACTCCCTCTGTCCCGCTACAAATCGCACACTTTCTATTTTGGGCGTCCCATTACAAACCGCACACTTCCTAAAATGACAAAGAATCTTTACTATTCCCTTCACTCATTCTCTCTCCTACATTATTTTAATACTCACAACACCATTATAATTTACTATTCCCTCCACTCATTCTCTCTTCTATTTTACTTTTACACTCACAACATTTATATCATTATTTTTTCCTTAATTCCCGCATAAACAAGAATAAATATTACATTAGCTGGGACGGAGGGAGTATATATATATATATATATATATATATATATATATATATATATATATATATATGGAAAACATGAGGTTTCAAAGGTGTAAGCTTCATCTGGAGTTGAGCAATAAGGTCTTATCAACATTAGGGAAATTATTGTTGATGTTTTCATTCAATCTTGTAAACCCCTGTACTTCTCCATTTATGAGATTGGTCATTTAATTTGGGAAGTCGCAGCGTTAATTTCTGCACACATAATCGGAGGTAAACAAGGAATTTGATAAGTTTCGGGTCGTGTTTGATCGAATACGGGTTTTACCACTTAATAAGGGACGGCCAAAAAGGTCATCCCTTAAGATCTGCTTTTTAACAACACAGTTTTAGGATTAGTTTATACAAGTTTTTTTAGGGAGAATAATAGAAAATTCTAGATGTGGTAGGCGAGGGGTCGAAAAAAATGGCTCAGTGATCGGTTCTGGCACCGTTTCTGACAAAGACTTATCAAATGGTGGATGTAAGAAATGTTATTAACTTTGAGGCGGTTAAAAGGCTTGTACCACCAAATATCAACATTTCAAGGTAGATGTTTTGTATCTATCACATCGTGAACTTAACAAAAAAAAACGGTGAACTTAAGTAAAAATAATTGTGAACATAACAAAATATGTTAAATAATCTCATAAAATTGCAAAAATAGAGCCATAAAAAACTAAAACAACTATGAATTTAACAAAAAATAACAGTCAACTTAAGTAAAAACAAATGTGAACATATAGTTGAAATTTCTCATCTTTTTTGATTTCTAGAGAGAGAAACACTAATGATTACACATATCTCCTATTTTCAATTTTGAATCATCATTCGAGATTTTCATAAAAAAGCAAAAATAGAGTCTTAAAAGACTAAAAACAACTGTGAACTTAACTAAAACAACTGTGAACATAACAAATATGTCAAATAATCTCATAAAATTGCAAAATTTGAGGCCATAAATAAATGACTAAAACAACTGTGAACTTAAGTAAAAACAACTGTGAACATAACAAATATGTCAAATAATCTCATAAAATTGCAAAAATAGAGGCTATAAAGGACTAAAACAACTGTGAACTTAACATAAAACAACAGTGAACTTAAGTAAAAACAACTGTGAACATAACAAATGTCAAATAATCTCATAAATTGCAAAAATAGAGGCCATAAAGGACTAAAACAACTGTGAACTTAACAAAAAACAAATGTAAACATAACAAATATGTCAAATAATCTCATAAAATTGCAAAAATAGAGGCCACAAAGGACTAAAACAACTGTGAATTTAACAAAAAACAACATTGAACTTAACAAATAGGTCAAATAATCTCATAAAATTGCAAAATAAAGGTTATAAAAGACTAAAAACAACTGTGAACTTAACTAAAACAACTGTGAACTTAACTAAAAAAATATGCAAATTAAGTAAATAATAGTCATTTTCATGCAGAAATTATGAATTTAGCTAAAATAACTGTGAACTTCTCTTAATTGTTATTGGAACAAATGTAAAAAATAAATGTGAACTTATCAAAAACAACTGTGAACTTGTAACAAATGTGAACTTCTCAAATTTGCTTCAAATTATATGTTGATGCTACTAGTTTGATTCGTATTGACGATACGAAAACAACGGTGGATTCAATTTTTTATTTTTTTTTCTGAGTTCTAGATCTTAAGATATTTCATTTTAAAATTTTGGGAGAAAAAAAAAACGAAAAAGCAGGGGGAAAAAGGACAGCGACAGCTGTCCCTTACTTTCGTCCAAAATAAATAACCAAAAAAATAATACTACTTTTTTTGTCCAAAAAATGAATATTAATTCCTTCATCCCAATGAATATTTTAGAAAAGAATACTACTTCATTTGTCTCAAAAATTAATGTTAGTGCATTCGTCACAAAATAAATAATTTTTTTATTATCATTTTAGGACAAATAAATTTTTACGAGAACATATATTTTGGGCGAAGTAAGTAGTAAGTAGTATTCATTTTTTTGGTAAAAAAATAGTATAATAATTTTATTTAATCATTTTGGAAAGAAACTAATATTCATTTTATCAAGAATTCTTTTCAAAAATTAATGTAATTATATTGAGACAAAAAGTAATACGTGTCATAATTTAGAAAGGAAGAAAATCCAAATAAAAACAAAAAAATCCACGTTATATTGTCGGTGGGGATTGCTGACCTTTCACTGCATTGTTACCCAATCTTGATCCCAAACATCTCAATCACCTTTCCATGTGCTAGCAGCCTCTAATTCTTCCACTTTACCTTCCTGCTCTTCCCCACATATTCTAGGGGCCTAACGTGTAAATGGTTCGATTTGATTTGGTTCGAACAAATTTAGAGATCGAATCGTTAATATTCTGTTTGGACAAATTTTTAGTCAATTTGAAGCATGAAAATTTTTAAATCGAACCAAACCAAATCACCTTGATTTGATTCGGTTCAGTCTCAAATCGCAATTTCATTAAACGGTTAAACGGTTTAAACCAATAGTTAAACGGTTTAGATCGCGGTCTGAATTGCGATCTAAACGGCGGTTAAACTAAATATCTTGAATATTCTTTGAAGGACATAACATATTCAAGGCTGCCAAAAGGGGTGAATGCGTGTTCTCAATAGGAAGAGGTGTATTTTCAAGACTAATAAACTGAAGTAAAATGAAGTAATCGGCATGTGCATATTAATATTACAATAAAAAGATGAGAAGTGATGATCTGGTAGGGTTTGGTATAAGTTTAGGTTTATTAAGGATGAAATCAACGGTGCATATTAATTTTACACAAAATCAATGGTCCATACTATCGGTTTCGCGGTTCGGTCTGATATGGTTCGGTTTGGAGGAGTCAGACCGCAAACCAAACCGAACCACACGGTTTATGAAATTTCCAAACCAAACTGAACCGCTAAGGTATAAAAATCAAACCAAACCACGTGATTTAGTTCGATTCAATCTCAAATCGCGATTTGAATCGAACCGCTGACACCCCTAATATATTCATGTACATGTACTGTTCACTCAATTCAATAGTCAAAAAGTCAATATTTTTACAAATTTATTTTAATTCAAGCATTGATCTTAAAGCTCAATATCTTAGGGCAATGGTCCTTTATACAAGTTGTTACTATCACGCGCAAAAGCTTTCACAATTCCTAATTTAAAACTTCTTAGATTGTATAGGTTGAATCTCAAATATTTTAATTCAAATTTTTCTTTTATATTTACTTCACAAAGCCTTCCTCCAAAAGAAGTTTCTATTAATCTAATGACAAAACCTTTCTTCACTAATTCTCAAAGTTTTATCGATAATGTAAGCGTAGAGTAGTGGTGTTACCACAAGTACTACTAACACACTTTAAGTATTATCAGACTAATGTGCTATCACAAGTGATGACATAACTTTAATAGTGTTATCAGACAATGTCTGATATTATAGTTGAACATTTATTTCACATGTTATATTATACTAATGTATAAATATACTTGCAAAATATATTGTTTTGTTGGTCTAAAATACAGGTTGTAACAATATGAAGATAGCTACAAACATGAAAAAATGAGTCAAAGAAAGTTACGAATAAATGGAGATTTATTCATAACTTGTGTAAATGAAAAAATCACGTGGGAAGACTTGTTTCAAGCTGAAATTGTTGAACATAAAATAGTACAAGCGTAGAAAAGCATGTGGATACAAGATAGGGCTGTACAAAAAATCTGTGAAATCGGACCGGATCAATAGAATCGGACCAGATCAGTAAAAATTAGACCGAAAAAATAGTATTGGTCTGGTCCTGGTTCCAAATTTTTATGAAACCGATTATTTGGTCTGGTCCTGATTTTGAAAAAAATATACGCGGTCCTGGACTAGAATCGGATCGGACCGAATAATATATAAACCTCTCTTAAGCATTCTCACATTTAAAAATTTGAGTTTTACTACTTCTGACTGATAGAAATTTTTGGAATAATTAACTTTCTTTGGTCAGTTTTATTATCAAATAGCCCTTACGTTTCTTTTAACTAGTTAAGTTTTTTAGTTGGGCTCAAGTGGTTGAACATGAAACTCTTATTTCCTAACTGTTGATTTTTGTTAATGTAATTTGGTTCTTAAATATGATTGCTTGTAGACAGCCATATACTCCCTCCATCCTGAAATATTGTTCAGCAATTTGGTTCTTAAATATGCTTGCTTGTAGATTTTGTTATTGTAAAAAATTATATTATATTGTAATTTGTAGAACCGGACCGGAACCGAATTGATGGGATCGGTCCTATAATGTAATGTAATGGTCTGGTCCTAGTCCTAAATTTCCACAGAACCGAAGTATTTGGTCCGGTCCTGATTTTCTAAATTTTTGACAAAAATCAGACCAATTCGGACCGTGAACACCCCTAATACAAGAGACTAAAGCTAAAACTTGGACTCAAAGAAAAGTTTTTGCTATACATTAAAGGGAGTTGACATTTTCTTTAGCCACATGCTCAACCACTCCTCTCAATTAGCCAAGTCCGTTCAAGCTGTTAAATGAAGTAGCCTACAAGTATTTGGAGGCTATAAATACGCAAGTGTATAAACAAGAGCAATATGTCGAGAACTTGCACAATAGAAGATCAAATACTCCTCGGCTCTATTTGATTCTTCCTCCCACAAATCTTCTTCCACCTTCAAAGTCCTTGTAATTGATTGTGTCGTGGATATAATAGAATTTCGTATTTGATCTCATTAGTTCCTAATACTTTATTGTTATAGAGTTAGGGAACATTCGGTATTGTAATCATATTTCATTGTGAATAGAAGATCTCGCCTAAGAGGCACACTCAAGTTATATATTTATATAACTTGAGCAAAAATTATTTCTTATATTTATTTCCGTTGCAAAACTTGTTTTTACAAATTGTTTTCAAACTCTGGTTGTGTGTGTTACGTTGGAAAAGTATGTTGTGTGTGAAGGAAATTGTGTACATTTCCTTGGAAGAATCATTTGTCGTTGGACAAAGATTATTGTGGGTTCATATTCTACACCGTGAGAACATGAAAATGATATTTTATTTGTTCAATTTGAAGATTGGATGATAAAAATATTATAACTTAAATAAATGGATGGAAGTTGGAAATATGAGTTTATCTCACATGTGAAAAGAATGGAAAAACTAGTTGATAGTTTTGGCCATTTTTTATTGAATTATAATTCTTTTAATTCAAGATTAATTCCAAGAATAACTTCCAAGGTTAATGTCCATTTATGATTGACAAATGAAACTCCAAAAAGAAATTGATGGCAAGGTTAATTGTTGAATTAAGATGATCATCAATATGTGGATTAATTGGAGAGTTAATCCTTGGGGAGTTTTGAGCTATTAAAGAAATACCCACAACTCTTTGAAGAGAAGAGAGAAAAAATAGAGAAAAAGAGAAGAGAAAAACACACAAAAAGATTCTTTTTCCATCAATCTTCTTCTACCCTCTTGCAATTTGTTCATCTTCTTCCTTTGCCCTCCTTGAATAATTGGAATGGTGATATTGTCCAAGCATATTAGTTCATTTCGCCAGAAATCTCAAGTGCGGAGTGGTTCCGGTTAATCCGTTTCATCCTGGGAGACTAACGCCCGTTGAAACCTCAAGCACTCGTAGAGAGGAGGACGAATTAGTCTTAAGGAGAGTGTGTTCTCACACGACTCGGATATAAGAGATCAAAGATGGACAAACCCAAAGAAGAGATCAAATACGGTTGTATCTTTCTTTTTATGTTTTTCAGAATTGTTGTATATTGTATTTTCAATGTTGTAATTTGTTTTTCTTTCTATATTTACAAGATTTTATCCTACAACCGTGAGTGTTATCAGTTGTGTTACCAACCTTTTTTATAACACTTGCAAACAGGCCATTTACAATCTCAATTGGTATCAGAGTCTTGCACTTGACACACTAAGTGTTCGATCCAGCTGTCATGGCTTATGATACAGCTAATCCTAATCAAAAGAGACTTTCTGTTCTTGATGGGTCGAATTATGATTATTGGAAGATCCGTCTTCGCTCCCATATCAAATCAATTGATCTTCGGGCTTGACGATCTGTTATCAATGGGTATTCTCTTCCAATGTTACCTCCGTATGAGGATGGTGTTGTTCAAATCAAACATGAATCCGAATGGACCAATGAAAAGAATAACCTATCTAGTTTCAATGAAAATGCACTTAATACCATTTATGAGTGGATAGAAATAAAGTTATTCAAAACACTCCCACGGTTAAGGAAGCTTGGGATATTTTGCAAATATTTTGTGAAGGAGATGGTAGTGTGCGTGAAACTAAGCTTAGGAGGCTCACTAGCAAATTTAAAAGATTGAGTATGGGTGAAGATGAAGATAAAATTTTCTGAACAGAACAGTTTATGAAAGGAAAAAATATTTTGAACATATAATGAACTCACGGAAGAACATCAAGGATGTTGCGACGATTGTGTAAAATAGTTGTGGCAATGCCACTTCTAGTGTTTATACAATGGATGAAATATCTCTTATGGTTCATGAGATCATAGTGAGAAAAATCAAAAAGTTCGTAAGAACTAAATTGAGAAATTGAACGGTTAAAGATGTCATCTTTAACGTTCTTATGGTTCACAAGAATCATATTGTGAAATGAATAGTTCATTGGAACTATGTTGAGAAAATGAACGGGTAAAGATTTAGTCTTTAACGCTGCATTTTATAAATGAAAAAGTTCGTTGGAACTAAGTTGAGAAAATTAACGGGTAAAGAAGTAATCTTTAACGTTAACGAAAAGTTCGTTGAACTAAGTTGAGAAGATGAACGTTGAAAGATGTATTTCTTTAACGTTGCATATTTTCAATAATCTATTGACAAAGATGATAGGACTTCTTGAACGGAGTTGTTAAATCCTATTAGTGTCAATAGTGATAAAAGTCACAAAAATAAAAATGGAGCTTCTTGAAAGAAGTTGTTAAATTCCATTGTTGTGAACATTGAAAAATGTTACAAGAACAAAAATCATAGGGCTTCTTGAAAGAAGTTGTTAAAATCTATTGGGAGAATATGTGACTAATGTCATAAAGATAAAAACAATAAGACTTCTTGAAGGAAGTTGTTAAATCTTATTGTTGGTGATGATGACAAATAACACAAAATATTTAGAATGAAAACTTCTAAAAGAAATTGTGTAAATGAGAATGTGATTTTTCTCTAAATTAGAGGTGCTTCAAGATGAGACCTTTAAAGTTTTGGAATAATTAACCTTCAATTATAATTCCATTAAGGAATTTAGAGGTTTATAAATATGAGTGATTATAAGAAATAAATTGTGTTAATTCTCCTATTGAATTAGAAATTTATTCTTGGAGTTAATTCTCTAATTAATTTAGAGAGTTATATTTTTAACAACAAAGTTATAATTGTTAAAAATTAAAATCAATGGTTGGTTTGTGTAGAGACAAATCTCTAATGGAATGTGGTTGTTTCAAATATATCGGATCACCATAGTGAGAAGTTAGAAAATTTTGTTGGCCTTGACTTTAAGTGATGGCAACAAAATATGTTCTACTTAACCACCTTGAACTTAGAGAGATTTCTTTTGGAAAATCCTACAAAGTTTGGTGAAAATGAGACGGATGTTTTCAAGCCATGGGTATGGTTTGAAAAATGCAAATCTCTTTTACCGAAACTATATAATTAATGAATTGTCGAATTCATTATGTAATGTGTATAGTAATAAGAAAACAGCAAAGAAATGATGAGAGTCTTTGGACTATTAATATAAAATCGAGAATGTTGGTGCAAAGAAATTCTTTGTAGGCCGTTTTCTTGATTTTAAAATAATGGACTCCATGAAACAGAAAAGGTTAATGGAAGAATTGAAAATATTTTTCTTGAAAACCATGTCGATGAATGGTGTTGAGTGAAATTTCCAAGTGACGGAAATAATTGAGAAATCGCTTCCTACTTGGAAAGATTTCGAGAATCACCTTAAACATTAATGAGTAAAATAAATGTTAAGGTGCTTGCTATTCGTATTGTGTTGGAAAAGAGAATAGAGATTCGGAGAAGAACTTTCTAACACTTTTGTGGCGAAAGCAAAATGTGATGGAGCATATTGAAATGCTCAAGGCAAAGACAAAGTTGGTCAAACTTGTTTGAAAAGTCAAACATATACCTTGTGGATTAAGAGACAATCTTTTGTAGATGTCATCAATCATAATATTCATTATGTGAATGAATAAAATGGAAATTGAATTAATTGGTGAGTTGAGGTAGTAATCAATAATGAGAATAAGTCTCGTTAATTGGATTATATGCCCTCATTCAAAAAGAAATTCAATTAAGATGTAAAATGTGTTTTGAATTAAATAATCATAGTGATGGTTATAATGTGAAGATGATTCAAACAAATGATGGTAATATGTAATCTATTACCTTTATCATTGCTTGTTAAAAAGCAAAATGATGAGTCTTATCTCTTTAAAAGGAAAAGTTGTAAACCAACTTACTAAAGAGATAGTGATAAAACACAAATAAGTGGAGTTTGTGTATAAATTGGACTAAAGACTACTGGTGGCATATTTGTAGAGTATGCATAAAATAGTAGTACTTCTTATAGAATTCATGTGTATGAATCCAAGATTCAATGTATGCGCACAAAATACTATAATGGAATCATGAAACGTCTCTTTCTTTGAGAATATGTTTCCGTGTACATCAAGAGATAAGGCAAACTCATCTAAACGGATACATGATTCAATAGAAGAAGAAGAAACTCATCATGATGAAATAGCGAAAAAGAGGTTGGACCTCAACATAGCAAAAGAGGTAGGATGAGAAAATTTTATGGCCCAAATTTTCTAACCTACATTCTAGAATGTAAATCACAAAGTTATAAAGAGGTATTTGAACTCTTTTGAATGATCTTTGTGAAAAGAGGCTATTATATGTGAGATTGATTCCATCTTGGAAAATCACACTTGAAAACTGGTAGATTTATCTCCGTGTAGTAAATCACTAGCATATAAGTGTATTTTAAAAAAGGAAATGAAGACCGATGGAAAACAATCAATGAGTACAAGGCTAGACTTGTAATTGAGGATTACAAGAAAAATGAAGACTTTGATTACTTTTATACTTATTCTCTCATCACGAGAATAAAGAGTTGTATTTACAATTGCTGCATAGCAAAATTTGAAATACATCAAATGGATGTAAATAACCTTTCTAAATGTCGATTTAGAAGAGAAAATTTACATAGAACAACCCGAGGGGTTTGTTGTACATGAGCAATGAAACAAAGTGTCCACAATGTACACCATGATCAAATGGTGTTAATAATGAAAATTGACATTATTGCTAATTTTGGGACTACTCCGGAAATGTGGGGGTGAGTATACTTTGGAAAATAATTAATTACCTTTTGGAGAGGTTTCCCCAAGAAAACAATGAGATGTCCATATGAAGTATGGAAACGTAGGCCTACGTACACTTGTGAATGTGGGGGTGTTTTTCGCAAAGTAGCAAGTCCAATTAGTAAAGAAAATTGTGGATTATGTTTCAAGAGTTATGTTCATAACAATTGTGCATATTGGTTTGTTATATATGATTCAATAAGTTTGAATATATATAAAAATCAAAAGAAAATAAAATCAATGGTAACCAAGTATTGATGTCAAATTCATGAAAGTGAATAAGTGATACTTTGAGTGAAATAGATCAAAGTGTTGAAACGGTTCAAGAAATGAAACCTAGAAGAAAATGTGCTAATTTGTAAAGTCATTGTATGACTTGAGACAAGTACAAAGATAATGACATCAAAGGTTCGATTGTGTGGATTTAAACAAGAGTGACTACGTCACTTTGTTAATTAAATCCAAAAACGATATGTTAACTAAGGAAAATTCTAGTCAATTTGATCAGTTGATTCAAATTCAAGGAAAACTAATAGACTTGTTGTTAAACAAGTCCTTAGGTGGATATTCTTGAAATTTTTGAAATGATCAATTTGGAATAGCTGGAATTTAAATGAATTTGAGTTAACAATTATCAAATGGATAAAGCTTGTGTTAGCAAGATGGTATATTACTAAAGTCAATTTATGATTGAAAAGACATATAGCAATGTGTGTAATGGTAGTCTAGACATTTATGTCTAAGACATGATACCATTAAACAACTACTCTCAACTAATTTGACAATGTGATGTCAAATGAAAAATGGATCCGTTAACCAAAGGGTTAAATAGAGAGTTAGTTGAAAGTTCGATGAGGGGAATGAGACGTAAGCCTCTTAAAAGTTAAACACAACGGAAAACCCAATCTAGATGACTGGAGATCCCAAGAACTAGATTCAATGGGACAACCTAACTGTTAAAAGACTTGTAGCGTCACTGTGGGGGAATCAACCCCAAGTCCATTCCTATTAGTGACATCCCGAAAGGACAAGGATAAGCCTATGGCTTTTAATGATTCTTATGCATCGAAAATTTGAGCGGGGTAATACGGGTTACTTTTAAGAAATCACCTATGTGAGAGGAAGTGGGGCCGCTTCGAGGAGAATTGTGTGAGGCTCAATTCTTAGACCCTCTCACAGAATCAGGCATTTTGTTCAGGGCCATGAACGAACATAGCTATGAGAAATGAAGTATGTTAGGACATTACTTGTGTCTAGTATATGATCGGCTACACAAAAAGCATATCGATTCAAGGACATCGCGTCTATCGACTTGCGAGTAGAGTAAATATGCTAGTTCAAGCGGAGGTTCAATGGGCAATATCCCCACTCCTTCGTATGCAAGTTTTTTTCTGCCGAACTCTATCACCAATCTCGTCCTCAATTTCCTTCATGTGGGGGATTGTTGGAAAAGTATGTTGTGTGTGAAGGAAATTGTGTACATTTCCTTGGAAGAATCATTTGTCGTTGGACAAAGATTATTGTGGGTTCATATTCTACACCGTGAGAACATGAAAATGATATTTTATTTGTTCAATTTGAAGATTGGATGATAAAAATATTATAACTTAAATAAATGGATGGAAGTTGGAAATATGAGTTTATCTCACATGTGAAAAGAATGGAAAAACTAGTTGATAGTTTTGGCCATTTTTTATTGAATTATAATTCTTTTAATTCAAGATTAATTCCAAGAATAACTTCCAAGGTTAATGTCCATTTATGATTGGCAAATGAAACTCCAAAAAAAAATTGATGGCAAGGTTAATTGTTGAATTAAGATGATCATCAATATGTGGATTAATTGGAGAGTTAATCCTTGGGGAGTTTTGAGCTATAAAAGAAATACCCACAACTCTTTGAAGAGAAGAGAGAAAAAATAGAGAAAAAGAGAAGAGAAAAACACACAAAAAGATTCTTTTTCCATCAATCTTCTTCTACCCTCTTGCAATTTGTTCATCTTCTTCCTTTGCCCTCCTTGAATAATTGGAATGGTGATATTGTCCAAGCATATTAGTTCATTTCGCCAGAAAGCTCAAGTGCGGAGTGGTTCCGGTTAATCCGTTTCATCCTGGGAGACTAACGCCCGTTGAAACCTCAAGCACTCGTAGAGAGGAGGACGAATTAGTCTTAAGGAGAGTGTGTTCTCACACGACTCGGATATAAGAGATCAAAGATGGACAAACCCAAAGAAGAGATTAAATACGGTTGTATCTTTCTTTTTATGTTTTTCAGAATTGTTGTATATTGTATTTTCAATGTTGTAATTTGTTTTTCTTTCTATATTTACAAGATTTTATCCTACAACCGTGAGTGTTATCAGTTGTGTTACCAACCTTTTTTATAACACTTGCAAACAGGCCATTTACAATCTCAATTGGTATCAGAGTCTTGCACTTGACACACTAAGTGTTCGATCCACTTGTCATGGCTTATGATACAGCTAATCCTAATCAAAAGAGACTTTCTGTTCTTGATGGGTCGAATTATGATTATTGGAAGATCCGTCTTCGCTCCCATATCAAATCAATTGATCTTCGGGCTTGACGATCTGTTATCAATGGGTATTCTCTTCCAATGTTACCTCGTATTTAGGATGGTGTTGTTCAAATCAAACCTGAATCCGAATGGACCAATGAAAAGAATAACCTATCTAGTTTCAATGAAAATGCACTTAATACCATTTATGAGTGGATAGACATAAAGTTATTCAAAACACTCCCACGGTTAAGGAAGCTTGGGATATTTTGCAAATATTTTGTGAAGGAGATGGTAGTGTGCGTGAAACTAAGCTTAGGAGGCTCACTAGCAAATTTAAAAGATTGAGTATGGGTGAAGATGAAGATAAAATTTTCTGAACAGAACAGTTTATGAAAGGAAAAAATATTTTGAACATATAATGAACTCACGGAAGAACATCAAGGATGTTGCGACAATTGTGTAAAATAGTTGTGGCAATGCCACTTCTAGTGTTTATACAATGGATGAAATATCTCTTATGGTTCATGAGATCATAGTGAGAAAAATCAAAAAGTTCGTAAGAACTAAATTGAGAAATTGAACGGTTAAAGATGTCATCTTTAACGTTCTTATGGTTCACAAGAATCATATTGTGAAATGAATAGTTCATTGGAACTATGTTGAGAAAATGAACGGGTAAAGATTTAGTCTTTAACGCTGCATTTTATAAATGAAAAAGTTCGTTGGAACTAAGTTGAGAAAATTAACGGGTAAAGAAGTAATCTTTAACGTTAACGAAAAGTTCGTTGAACTAAGTTGAGAAGATGAACGTTGAAAGATGTATTTCTTTAACGTTGCATATTTTCAATAATCTATTGACAAAGATGATAGGGCTTCTTGAACGGAGTTGTTAAATCCTATTAGTGTCAATAGTGATAAAAGTCACAAAAATAAAAATGGAGCTTCTTGAAAGAAGTTGTTAAATTTATAATAATTTTTTATAGTAGCAATAAAGGGGGTGCTTTGCTTAGTACGGAGTGTGTATGCATGGGTTATTGGAATTTGGAAGTAATAATGGATCATGCACCCCACATGCCTAAACCTAAACCTTACCTTAACATCCACGCATCGCTATTCCCACTTACCATCGACCAATCTTTCTATGTTTTTGGGTCCAAATTCTCTCTACTCAATTTTTATTTGATATAATAATAACAACATAAAATAATTATTACTTACATTTAAATTATGTGTTTGCGAGTTCTTGTTACATTTTCAACTCTATTTCTCCATTATGTTATGAATTATAACTAAGCTCCGCCTTGCCTAGGCCTCGCTTAGACGCTTTAGGCGGTAGGGAAGACCGTAACGTCTAGCGTTCGCCCAACAAATTTTAAAATAATGAGTAGATGTATTAATTTCTCTTGTGTTTCTGGTGCATATAGCTATTTTCCCTACCCAACCTTTTGTATAATCATCTTATAAGTTACTTTCCATTAGAGATAAAGAGACAAATGATCGTTTTAACTATTAATTTGACTTATTTAATCACTTCATCAACCTCAATTATTAATCCCACTAAAAATAGTTAAGATGGCGCCATTTTAATCACTTCATCAACCTCAATTATTGACTTTTGGGAGGATTTATTTGGACTTTCGAATTTGTAGTGGGGCCCTACTAGAAAGGAATCCAAGTTTTGGCTAATGCATGTATGCTTAAACTTTAAATAATTACTATGCAAAATAGAATGGTCTCGAACACATGATTTTTTTTTCCAGGTTACAATATTTCAAATACAACGTAGCGTAGGGGGTTCAAATCCTTGTAAAGTAGGGGTGAGCAAAAAAAACCGTTAACACCGTTAACACCATTAACACCGAAAAACCGAATCCAATAAAACCGAAACCGAGCCATTTGGTTTGGTTTAGGTTTTAAAAGTTTAGAAACCGAAATTTTCGATTTGATTTAGGTTTTAAAAGTTTAAAAACCGATAAGAAACCGAACCGAACCGATAAGCCAAAACTACTTCGTTTTATCTATACTATATATATATTTCTTTTCTTCCTTTTATTTTCTTTGGTGTCAGGTAATTATAAGTAATTTGGGCTTCATAGGATGTGCATAATGATAAACAATCAGTATCCATCTCTCATGCGAGTTTCTGGAAATTTCTTTCACAAATATTTCATTCTTATTTCTGTCATATTCAGTACAAGGTTGGTAATGGCCATCACAAATACTTTCGGAGGATATGAGGGAAGGAGACAGACCTCTTGCGGATAGAATCCCTATTTTTTTCCAGTTGTGAGTCCCCTATAGCCGGTTGCATTAACTTTTTATGATTTCCAACTTTCTAAAAGCCCCAACGATAAGGAGCTTGCTGAACTCCTCTCCTTTACCCATATTTTGGACAAGGTCCTGTCTAGTAATACAGCTAATACAAGAAGCTAGAGTCTGAAAGCGCTGGGTGTTTTTAGTAGTCGTTCTTTATATGATTTTTTGTGGTGGCCAGGCCAACTGAACCCATTCCTATCTCTCTCTCTCTCTCTCTCTCTCTCTCTCTCTCTCTCTCTCTCTCTCTCTCTCTCTCTCTCTCTCTCTCTCTCTCTCTCTCTCTCTCTCTCTCTCTCTCTCTCTCTCTCTCTCTCTCCGACTTTATTTGGAAAATAAGAATACCATTTATGAGGTTCATGGGAAGATTAATACTTATGATAGCAAGCAAAGAAGACACCCAACCAACAGTAAATCCATATTTAGGTGTTCATTGCATGGGGCCCAGCTAAACACATGTGCACTTATTACTTCATCTCAAAACCGATAACCCAACAAAAGAACTTGATGTCCAAACAAGGCCCATTAAAGCCCAACAATCCATTAAGACACCGAACCAAACCGATATCACACCGAAACCGAATACACCGAACCATTAAGAAACCGAAGTTAATGGTTTCGATTTACATAAAACCGATAGTTATTGGTTTGGTGTCGGTTTTATCCTAAAACCGATCCAAACCGATCCGTGCTCACCCAGTAAAGGCAAAGATCGAATCGGATCGGCTCATCATCGGCCGAACACATTACACAGCTAGGTTGAGCTTGGCCTTATTAGAAGCCCAATAAGTGGACAAAGCTAAATAGGGCCCATTTCAATAATACGAACATATAGTCCAAGAAAATATAAAAAATAGTATTAACAAAATGATAGCGGTGCAATAATTCATTTGATTCAGTGTATGTTGTACTTTAATTTTTATAATCAATATAATTCAATTTTAAAGAACCTAATATGGGCTGGTGGGCCGTAATTCTAGAGTACATATCCATGTTCATATTAAACAATACCTAACCCGGTCTGTGGGCTGAGTTTGGAAAGTTTTCTACTTCGATAACAGAAAATTGGACTATCCCTCTCACAATACCTTTTTTTTTTTTTTTTCAAACGAAGGCCCAATATATGTATTGGGCCTACCATAATTGATATGTACTATATCAAGAAATTTACATGAGAGTTACTATTTAAACCCCAAAAATTTATTAGTAAACCTCAAATGAAAAAATTGCAAAAATGCCATTGAGGTTAATTACTTCTTTACCCCTATTTTCATCTTCCCCTATTCCTCCATTAACTTTCACCCACCTACCATCTTCCTCTCTTCCATTAACTCTTTCACCACTCCACCCTTTACCACCCCCACACACAACTACCATTCACCACTCCACCATTCACCACTCCACCATTTACCATCCCCCTCTTCACCCAACTACCATCCTCCTCTTCCAATCAAAAGTTCATGAATGAAATGGCAATCCAAGCAAATAATAATGTAATCTTCTTTACACTATCTCTTTATTTACATTTTAATGCATTTAGTTTTTTTTTTTTTAAAAAAAATGATTTTTGACGGGGTCGGCTCTGAGTGGCCGATTCTGGGCTTATAGTCGGTCACCTATGGCCGACTCTGGGTAAGAATACACCCACACCCGGCCGACTATATTCAATATTTACCGCCATACCCGGCCGACTTTAAGAACAAATTTCCACCACTGTTGGCCGACTTTTTTAAATTTTTTCGCCACACCCGGCCGACTTTGTAGCAAAAAATAAGTCATCTTTGGCCGACCCCAAATTTTTTCCACAAAACCTCCCTAATTATTTCATTTATTTAATTTCAGTGTTCATTAGATGATGACAACTATGAATCTATTGATTTTGAGGCTATTTTAAGAGATTACACCGAAGAGTTCTCGGTGCCTACATATTTTTCCAATCGGGAAACGTGTTTCGATTGGGTACGTAAAAAGGGAGAAGAGTATGGATTTGTTATGATTATAGGCCGGTCAGATAATCCTGGAAGCCGTAGATCGTACCCTCGAATGACGCTCGTATGCGAACGTTGGGGGACATACAAAGACAAGCCAATCTCGCTATCGTCTCAAGAATCGATTGAAAATGAATTGAAAGGCAAAAAGAAAGAAAAACGAAAAAGTGGAACAAAGAAATGTGATTGTAAGTTTCAGTTGAATACTAGACAAGTGAATGAAGATGGTCAATGGAAATTGAAAGTGATATGCGGCGTTCACAATCATCCAATTTATGACTCTATGCTTGGTCATTCGTATGCGGGAAGATTACAAAAAGATGAGAAGGATTATGTGATAGCAATGTCTAATGCAAATAGCCGACCGAAGGATATATTATGTGGCTTAAGAGCGCAATTTTCGAAAAACAAATCCACAAGCATTTAAATATGTATAATGCGCGCTTGAAGAACAAATCAATTGAGCAGGCAGGTCGTACGCAAATGCAACAACTCATGTTTAGATTGAATGGTCATCGTTACCACTTCGAATATCGGCAATGCAAGCAGACTGGCCAAGTTAATCAGTTATTCTTCGCTCATCCGGATAGCATTAAATTGCTTAGAGCCTTTCCAAACATTTTATTTATGGATTGCACTTATAAGACAAATAGGTATAAGTTACCTTTGCTTGAGATTGTGGGGGTGACATCAACGAATATGACTTTCTTAGTTGCTGCCGTGTATTTAGAGGCTGAGAAAGAAGCAAACTACACGTGGGCATGCGAAGTATTGAAGTCTATGATGGACGAATCATGTATTTCTAATTTTATTGTGACCGATTGTGAGAAGGCTTTGATGAATTCAATTCGTCGGACGTTTCCAACTACAACTCATTTGCTTTGTCGATGGCATATTAGCAAAAATATTGTGACAAAATGTAAGAAAATGTTTAATTCAAAGCTTTTCCAAGTTGCCGGTAAAGGTATGCTAAAGCTCCGGCACCCCAAGCATATTTTCCTATCATTTCCTCGTCTCTAAAAAAATTCAAATATCTCACATTCACACAAGTCCCGGTCTTATCAGCAAAGATTGTGCACCCCAACACGTAAAAAAGATAGGCTTTTTGCGAGGCGGCTTTCGTGGGTCAGGCGAAGACAATTCCGTGAGAGAACTTAACTTTCACCAATCAAGACTTACCTTTCCACTACCTCTCTTGAGTAAGCCTTCGCTAGCCTCGTTTTTTATTCACCCCTAAAACCCGATGAATTATATCAACCGGTCCCACCTTAGAGTAAGAAGGATTCTCCAATAGTGGTTGCCCAAGAACCGGAGCCCCGTCAAGCAAAAGACATCTTCAAGGGTGATCGTCATTTCCCAAATGGCAAATGGAAACTATTACTTTCCAAGTGCCATCGATCCGAGAATGCACGAATCAACGTCTTGTCCAAATGATCATGGACTCCATTTACTACTAAAAGAAGATTTGAATTACCTAGAATTTCTGTAACCTACAGGTAATCATATTCTCAAAATCCAACTCCCATCGCTTCAACTTCGCCACACGGTTAATACATTTGAAGTTGCGCATATCACGTCCTTGCCATATCATCCCCGCCACATGATTTTCATATGATAATAATAAATCTTTACACACCGGCCACCAGAAAACCCGCATCCGCTTCTTCTTCTTCATCCTCATTTTCTTCTTCTCGTTCCTGACATATGTCATTTGATTTTCATTAGTATTTGGTGGAGATGTTTCCATTCTATCCAGTATTCTCACCTTCATCCTCGCCGTAATCACCATCCTGCTCAAATTGTCTAGCATTTGAACTATCTCCTCGATGCAACATCTCCTTACGCAACCTCTCTTCCCGTTCCCTCTCTTCCCGTTCCCTCTCTACCCGTTCCCTTCTGGCAGAGGCAGTGGTCTTTTTCCCTCTAATCAATTGTTTAACTGCAATAAACATCAAATGAATAATCAATTCTAAGCCAATTATCAAAATTTCTAAAATCAAAAATGAAGAACTACATTAACAAAAATCATATACATAGTCTTTCTAAGCACAAAAAAAAAATAAAAAATAAATAAAAAATAAAAAATGAGAGACAAAAATCATATACATAGTCTTTCTAAACACAAAAAAAAATAAAAAAAAAATAAAAAATGAAAAATGAGAGGGTCGGCAGAATCGCTGATTTTATACGTAAAAGCCTCGGTCGGGTGTGATCGAAAACGAGGCAAAAGTCGGCCAGGGGTTTGAGGATTTTTTGCCCAGAGTCGGCCGTGTCTGGCCGACTATCTACCCAGAGTCGGCAGGCACTGGCCGACCCACGTAAGATCCAGATTTCGACCAAGGATTTACAAATTGAGCTTATACCAACAATATTTCCATGAAATCAAGCATGAAAACTAAACAATTTGACTAAATTTGTAACGATATTACAAAAAACGAAACCCTAAAAAGAAATTTGTGCTTACCTTTTTCACCAAAGCTTGACATTGTTGTTGTTGTTGTTGAATGTTCTTCTTCTTCTCTTTCACTCTCTCTCTCTCTCTATAAATCAGAAATCTTCTTATCTCTCATCAAGTACCGTGTTCTTCTTCTCTCTCTCTATAGGCCGGTCAAATGGGGGTGGGTGAAAGAAGATGATAAATTTAAAACCTAAATAAATGACATTAAGGGTATAAAGGGAAAGTAAAGGGGTGTGTGCAATTTATTTGGGGTGATATTAGTAATGGGGTATACTCATAGTTTTTTGGGGTTTAAATAGTAACTCTCAATTTACATCTATGTGTTGGGCTTCTTCAATTTAAATTTATATTCTCAATGATCCATGTTCTGCGAAGGTAACCAAATCCGGCCTAGGCCCACAGAAAGTTGAACTAGGCCTTGAATACTTGTTATTGGGCCAAACTGATTTTTTTTTTTTTTTAATCATCGATATTTTATTTAGAGACGGATGGTGTAGAAGATTATTTCTAATGTGCGGCAAGTTAATAATACTATTCCATCAAAATGGAGACTTACGCTTAGAAGAGAAGTGGTTCACGGCTTTAGATGCCAACCCTTCAAGTTGGCCTCAAAATGTGCTCGTAATTATCAAGAAACCAACCTTTCAAATCTTTAATTTGAATGGGAGATTTTTGAGATCGATTCTTGACCTCTCGCTCACTATGTGAATGCGAATATATAAAAATTTAGAATTTGTGTTAAGACGAAACGATTACGGTAGCAATGACATATTTAGTTTTTCAACGACCAAACAGGGTTAAGAACCAATGAATTTCTACGCAATCCGACTGCATCTTAATATTTTAAAAATAATGAAAATAAATTCATCATTTGAAATGAGAAGGTGGGGGGGGAGAGGTGGTTGACTAAGTGAATGGTGAAAGAAGAGATAGACATGTGTTGATGTGATTCTTATGAACTTCTTCTCTTTGTTTCATCTTCATTAGAAAGAAAAAAAAAATTAATCCTAAATAGAAAATAGGTCCACTATTTTATATATGTAATGTAGGAATAAGAACAAAAGCAAAGTGACAACGAAAGGAGAAAATGACATTCACCCACGACCACTCACAATTCACGAATTGCATCTTTCTTTAAATTATTTTCTTCCTATGTTTTCTTACAAAAATAATATTTCTTCCGTTTCAAAATAATTTAAAAATTATTCTATAAATATATTAATTTTATGAAATTTAATAAAAAAATATGTATAAATATTCTTGCAACTTTTTATTAGTATTTATAAAAAAAAAATTATTAAAAAGAATATTTTTATTAAAAAAATATTTTTATAAAAAAAATATTCATGCATCTTTCTATTAATATTTATAAAAAAATATTTTTTTTATAAATTTTTAAATGATAAAAAATTAAAAATTTATTTTAGTACGAAAGAGTTGGTGGTTTTCTCTCTCTTCTATTTAGTTAGAATAATAATAGAGTGACAAGGCCCCCGGGACATAGCCGAGTGGTAAAAGGAGGGGACATAAGATTCTGGAGGCATGCAGCGTGGGTTCGATTCCTGGTGGAAGCAGTTTGCTTTCTTCTGGGGTTGGACCTTGTATGTGATATTAGTTGACATGTTCTCAAACCATGTGTCATTCGAGCACATCCCGCGATTTACCTCCGTCAATCACTGAGGGGCCGATGGCTGGGGTATAGGACTTAGTCCGACGAAGCTAAAAACCTGAGTATCAAAAATAAAAATTAAAAAAATAATAGAGTGACAACAAAAATATTGATCACAAACACGGTTATCAATGAATAGCTCATGATATACCAATAAACGTCAAAATCCTTGTTTAGTGGATATTCTCGCGCTTGATTTGAGGTTTTGAGTTTGATCCTTGAAAATGCAACAATTTTAAAATTTTGTTAGAAAAGTTTTATCACCTTTATGGTTCTACTGGAACAAAATTAATTAACATCCAATATATAGTATTCAAATAATGATATTTCAGGAAGAGAAAATAGCTCTTTATATGAGCAAAATAATACCAGAGGATATCTATTATACAATACAATACAGGCTAGGTAACTGTCTCTTAGCTTACCATAAGTGGTGACTGAGATTCAAAGTTGAAAAATTGATCGGACGGCTAAAAATCATCCTCCTTACCCACCCACACACACATAAACACTCACAACCGTCACATTCACAATCGTTCCTTTCTAGCGCTCAGTTTGAGTTAATTGACCGGAGTTTTCGACATAGATGGATTCGCCGGGGTCTGAATCAGGTACGGCGACGTCAACGACGCGGATCGTGGCAAAGACGTCGGTGATGGACTCGATAAAGGGGTATTCTTTGGGAGGGATACAGATTGACAAGGAGGAATTAAAGCAGAAAATCACGATGTCGGAATACTTGCGCCTCGCCATACGAGATGTCGTTGAGAAGAAGAACGTTGCCGCCGGTAAGTCCCATTACGACGCCACTTTGGGGTTTTGTTAATTTTGTTTTTGATTTTGAAAGTGTAATTTGGTAATTTGATTTTGGGTTTTCGAATGTTTTTGGGTTCCCAGATTTGGCGATTTGGCCGAGACAAAGAGAGGTGTGTGTTAATGATAGATAGATTTCAGTAATTTCGTTCTTCAATTGCAATTTTCAATGCTTGAAACTGTGTTGCCAAACATAGTTTGATAAAAAAAATCTTTATTGTTTTTTATTTATAGATTATGGGTTTGATTTTATCATTTGTTTTGTATTTTCTTTCTCGGGTTCAGATATTGCTCTAGCAGAGGTTACAAAAGAGAAGAATTTATCCTCTCTCAAAGCATGGGAGGACAGTGAAATAACAACGGTGGAGAACAAGTAAGAATTTCTCCACATTATCTTTATGTTCAAATCTTTTAAGGTCTTCAATACTTGTGGCACTAACAAAGTAAAGTGAAATATATGTATGATTCTTTGATTCTGACATGAACGGTTTCAAAACCAAGAATGTTTGTGTTTTGGTTAGATTACTTTCAGATATTAGATTACGATTTGTGTGCCGGGAATGGATTTGCTTGAAGAAAATTATGAAGTTTTAATCCTACAGATTTGCACATCTATAAATGATGAAGTTTTTTCAGAACTTCGTATAAAATTTTGAACAGGGCACAAAAGAAGATCTTCGCCATAGCTACATGGGAAAACACAAAGAAAGCATCTTTTGAAGCTCAAATGAAGTAGAAGGAGGTAATCTTGACAATTGTTGGTCCTTGTAAGTCCAACTATGTGGTTTATGATTCATTTAACTTTATGGATGATCCCGAACTGTAAAACCCAATAACAAGATGGTCTGATGACTGGAAATATATACTCCCTCCCCTCCGTCCCCAAATGAATATCCAATCTTAACTTTAAGAGATATTTAAGAAAGATGAAATTTAAGCATTTTAATAATATAAGTACGTAAGAACCCTTAATGATCTAACCATATCACATTACGAGTGCAAGTGTGAATTAGATTTAGTTGTTTGATGATTATTGATTTAGTAACTTTCCCAAAAATTAGATGAAATATATACTCCCTCCCCTCCGTCCCCAAATGAATATCCAATCTTAACTTTAAGAGATATTTAAGAAAAATGGAATTTAAGCAATTTAGTAATATAAGTGCATAAGAACCCTTAATGATCTAACCATATCACATTATGAGTGCAAGTGTGAATAAGATTTTGTTGTTTGATGATTATTGATTTAGTAACTTTTCAAAAAATTAGATGAAATTTTGTAACATTTTTTTTTTGGAAAATCAGACATTCATTTTAGGACGGATGAAGAGAGAGAGTGTGTGTGTATGTGGGTGTGTGCACGCTTCATTTTGGGATGGTGGGAGAGTGTGTAAGAGAGTGTGTGTGTGTGCGCGCGCATCTTAATTCATATCACGTGCACGATTAATTCCTTTAAACTTCGAATCTAATTAGCTTTGATATGAGCAGGAAGAGCTGGAGAAGAAGAAAGCAGATTATGCAGAGAAGTTCAAGAACAAGATTGCAGCAATTCATAAACAAGCAGAAGAAAAGCGAGTGGTTGCTGAAACTCAAAAAGAGGTTGTAAGTACCCAAATCCGGATCGTCCAAATCCGTCAGAAAGTTAACCGAAATCCGTTAACTGGCCCGCTCCAGGTTAACCGGAACTCGTTAAACTCCCCGTTGTTGTGCCAACGAGACGTCCGGATCGCCCTGCGTGCATCCCGACGTCAAACCGTACTTATCACGTGACATCTCACGTAAAAGTATGGCTTTCCCTGAAAAACGCATTTTCCCAAGACTTTCCGGGCGTTTTGGACATTTCCCGAATCAGTTATTTTAAAAACTGACAAAACCGGACCGGGAACGAACTCCCACACTTCTCGTGAGTCACAGACACGTGTCCCGCATGCCACCTCCCTCTAGTCACTCGTCAATCACAAATCAAGGCCAAAAGACCAAAATACCCCTGGCTGCAAGCCAAGTCCTGGGACTCACCGTGCAATTTTCCCGAAATTGCCAACAAGTCCTCCGCATTTCCAAAATTCCCAAAACCCCGAAATTCACCCAAGTCCCACGGACTCCTACCGCAATTTTCACCCTATAAATAGAAGTTGTCACAAAGGCAAAGGAGAGGATTTTAACACCAAAAATCACATACCCCACGGTCCAAACCGGTTTCCACCCCCTCCCGAGCTCCCGTTTTGTCTCGATTCGCGTGAAACCTTCGTATATTTCGATCAAATACGCACCCTACAACTTCGAAACAACCTTTCGAATAACTTTCCGTGTCCCGCGCACACCTCCCGAGCCAAAGGAGTCGACTCCTAGCCATGTATAACTCCCTCTCTCTCGAATCTTCCGTTCCGTCTCGGTTTACGCGCCGCCGCTATAACCGTTTCGAACGTCATTGTCAAAATGTAGACGCCTCCGTCTAATCTGGTCCGATACGTTTTAGCCCTCGATCCTCTTCTCTTCCGTAAGAGAAGTAATCACGGTTAAAACGGCGTTCCGACCCCGTTCCGTTTACTTTCACGTTATTTACAATTCCGAGAATTCCGAGCCGCTTGGCCTCGTTGATCGTCATTTACACTTCCGAGCCGTTTGGCCTCGTTGATCGTCATTTACACTTCCGAGCCGTTTCGCCTCGCTGATCGTCATTTACAATTCCGATCGTTTGATTCCGTTGACACTGCTTTAAATACTGTCATTTACCAGTCCGATCCGTTTGGATTGTGATAGTATTTACTTTTCAAAAGTCCGAGTCGCAACCCGATTCGTTGATCGCATATCATTTAATACGCATTTTTCCCGTAAAAATCGTTAACAATGTAATGCCCGGTTCAAAACCGGAGTTCGTCCGTCGAACTCTCTTTCAAAACGCGCGACATGACGTTCGGCCTCCGAATGCTCATCTTCAAGCTCAAAGCCGCCATTTGACACTTAAAATCATTTAATACGCATTTTTCTCGTAAAAATCGTTAACAATGACTCATTTCAAACTCAAAGTCGACGTTTGCCACGCAAACGCTCATTTCAACTCAAAGTCGACGTTTGCCACGCAAACGCTCATTTCAACTCAAACCGACGTTTGTCATTCAAACGCTCGTCTTTTCAAACAAAGTCACCTAATCAACGTTTGTCACTCAAACCAAGATTAAAGCTTGTCATTCAAGCCCCCATTTCAAAAGACACACACACACACACACACGATTTCGAGAAAGGTAGAAAGACTCGTCATGCGAGGCGTTTCGGGCGATCTCGTAATACTCTACCCGAAACGTAACCTGACCTCCGAACCTAACAATCTCTGGTACAAAAAAGCTTTTTACTCGTTTTTGCTGCCAATAAAAATGATCCCCGTTTTCAAAGCCTTTTCCTAAGTTTTTGCTACCAATAAAAACGACACCATTTTCGCAATAGCCGTTTCTCAACGTTTGGGTTCAAAATACAAAACCGCGTGGCGACTCCTCATTCTGCTCCTTCCCGTGAAGCGAGGTCTCACACACCAACCCCGCGAAAGACAACCGCCTTTTCCGCGCGCCCGCGCGCGAAAAGATCGGGTAATTTCATTGGCGACTACTGGGGAGAAGATACTTTTTTCAAAACTGCCGATGTTTTCTAAAAAGCCTTCCGTGGGTCAAACTTTCGTTTACCCTTCCTCGTTTTTGTGTGTGTGTGTTACTTTAAACCTCGAACGGTTTTTTTCTCAAAAGGCATTACATTGTCAACTTTTCAAAATTTCACCATGTTTGTGCATCCCCATTCATGTTTGATTTTCATGTCGTTCTTTGAACCGTGCATCATAAATTCTTTAAGACACATTCTCAAAAAATCTCTGTTTTTACTCGTAAAAGAATTTTAGTGACCGCACACTACGCGCACTTGCCGCCTCTCTAACACCGCACTTCACGTGCACTTCGCCGCCTCTGCACACCGCACACTACAACCCCTAACCCGGATGGCCTTATCGCTGCACTCCGATTGGTCCGCGTACACCTTTCTGGGGCGCACGGGTCGTCCCAAACATCCCATCCTAGCCCGTGTAAGCCATGCACTCCTTTGTGTCACACTTTGTCCAAGACCCCGGTTGGTTTTTGGCTTAGCTCGTGTCATAAAGCCTAAGTATATGTTTTTTACGCCGGGCCCCGCTCCGAGTCAAGCTCGAGAGTTTTAGACCAAAGGTCGTTCCCGACCCGAAGTCTTGAGCTTTTCACCTTGACTTTGACGCGGAGCTCGCCGAAAAATATACCCGAAGGTTCAATGTGACGCCGTGTCACCAAACCTCGCCGTATGTACCGTGCCGCCCACAACTTGGCCAACGCTAAAAGCTAAAGGTCTCTCGCACAAGCGAGTCAGAGAGGTCATGCCCAAATTTTGGCACGACTCCCGCCTTAACTTAAGGACGTTGACCTCGACCGTGGCCCGTACGCCGCACACGTCGAAAGTTTGCGTGATCGCCTAGCCTTAAGTTCACTTTTTCCTTTGTCGGTGGAACTCGCTTGCCTTATCGTACCTCGCCGGGATAGTCCGTCCCGAGAAAGATGATCTACAATGGAAACGAGGGGCTTATAAGCGTAGTGACGAGATCCACCGATTAGAGCTCTAGGATTAGTTGCGAAAAGAAGACACGCTCTTTTCCAACCAATTAGGACTCGAGAAAACGCGCTTTAAGTAAACTTTAATCGGTAATCGCACATTGCACAAGCCCGAAAACCTTGAGCCAAATACCCTTTTCCGAAGCCTAAACCCTTCCTTTCGTTCCCCGCAATGAGCGTAAAGTGGTTCGATTTCCGGCCGCCTTGCCAGATCACAAGAACGGCAGCCGTACGCTTCTTCCCTGCCTCACTCAAAGATTTCCGACATGTCTAGCTCACCGAGAAATCGTGACGGGGAAGGACCCCGCCACCGGAATGTATATGACATTGGAAGAAGCCATCCCAAGCTTGTGAGGTTCACAAGAGGCGTAAAGAAGATCGCAGAATTTCGTGGTACAGCCTTTTCCGAATGAGCGTGGTATAGCAAATATCCCCGCCGTACGGTACTTTTGTCCCGGTAGAGGATGACGATTCCCCAAAACCAGCTTCACCAAACCTTCAATCAGTTCCTCCCCGCCAACTTACGGGATGCCTTCCAACCAAGGAAACAAATGACCTAGGCTCCATGTTGCCACCTCTCGTAGCAACCCCGTCAATTTTGGTCACCCTGCTACACCCATCACTCAATATCACCGCACCGCCTGACCATCTCAGGATGCCAATATCCTCAAGCACTCCTCCCCTGTTCGTCCCGTTGCCTATACACGAATCCCTAAACACCGGGGACAAACCCCGATACAGCTTCGTAGAAGGCTCCCGTATATTCTCATATACCAAGCCTTCCACCTCCAATCACTACCGCTCACGTGGTAGCACCCGGCGCCGAGCCTCACAAGTCCACCACTGACCCAACCTTAGCCTGGATGGTCGAGCGATGAAAGACCCGAAAGCCACCATGAGCAGCTCAAAGCAGAAACGTTCAAATCCACAGTATCCGGAATGGTCACGCCTCTCCCCGCCAAGTTCGTAATGCCGGAGATGGACCGATTCGATGGAACCGAATGTCTCAAACGCACGTCGACACTTACGTTCTCGCATGAGAGCAAAAGGAGCAACCCTCCCAAGAAATGGCCGACCACTTCCAAAGCATACGCTCAAAAGCTCGGGCCACGATGGTTTCGAGGGTCAAGCTCGCGGATCGCCACACCTCGGGAACGTATCAAGCAACATCTTCCCCGGAACGGCATGCATCCAACTTAGAGTGGGAAACAAGTCGCGAGGACTTAATCACCACCGAGCGTAAAGCGGATGAAAGTGTTGGGGAATTCTACAAGAGATGGAGCCGGAAACTCTCCGAAATCATGGAGCCACTCTCCAAAGACGAACAGATGCGGATCTTCAAGTCTTGCTTCGAGACCGTCCATCGAACTCTCATCACTACAATTTCTTCCTGCATCTCCGGCCATGGTCAATGCCGACTCACGCTTCGAGAAGGATCTCAAGGAAAAGTTGGCTACCGCACACCGTACGTATACCGCTCAACAAACCGTGCATTCAATCCCGCACCGGCCCCCGCAAAGTGGAAAGATACGTCACAACTACGTCCATCAGTGGACAACAATGTAACAAACCTGGGCCCCGCAAAGCAACAATTCTTCTCGGGGCGCCGCCGTACACTTCGACAAGTTGGACATGCCACCGAGCAAGATGCCGGAAGGGCTAATCAAGGAGGGTCTCCTTAAGCCCGTTGCCAATTATAAACCCAAAGTTCCCGTAGCCAATGCGGACAAGAGCAAATATCGCGCCTTCCATCGCATCACGGCCATACCACCGACAACCGTTTGGGGTTACGATACGAAATCCGTAACTTGATAGAAGAAGGCAAGTTAGAGCGCCCCGGGCCCAATACAATGGGAATCCCTTTCCGAATAATAACAGCGTGAACTCCATTGAGCGGGTGCCCAAGAAGTGTGCTACGAATCCGCTCCGCCTCTTTTCACTGATCCTCCTCTAATGTTCACATCGCCTACGATGTTTGTGATCGCTCCGCCTCGCCCGGAGTACGAGTCTCGAGAAACCGTCCGAGCAATCCTCCGAGGAAACAAGAAGAAATCCTCTCAACAAAGAATCGAGAGAAAGATACGAAGCCGAGATACCAAGGTAGGTACACTTGGAGAACCCTCCGGGAGGTTCGACTACTACGCATCTGTACTCCGCCACCCTCTTTGCCTCCAGCCATGCAGCCTCTAGAGCAGACAAGGGGAAAGCCGAAAAGCCCACCGAAACCGTAATTCGCACTGAACACCGGAATACCTCGCATCTTGATAGTCTTATCGCGCCGTAAGCCTAACCTCCGCGGGATCGCCCAAGATTCAACTTGTCCAGCCTTCCGAGCCCGGACCGTAAAGGAAGATCAAGGTCACTGCAATCGCACTCGATCAATGTGCTAACTAAGGGCGGCAACCGCCACAAATTCTCAACATACTCCCGAGGTACCAAGAAAGGCTTTACCTCGCAAGAGGAAGACAGAAACGGATGGCCGGATGACTCTCCTTCTACGGATAGAGACGAGATCTACGACTCCCGCCCGTATGGCAAAGCATGATCACATTCTCGTGATGAAGACTTACCGAGAGACGCCTGGGCACAACGAAGCTCGTACATCACTCTCAAACTCAACACCATATCACTCCCCGAGTATTGGTAGATAACGGGTCAGCCGTTAATGTCCTCCCTCTCAAGATGATGCGAGCTCTCCGCATCCACGAAAGCCATTTGATACCGTCTACTCGGACTATCAAGGCCTACGACAACTCGTCTCGCCCCATCCTGGGACAAATGACTCGAACTTTGGTTCGAAACCCAAATGGTGCCAAGAAATTCCACGTGATGGACATTCCATCCGAGTTCACGGCTCTTTTGGGACGCCCTGCTACACCACATGAAGGCCATAGCTTCCACTCTCCATCAATGCGTCAAGTTCATCAACCGACAGGAGATCTCGAAGTCATCCGAGGGGACAAGCTTCCTCATAGGAAACGGCCGAGACAAGAGCCAAACGTGTCCGCACTCGTGCACCGGGGTTACCTCCTTCGAATCAACCAAGGGACTACCGGCAAATCTCATCGTAATCCTCGTAGTCCGAGATGCTAACTATGTAAACGTACTCGAGCAAAGTGCACTCGGCGCTCCGATACATCAAGTTCAACTGCTGCTTTCCAACACTTGGAGGCGCATTGGAAGGAAACGCCGAATATCGCCATGATACGGGCACATAAACCCCAGCCTCCAATCGGAGATTCGTCGCATTCTCCAAACAAACTCTCGGCCCCGCCAGTGAAGAGGTTTTTGTGATCAAGGTCAACAAACACCGTCATTCTCGTGATGAATGCATGGAAGTTGTATGGGACGTCCTCCACGAGGAACTACTCCGCCGCACCCCTCTTCTCCAACGAAGAGCATGATGTTTTCCTAGCCGCTCCAAAGAACGCAACCCGACGCAATACGTCCCTACACCCGGATTGAGCGATCGATGACGATGAATCTCGACTCTCCGGAGTCGAGGACGCGTGCACACCGCAAGCGCACCTCCGCATTCACATGCTCGCTTTGAGGACGGAACTCCTTCCGATCGTGTCACCTACGACCAAGGTTCCAATACCATGGAAATTGTCAAGCTCAACGTCCAAAGCATGCATGTGCCTATCCGACAATTGGAAGCACGTGATTCACGCAACGAGGAATCCTCTCGATCAAGTGAATGACGACGACTTCGTCAATATCATCTATTCCAGGTATCCCGATGAAGCCAAGGACCCCGCTTCTTGTTATCGATTCGCCACACCAAGGTCACCCTCGATGACCGCTCGCTCATGGTAAACGAGGCACCGCCAAGCGAGCTCGTAGCTCATCTTTACTTCCGAGTACCACCCCCAGCTGCAACCGGCCCGTGCCGTCGCCAAGCTTATACCCTCAAGCGCCGCCAAGGCCAAGTGGCAACAAAGAAAGGAGACCAAGCTCCTCACCCCGCTACAAGTCAGATCAACCTGAACGCTTCCACCAGCCACCCCGAAACATCTCGCGAAAGTCTTCCCCGCAAGGCGTAGCCGCCTTCCGACACAGAAATGACCACCTCAAAGATCAACATGCTTCGCTCGATTCTCGCTCCTAGCCGTCACGCCCGGATTCGTATATCCCGCCAATCGACCGCTAGCTTTGATAGACTTGGCGATCGAGCGAGATCACGAGACCGTCAACATTGCAGATTCAATACCCCCGTGGTCAATCAAGCGTATATGGGCAAACTTCTTGGTAATCGAGATTAAGGAAGGACGCATGGAATGTCCCACCCGACTTCCTTCGTCAATGTAATCCAAGTGTTCCCGCCATTCGGCGATTTGAATGTAATCACGGTTCGACACTAGCCGGACGATGCGCACCTACGGAGACTCGCCAGTCTCGCAAGGAAAGCTCTCATGGAGCTAGCCGCTCAAGAAAGTCGTCTTTGGGACGAAGACCAAGCTCGAAAGACCTACAGTGGACCAAGCCCTTAAAGTGTCACAGCAAATTTCGCACGTAAAGCTAGAGGCCACTCTAGACTCGTTCGACCTCGGGAGTTTTGCCCATGGCAACTTCCTGGACTACCGTCTGTTCTCATCCAACCCCTTTGCCAACCAAGGGTGGTCAACGGTCCCGATGACCTAGGAGATGGAACGACACGGCAGAATGAATCTCGCCGCTTACCTTCCCGAGGAAAGCAAGTTCTCTCGTGAAAGCGACGATGAAGACGATGAAACCATTCTCTTCCAAGCCGGCATGAAGTCAACAAAACCGGACTCCCAAGGGTCCTGGGAGGATGGGAACGAATCATTACCGCACTCAAATTGAAAGGCCAACTCGTGGAGGAAGGTCTATTTAAAAACAGGAGGAGGATGGAAATTGCGTCTCGAGCAACTACTCGTGGAAATTCCACGCCTATGCCTCTTCATTTACATAAACGATCAACTGGGACAAAGAACTAACCACATGGGCCGATGTTCGGGAAGCCGTATACTCACCTTCCGACATACCCGCCACTCGATAAAGCAGAGAAGAAAACTCTCCCCAATGGAGATTTACCTAGACCGCCGCACGCAGCTCAAGGAAGCACCGGCTATTCTCACGTGGGAAGAAACGCAGCATTAACTCTCGACGCAGCTCCGCCGCAAGAAGGTTGATCTCGGGCCCAGAGTGGAGGAAAACTAGCCAACCACGAGTATCGCTGCACCCAACTCTGCATCGCCCGAGTATGCTCGCAAGAAGGAAAGGAACGCGATATACCGCAAGAGATCAAGGAGACCGTTCGCTGAGCCGAGAACTCTCCAACCTCCCCGAGGGTCGCAACGCACGCTCGCTCAGTAACCACCGCTGTGCACCGACATTCGAACAATCAACGTCAAACCGTAGGCTACTCTCCCCGCAGAGGCACCTAAGCCGCATCCCGGGACGTAATCCGTCAAGCCGCCGAAGCTCCCGGAATTCATCCACAATCAATGAGTTGAGGGAAGACGCATGGCCCTATGCTACGAGGAATCCTCCTCTAACTATGGCTCAACTCGTAGCGGCACTGCTCGTAAGGGACCAAACCTCGATGTCGCTGTTCTAACCCGATCGGGTCAAATCCATGCATTACCACCTAAGGCCACCAAAAAGCCGACGGAGCCTGAGTGCAGTCCGCCACCCGCAGACGCAAGTTCCTTGAAAGAGGACCCGATCCTCACTACCAAGCGTACTCAGCGAACATTTCCCTTTCGTCTCTCGCTCACCTCCTCTTATCCTCACAAGCTCAAGCTAGAGGAAAGCCCGGCCCGTACCATGGTCCCCGTGGACGCAACCCCGCATGAAGTCATTCGTATGATTGGTAACATCCACTATGGCAACATTATCACCTTCACGCATTTGGACCTTCCAAAATTTGGGGCCGATCACAATGAGCCGCTTACATCACAGCCCACTGGACGAGCGTCGTCTTCCTCGCGTGTTGGTAGACGGAGGTTCCGGAATGAATGTCTTGCCCGCCAAGATGATGGACCCGCTTGACCTCAAGCCCACAGCATCTTAAGCCTTCACCCACACTGCCAAGGCCTATGACTCTACTTCCCGTACATGCTCTCTGGTTGCTACTCTTAACATCCGGTTCGGCAAGCGGGTGATCCCCACCGAATTCCAAGTGTTGGACATTCCAATCACTTTCACAGCCCATCCCGGGGCGTCCCCGGCCGCATCAAATCAATGGCGTGGCATCCACCCTTCACCAAAGGCCTCAAGTTCATGCAAGGCAACGAGCTAACCACAGCCTACGGCGACGTTGTCACCACCGAGGGGACCAAAGACCAACGACATTCCGGTCTTGGAAATCAAGCATAATGATGACATGCCATTAATCGGATTCACTCGGAGACCTCCAAGATCCAAATATGCAACGTGGACCTTCCACTGTCTCACGATCGATTCCTCCCGCCATGAGGATGATGAAACTCATGAACTTCATCCCAGGATCGGGGCTCGGCAAAAGGATGCAAGGCCGCACCAAGTTATTGAAGTCAAGGACCACACCACGGTCCAGTGGGCTTCGCTACGTGCCAACACCGCCGACATCAAGGAAGACAAAAGGCTCGCCCGCACCAAGGCAAGCAGCCACAAAAGGGGAACCTCCGACGGCACACCCAACCTCCGACCTTACAGCTTTGACCTCGCTCATTACTTCACCAAGTGGAACCGACAAGAGAACCGAGGGGACCAACAAGGGAACCGACAGCAGAATCAGGGACCGACAAGGGAACCGACAAAGCGAGGGGACCGACAAAGGAACTGATGAAGATGAGAAAGAAGCAGGAATAGTCAACACTAAGACTACAGACAGAATGGAACAAATAGCACGGATCTCAAGCGTTTCAGAGGACTCAAAGCTAATCCGATAAGGGGAGCGTTCCTCGACATCACAGCCTCTACCTGGACCAACCGCCACCACACCAAAGATGAGTACACATTCAAGGGAATCCTGCACTTGGAGGAGCAACTCAAGGTACTCTCCATGGGAAACAAGTTGTTCGGATCGGCCGCCGAGGCCACATTCGAGACAAGAAATCCAAAGCGTAAGGAACCGTAATTCATAGAAGACGCTCTCAAATGACCACTTACAGAGTCGGTTTCAAGAAGTCGTGGAGTTGCCCAACTTGATCGATCGGGCTCCGACAACAAAGATGATCGCCATGATAGGGACAAAGCAGGAGCCAAGCCTCTCGATCCCCGCACCCTCCTCAAGCATCCAAAGAATGCCACTCAAGAATTGGGTAACTTTCACCGACCAAGGGCAAGCCAGCGTAAATGGAAGACAAGCCGGGCCCGCACCCACATCTCCCTAAACCCGGTCTCAAACCCTTTGAGCCGGCCTTGTCGAGTCCAGCCCCTTCCGAGTCATCCAACGGCCTTACGCCGAGGACTATAATGTTGTAGCCAATCATGTATTCCCGTTCTTGCGTAATGAAAAGTCGACCTTTCGGAGTATCCTCTCATTGCCACTTTAACAACCGATAAGTTAACAAACAACTTAAAAGACGTTAATAACTCAATTGATAAAGAAGCAGACACATTAAACGAACAATACATTAAAGAAGTTCTCGAGCGTGTAGTTGACCAAGAGGACAACCGGGCCCAAGCCGCCGAAGAGGTTATGACCAAAGTGAACCCGGGGTCGCGCAAGAGCCTAAAGAGACACAAGTGGGCGGCTTCTTCGCCGATGCGAAAAGGAAGCCCCGATAAAGCCTCCTCCGGAGTATGTTGACGTGTTAGCACGGTCATATCGTGACATGCCAGACTCGATCCCTCAATCGTTGAGCACGTAATTCCCCCGGATCCCGAATCCAAGCCTCGTCAAATGTAAGCCGCGCAAGATCAAGCCAGAGTGGTCCTTGCAAGTTAAAGAAGAAATTGAGAAAATTCTCCGAGTTGGTTTCATCAGAGTGATTGAGTACCCGACTTGGCTCTCCAACATCGTGACGATCACCAAGGCCAACGGAAAGGTCGATGCCGCGTGGATTTTCGGGATCTCAACAAGGCCAGCCCCTAAGGATGATTTCCCATTGCCTAACATCGACATGCCGGTCGACACCACGGCAAATTTCGAAGTAAAGTCCTTCGTGGACGGGTTTGCTGGATACAACCGTATCAAGATGTCCGAGGAGGATCGTGCCAAGATCGCCTTCACCACTCCACGGGGACATACTGTTACACGGCCATGCCGTTCGGCCTAAAGAACGCCTGGGCTACTTACCGGCGGGCCGCAATGTGCCCTCTTCCATGACATGATTCACAAAGAAATCGAAGTATATGTCGACGACATGATCATCCACTCCAAGGGATCGACATGCAAAGACATGACAGATCCGAGGAAGTTCTTCAATGTACTCAGCGGGGAAACACTCCATGAGGTTGAACCCGCAAAGTGCACCTTCGGCCAAGCGGCAAGGTACCGGGGTACATGGTTACGCAAAGAGGTATCGAAGCCGATCCTGTGAAAATCAAGGCCATCATCGACATGAAGCCGCCTCAAACCCTCGATGCCAAGTGAAAAGCTTCATGGGAAGACTTCAAGACATCGCCGCTTCATCAACCGCTGACATCTTCTCGCGAGCCCATGTTCAAACCGATGAAAAAGAATGCCGACATCAAATGGGACTCCGAGTGCGAAACTTTCGAGAAAATCAAGACCTACTTGGTTAATCCCCACTTCGTGCCCGCCACACGAAGACAAGCCACTACTCCCGTATCCGACAAGAATGCACACGTCTATCTGAGCAATGCCGGCACAAGAACGTAAAGATTCCAAGGTTGAGCATGCAATCTACTTCGTGCCGAAAGCTTCAAGGAAGTGAAGTGAACTCGCCTACTCAAGACGAGAAAACTGTACCGCCTTGGTATGGGTAGTCGGGAAATCGAAACACTACATGCGGTCGCATTCGGTGCTCCTGTCTCCAAAGTGGACCCCGTCCGATATCTCTTTGACAAGCCATCCCCGTCAATGCGGCTAGCCAAGTGGTCATTCTTCCCGGCCGAGTTCGACATCAAGTACATAGTCGAAGAAAATCAACAAAGGGCGCAGTAATGGCGCATCGCCTTGCCGACTTCCCGAGCAAAGTGAACCTAAGGGTCCCGATCCACAATTTCCTGACGACGGAATCTTTTCACTTGACAAACAAGAAACCGCCGGCAACTCTTCTTCGATGGGGCAGCCAACAAGAAGGGGAATGGCATTGGAATGCTCCTTGTCGATCCCAAGGACGAGCATACTCCCATAGCCATCAAGTCAATTTTGAAGCAACCAACAATGCAGCAGAATACGAAGCTCGTGCAAAGCAGTTTGGAAGCCGCCTCGAGCGCAACATCTCGTAGCCGGATGTATATGGAGACTCAAAGATTTGATCATCAATCAAGTATCCAACAAATGGAAGACGGTAGATTCCGCCTTCGAAGTACCACGCGTACATGCGAGGAGCTCATTGCTCGCTTCAAGGACATCTCTTTTCACTATTTGCCAAGAGACAGAACCGCTCGCAGACGCCCGGCAACCTCGCCTCTTGTCGAAATTCCCGAGGGAAAGCAAGAAACCCTCGTAATAGGCAGACGGAAACACCCGCCTATTGCTGTGAGATCGAAAAGAAAAAGAAACGATCGACGAACCCCGGTACAATCAAATTTACCAAGACTCCAAAGCGGAGAAGCTTCCTTCACAAATGAAGATGGAAAATACAAAGAAGGGATCAAAGCCAAAACATGATGGCATTAAAATGCCCGGCATCCCATTTCGTCATTCTGGGGGTATGTTGTACAAGAAGCGCCACTCAAGGGCCACTCCTTCGGTGTGTAAACAAAGAAAAAGCCAGCGAGCTAATGAACGAAGTTCACAACGGAACCCGCGGTCCGCACATGAACGCCCGAGCATTGACACAGTCATTCTCCGTATGGGGTACTATTCGATATCAATGGAAACAGATCGCATCCAGCCGTCCGAAGCCGCGACAAATGTCAACGGTTTTCCAACCTCAATCACATCCCTCCTCACGAACTCTACCGCATGACTACGCCACGGCCTTTCGCCACATGGGGAATCGACGTCATCGGCAAGATCACTCCTCCAGGGAGCAATGGTCACGAGTTCATTTTAGTCGCAGCCGACTACTTCACCAAACGGGTAGAAGCCGATCGTACAAGGTACCGAATTCTAGGAAGGTGGCCGAGTTCATCCGAGAGAACATCACGTGCCGATACGAAGTGCCCAATGAGATCATCTCCGACAATGGGACTCACTTCGAAGGAAATTGTGACCAACTACCGACCGACCCGTAGTCACACGTCACAGTCTTCTCCCTACGTACCACAAACCAATGGTGCAAGAGAGGCAAACCAACAAGACTCTCGCCATGATAATCGTAAAGATGACCACTGCAGGTCGGATCGCCCGAAAAGCTACATCTAGCCCTCTCGGGGATACCGAACCTCGCCGAACCGCCACAGGGGAGACTCCGTTCGCACTGACCTACGGAATGGAAGCAATGTTACCCGTGGAATTGGCAATTCCATCCCTCCGAGTCCTCTTGGAAAACGGGGTCAATGAAGTCGAATGGCTACAGAGCCGTCACGACGAACTTGCTCTACTCGACGAGCGCAGATTGAAAGCCATGGAACACACTCGAGCCTACCAGAGCGTAATGGCACGAGCATTCGACAAGAAAGTCAAGATCCGAGACATCGTAGAAGGCGACTTGGTGCTAAAGGAAAAACCTCCTACGCAGCACTCAATCCTGAAAGTGGGAGCCTACCTGGATAGGACCGTTCGTGGTACAAAGAATCTTCTCCGAGGAGCCATGAAACTAGCAGATTTGGACGGAAACCCTTTCGTTAACCCCGTGAACGGAAGCAAGCTCCGCAGATACTTCGCTTTGAGGAAGAGCACGAGTCAACTCACCTTCCCCATACACCGTCCCCAAGCAAATTAAAGTGCTAAAAGAGTAATACCCAACCTGGATACATTCCCGCTAATGATCCGTAAAAACAGGTCGCACTTCTTTTGTCTTGGTTTTTTCTCAAATTCACCTAAAGTGTCGAACTACGGTGACCTGAGCCTCTTAGTTCAGTTGTAAAAGGGAAACGTAGGCATCCATCTTTGGTTCGGTCTAAAAAACAAAAAAATACAATAAGCATCAATTGCTTGTGTTTCAAAAACTCTTTTCATTTAACCTACAAATTCATAACGATTAAAACATTCTTTGATGAGTTCAAGCACGGTCAACTCTTGACTCGCTACACGCTAGCAAAACTACAATAAAACATTAATCAATTAATGTGTCTCGCAATGACAATGGGTGGATACTGGACAAAGAAGGTCAACCTAGTTTCCCGTACTAGGTCCTTCATCCTTCCTCCCTTTCCCTTTTCCCCGGCGAGTGTTCTTCACCTTCGCAGAAATATTCCGTAGGCCTTCTACCCGGCTCGTGGACTCTTCCCGACGCCTCCGTCAATCCCGTGGCCGTCAATACAGCTCCTTTCTCTAGCTCGTCTCGAGCCGCCTCGCTTCGAGCCATCATCGCAAAGCTTTGATTGGCCTCCCGATCGCACTTGCCACATAATCGCCCACGGCATCGCCGCACGATTCCTGTGGTTAGCCCTCGCCTCGTCCTCCTCAATGTCGAACCGTCTGTGTGATCGGCACTAACAGCTCACTCCGTCTCCACAAGATAGCCATCTCGTGTCTCCCCCATACACTCTTCGTACTGTACCCGTATATCAAGCGACGTATCAGCCGCCTCTCTCCCGCGAAAGAGAACCCCGGCAGAAAGGACGTGTATTGCCACCACCGGTGACCAAGCAACAGCGTCGAAGGATCCTCCATCCGCAGAGATCCCACCTCAAAGGTAGCAAAGATAACTCGATCGGGCCACTGGCATCTCGCTCCACTGCATCGTCGCAGTAACCAATGATGGAATATAGAAAGACGTCTCGAGACAGCCCCGCACTCGACGATCAATGCACCCTCCCGAGAGGTCCTACAAGTCTCAGAATCTTCCAATGGGAACCCACCATCGCAAGTGATGCGTGCCAAGTCCGGCCATCCAGAGCTCCACTTCACTGATTACCCCTATCACCAGAGGACGCCGCGAGAAAGACCAAGCGTCGCAGACATTGGCACCTCGTGCATCATCTCGCAGCCTCTCTCCTCAACCACATGGTCGGCATAGCGGGACTCCCTCCCCACATGTATCGGCACGGCCGCCATCCGGCCTATGCCCAGAACGTCTCGCCCAAGACCAATGGCACGATGTCTCCTCCACTCCGCATCGCTCACCAGGTCCAAGACATCGTGATGGCACACACCTGCAGACGTGAATGTGAACAGAGTAGCAATCACACACAGAGCAAACGCGTCCCCACGCAAAGACGCTCCTCGCCTCCGCAAATCTTTCGGGCAGCCCCGAAATGTCAACGTAATCGGTATCCTCAGACAAGATCCCGTATGCTTCTCCAAATGAGATACCCAACAAAGACACTAGCTTCTCAACGGTGGCCATGCCACCGCATACGGAAGAACTAGCTGCATTCCGTCTCAGTCCTCCTGCATGGCCCGGAAATCTTCAAACGTAGGAGTGACTTCGTTGTACGAAAAGCCGTACACATTCCTCCTTACGTCCCGTAACCGAGACGCCGCTCTCAAAAGGTCCCAATCTGCATGAGCTCCTTCAAAGCCCAAACAGATTTAATCCCGTAATGACCTTCGAAAACCTTTTGTTCTCGCCTCGTGTGGTTCCGTACCCACGATCGAAAGTTGTCCAAATATCGCTCTTGCATCCGAGACGATAACTTGGGAAAAGGAGCCATGTCGAAGGTGAAGAAAACCTTAAGAAATGGAAAAGAACTCACTGTAATGAGCAAAGCAATGCGCAGCTTCTTACAAATTGCAAAGTTGAAACCGCAATTTAAAGAATCTGAAATTCATTTCAAGTCCTACGGACTTCCCTTGCAGCTGACTTGGTCAACTCTGCAGCCTGCCTTAAAGTTGGAAACATTTCCAAACCATGCCCTGTTCACCCTTATGAAATTTGCGTGCTCGCCCTCGATTTCATTCAACAAATGACAATATCCCTTCCGCCCTGCTCGTGCAACAAGTGCAAATAATTAAAAATTAGTGCATACATGCTTAATTTTTGACCCGTTCAATTTTTAATGCATTTCTCCTTTTTATTTATTTTTGATTAACCTATTTGCTTATTTGCCGAAAATAATCAAGGTGATCACGTAATAAATATGCGAGCATGTGTTCCGCCCCACGGCGCCTTTTTGCAAATACATCTCAAATCAAAATTTATTCCCGACAAATACATGCATTTTGTCTAAACAAAATAGAAAAGAAAGAAAGCAAGAAAAGGGGACTACTCGAGTCCCGCTCGTCATCCGTACACTCGACGTACCGCTCCGCGCCGCCGCCGGATCTGTCGCAAACAGAACTCGCCGAACTCCTCCAGCTGGAATAGGCAAAGGGCCTCCTGAGTACGCGAACTCGAAGACTCCCCCTCTCGCGCCCGAGTGCGCAAGAAGGAGCTCCAAATCCAGCCGTTCCGCCCGCGAACCGGCCAAACCCCGTGTAAAGTCCTCCCCACCACTCGTGGGAGCAGGCGAACCCTCGGCCTAGACGGCCCCCGATCGCGGACGTCCACGCTCCTCCGGAACCGCACCGCATGAACTCCACGAGCCTCCCGGGCGTAGGGCGGACCACCCGTCCACCAGCCTCATGGCCTCATTGTACGTATGGCCGATACTCGCGAACCAGAAAATCATCGAAAGCGAATGTAAAGTACAGATGCATCATGTGCGTAATGCTACTATCAAATGCGTAAAATCGAAAGATGCTCACCGAAGCATTGGGGTCCGCCCGTATCGTGGTCTCGGCTCCGCCGGAGCGGGATCACAAGTCGCTCGCGCGAACCGTCCCAGCCTCGTACGCTAGCCTAGCTCGCGGGACGGGAAAATGTCGAGGACCTCCGGGGACCTCGCCCTCCCTATGCTTGCACCCGTGGGCTCCTCGGCCTCATCCTCAAGAAAACATCATAGGCGGCCCCCGCTATGATGTACTCGGTGAAGTACACACCCCGAAGGTATCCCTCCAGCTCATCCATCGGCATCTCCCGGGATGCTTTGCATGTACAGAGGAGGATCCACCGGCACCAATGGAAGAGACCCCGCCTATGCCGACGGTCACCCTCTCCCCAGATACATGGCGTCGCAGCTGAAGTCCCACCAGAGCTTCCGCCGCCGTGTAGTCTCGCTGAAAACGCACCGCGACATGATCAAACTCGCTCCACTGTGTCACTGGATCCTCTCGGAGAACTCCAAGTTCAGCCAGAGATATCTCCTCGTACGACACTCGAGTGCCAACCCTCGAAGAGACCGCCCTCTTCGCCTTCTTCTCGCCAAACCAAAGAAGGCAGGGAAAAGGGGACGGTACGGCTCCTTTATGTCCCAAGCTCGCGGATCGAATACCTCGTAGCACCCGGACACCGCCAAGAGAATGGAAAGTTATGTCGCCTACAAAGCGTATACATACGAGTACATAAAAGAGGCAAGGAAGAGAAAAAGCACGTAAACATACATCCAAGACAGCGTGAAGCAGCCTAAATGTGTGCTCCTCTCCCGCGAGAACCCGTCCGTGGAATGGTAGAGCTCGGCCACCCAGCCTCCCCCACGCAAACCCCTCACGGCATCCAGATCTGCCGACCCGAGCAGAGGGAAGTGACAAGACGTGTCGGAAGTCGGGAACAAGGTCGCCGACAACGCAAACCAAAGGAACCCTCGAGCTGACGCTCCGCGGTCATCCTCAAAGACCCAGCCGGATAATCGGCGACGCCCGCCTCAAGTGATGCTCCATCGGCTCAGACCAATGCCTAAGCCCCCGGCATCGGTAATATCAAACCCAAAGCAGCCTCTGCATAACCGCTCCGGGTGTAACCATCAACCCACACCCGCGCGTTGCCATAAGTCGGCAACCCTATGATAGCGGCAAAATCCGTGGGAGTCACCGTCGCCTCCCCATCTCGAAATGGAAAGTGTGGGTCGTATCCCACCGACTCGCTCGGCGCGACATACATGGACTCGCCTCGGCGTATCACTGTCAGCCTACAAGATCGATAAACCCAACACCGGAGTCAATCACCACTGCCGTGGACTCATCTCTCCTCTCGGGCCACGTCCGGATAAGGCCCCACAATACCTCGCACCGCCTCAAAGGCACCCCGACTCTTCTCGGTTGTGGGTATCAACCATCCCCGTCCCCGCAGCAAACAAGACAGAAGCAACGTCAACAAAATGCAACAACGCATGTCAAAAGGATGCAATGCAGATACGGTTCTCATTCATTTCCTACGTATATTCAAAATCTTTCGAAAACTCCGTCGAATCCGGAACTTTCAAAATCATTTCGAAAACTCCGTCGAATCCGGAATTTTCAAAATCTTTCGAAAACTCCGTCGAATCCGGAACTTTCAAAATCTTTCGAAAACTCCGTCGAATCCGGAACTTTCAAAATCTTTCGAAAACTCCGTCGAATCCGGAACTTTCAAATTCTTTCGAATTTTTCGAAAATCTCGCTCCGTCCCGAATTAAAGTTACTTTAATTTTGGAAAATGCATTTAGACATGGAATTTTGCAACCAAAATTTTTATGTCATCTACCCATGATGTCAATTGAACTACGTCCTAGTCAATTTCGACAACGATTCATAGCAAAGTCAAAAGCCCCAAATCGGGCACCAAAATCCCTAAGTAAATTCCTAGCAAATTTCTAACATTTAAAGAATGCACATTCTTGAAATTAATGAAATTTGTAGGGAACTTACGTGTCTTTCGATCCCTCCCTTGGAGTTGTGGCGGTCCCTCGCCGGATAAAACTCCGCCGGATTCAATGGAAGAGTGGTGGTTCGAATGGTCCGAACCAATCGAGTTCTTTCGTTGTCGGTCCTTCCATGGCGAGCCATCGGTCCTCCTTCACCCTCCATAGCGATTTTCCCTCACAAATTCGAGCAAACCTTGCAATTTGGGTTGGATTTCTCTCTTTTCTCTCCTCTCTCGCCGGCAACAATGGAAGAAAGTGAGCTTTTCTTCCCCAAATTTCTGCATTTAAAAGGTTTTCGGAAAAACGGAAAAGTCCCACGACTCTTACCGCACCCGTAATAATTTTTGCCCCTTTTGCCCCTCGCCTGGGCAATTCCAATTTTACCACTTTTGGCCCCCGAAAGTGTAAAATTTCCCAGCTAGACATTTCTAACGCCCTATCCCCGAGGATAATTCCCGCTAGTTCTCACTAACGCTCGTCTCCGACGTTAAATTCCCGCTAGTTTTCACTAACGCCGTCTCCGACGTTAAATTCCCAGCTAGTTCTCACTAACGCACGTTAAATTCTAGTTCTCACTAACGCCGTCTCCGCACGTTAAATTCCCGCTAGTTCTCACTAACGCTCGTCTCCGACGTTAAATTCCCTAGTTCTCACTAACGCCGTCTCCGCACGTTAAATTCCCATAGTTTTCACTAACGCCGTCTCCGCACGTTAAATTCCCGCTAGTTTTCACTAACGCTCGTCTCCGCACGTTAAATTCCCGCTAGTTCTCACTAACGCCGTCTCCGAGACGTTAAATTCCCGCTAGTTTTCACTAACGCTCGTCTCCGCACGTTAAATTCCCGCTAGTTCTCACTAACGCTCGTCTCCAGCACGTTAAATTCCCTAGTTTTCACTAACGCTCGTCTCCGAGATGTTAAATTCCCGCTAGTTTTCACTAACGCCGTCTCCGCACGTTAAATTCCCAGCTAGTTTTCACTAACGCCGTCTCCGCACGTTAAATTCCGCTAGTTTTCACTAACGCTCGTCTCCGCACGTTAAATTCCCGCTAGTTCTCACTAACGCTCGTCTCAGACACGTTAAATTCCCGCTAGTTCTCACTAACGCTCGTCTCCAGACGTTAAATTCCCAGTTAGTTCTCACTAACGCTCGTCTCCAGACGTTAAATTCCCAGTTAGTTTTCACTAACGCTCGTCTCCAGACGTTAAATTCCCAGTTAGTTCTCACTAACGCTCATCTCCATACGTTAAATTCCCAGTTAGTTCTCACTAACGCTCGTCTCCAGACGCTAAATTCAGTCCAGTTGACGTTTGACATTCAAACGTTCAACCATGTCTCCGGACATTTTAGTTACGATTCCGTCTCCCGACGTTAAAATTTAAATGGTCCTCACCATTAAATCCTCAATCGCGACCTTTCACGGTCCGATTTCAATCCTCAATCGCGACCTTTCACGGTCCGATTTCAATCCTCAATCGCGACCTTTCACGGTCCGATTTCAAACAGTTGATCCCGACCTTCGCGGTCCGACCTCCACTCTCTTACCAAGACCTTCGCTAGTCTCCTTCGGCAACTGCAATAAGCCCGAACCCTAAGGTACGAACGCCTTGCAAATAGTCATCTCCGGCAACAGCAATAAGCCCGAACCCCAAGGTACGAACGCCTTGCAAATGGTCATCTCCGGCAACAGCAATAAGCCCGAACCCCAAGGTACGAACGCCTTACAAATAGTCATCTCCGGCAACAGCAATAAGCCCGAACCCCAAGGTACGAACGCCTTGCAAATGGTCATCTCCGGCAACAGCAATAAGCCCGAACCCCAAGGTACGAACGCCTTGCAAATGGTCATTTCCAGAACAAGAATAAGCCCGAACCCCAAGGTACGAACGCCTTGCAACAAATATCTCCGGCACAGCAATAAGCCCGAACCCCAAGATACGAACGCCTTGCAAATCGGCATCTCACCGGCAATGCCAATAAGCCCGAACTCCAAGGCACGAACGCCTTGCAACAATCCCTCTTCGGCCATCCAGTAGGCCCGAACGCTCATCCTGCAAGAATAAAACCGGCAACAAAGAATAAGCCCAAGACCCAAGGCACGAAATCCCTCGTCAACATCGCAACTCCGGCTGAGGCGCCACACGCCCTCGAAGGTTTTGAAGCCCCGGAGTTCGGACGCCTCCTAACAGCCTCCATTCAGGTACAGTGTACTTCGCGAATGGTCTTATCCAGCTTTAGACGCCTCCTAACAGTCTCGCTCAGTCAAGGTCCCCATGCGCGGCCCTTGCCCTTTTCGAACTACGATCGGCTTGATTCCCGCCGGATACGTAGGAATCCTTTTCGCTAAGTGGTCCACCACTCGACCGCCTGTGTCTCTTTCAAAGTAAGGCATCCCGATTTGGATCCTTATCTTTTCGACGACCCCACTTTCTTCGAAAGTGACGTCGCCGAGGGCTAACCGTAGTACCCAAATCCGGATCGTCCAAATCCGTCGAAAGTTAACCGAAATCCGTTAACCGGCCCGCTCCAGGTTAACCGAACTCGTTAAACTCCCTGCTGCCGTGCCAACGAGACGTTCCCCGGATCGCCTCCTGCGCATCCCGACAAGTCAAACCGTACTTATCACGTGACATCTCACGTAAAAGTATGGCTTTCCCGAAAAACGCATTTTCCGCACTTTCCGGGCGTTTCTGACATTTCCCGACCGTTATTTTAAAAACGGACAAAACCGGACCGGAACGAACTCCCACACTTCGTGAGTCACAGACACGTGTCCCGCATGCCACCTCCCTCTAGTCACTCGTCAATCACAAATCAAGGCCAAAAGACCAAAATACCCCTGGTTTGCAAGCCAAGTCCCACGGACTCACCGTGCAATTTTCCCGAAATTGCCAACAAGTCCTCCAGATTTCCAAAATTCCCAAAACCCCGAAATTCACCCAAGTCCTACGACTCCTACTGCAATTTTCACCCTATAAATAGAAGTTGCTGTCAAAGGCAAAGGAGAGGATTTTAACACCAAAAAATCACATACCCCACGGTCCAAACTGGTTTCCACCCCTCCCGAGCTCCCGTTTTGTCTCGATTCGCGTGAAACCTTCGTATTTCGATCAAATACGCACCCTACAACTTCGAAACAACCTTTCGAATAACTTTCCGTGTCCCGTGCACACCTCCCGAGCCAAAGGAGTCGACCCTAGCCATAGGTATAACTCCCTCTCTCTGAATCTTCCGTTCCGTCTCGGTTTACGCGCCGCCGCTATAATCAAGCTTCGAACGTCATTGTCAAAATGTAGACGCCTCCGTCTAACGGGGGTCCGATACGTTTTAGCCCCTCGATCCTCTTCTCTTTCCGTAAGAGAAGTAATCACGGGTTAAAACGGCGTTCCGACCCCGTTCCGTTTACTTTCACGTTATTTACAATTCCGAGCCGTTTGGCCTCGTTGATCGTCATTTACACTTCCGAGCCGTTTGGCCTCGTTGATCGTCATTTACACTTCCGAGCCGTTTGGCCTCGTTGATCGTCATTTACACTTCCGAGCCGTTTGGCCTCGTTGATCGTCATTTACAATTCCGGATCGTTTGATTCCGTTGACACTGCTTTAAATACTGTCATTTACCAGTCCGATCCGTTTGGATTGTGATAGTATTTACTTTTCAAAAGTCCGAGTCGCAACCCGATTCGTTGATCGCATATCATTTAATACGCATTTTTCCCGTAAAAATCGTTAACAATGTAATGCCCGGTTCAAAACCGGAGTTCGTCCGTCGAACTCTCTTTCAAAACGCGCGACATGACGTTCGGCCTCCGAATGCTCATCTTCAAGCTCAAAGCCGCCATTTGACACTTAAAATCATTTAATACGCATTTTTCTCGTAAAAATCGTTAACAATGACTCATTTCAAACTCAAAGTCGACGTTTGCCACGCAAACGCTCATTTCAACTCAAACCGACGTTTGTCATTCAAACGCTCGTCTTTTCAAACAAAGTCACCTAATCAACGTTTGTCACTCAAACCAAGATTAAAGCTTGTCATTCAAGCCCCCCATTTCAAAAGACACACACACACACACACACGATTTCGAGAAAGGTAGAAAGACTCGTCATGCGAGGCGTTTCGGGCGATCTCGTAATACTCTACCCGAAACGTAACCTGACCTCCGAACCTAACAATCTCTGGTACAAAAAAGCTTTTTACTCGTTTTTGCTGCCAATAAAAATGATCCCCGTTTTCAAAGCCTTTTCCTAAGTTTTTGCTACCAATAAAAACGACACCATTTTCGCAATAGCCGTTTCTCAACGTTTGGGCTCAAAATACAAAACCGCGTGGCGACTCCTCATTCTGCTCCTTCCCGTGAAGCGAGGTCTCAGACACCAACCCCCCGCGAAAGACAACCGCCTTTTCCGCCGCGCCCCGCGCGCGAAAAAGATCGGGTAATTTCAGAGGTGGAAAAATTGAAAGCAGAGGAGTTGGCTGCAAAGTACCGTGCTACTGGCACCTTACCAACGAAGTTCCTCGGTTACTTTGGAGGTTAAAGTTCTCTGGCCTTGGACAAGCTTTAATCCTATAAAGTTTCTTTGAATGATGTTTTTGTTGTATGTTTTCTGCATTCTTAAAATCAAAAAGTGTGTGAAAATGTGTTAATTTGTATAGAAACAATGTGTTTGGCTTTTGAAAATGAAAGTTTAGATTTTTTTTTCATTTTTTGAGGGTTCTAGGAATCTGTTATTACGGCATCGGTTTCAACTCCCGGGTAAATGTCTTTGCACTTTATATATTTGTAACGATTTAAAATTACATTTCAAACGTCATATAGTTAGCATGCGATTTCAGTTTCCCCACATCTTTCTCTTTCCATACTGTCTCCCTTTCCATACTGACCCGTGTCAATGGCACGGGCATTAAGGTACTAGCCTAGTATGCAATACAGGGCTAGATAACTGCCTCTTAGCCCCCCATAAGTGATGACTGAGATTAAAAGTTGGAAAATTGATTCAAGGGCTGATTGATTGACAGTTACTTTCTTTTCCAACTCTCACGGCAGTTGTTACGTAACCTCTATTACCTCACCCCCACACAGTCCACACTAATCACAGGTGCACAAACATGAACTATAAGGTTCAATGGTCTGATTATGTCAAAATCCGTCACCGTCAATGTCGTTAATGGAATTCAAAGAGGAAGCTTCGAGTTCTAATTTGTCTTTCTCTATTCGTCGGCGAGTCGACGAAAATAACGATGACAATTCAAAGCTTCATACGTCAAAATTGAGGGTTTAAAGGTGGTTGTGGAGATAGCTCTGAGAACATCCATGTATGAGGTTAGATTTCTAGGTGGGTTCCTGAGAGTTGAATTTCATGGCGAAGAAGTGATGAATGAGGCAGAGTGTGGTGGTCCGCCTTTGAAGCAGTGAAAGGGGATAGGGGGAGTGACGACAGTGACGGGGGAGGATAGGGCGAGGAAGTGTGGCGGCATGTACCAGGGGGTGATGGTGGGATTAGGGAAGCGTGAGGCAGCCTTGAGAGAGATGATAGAGAAAGAGAGAGAGAGAGAGAGAGAGAGAGAGAGAGAGATATAGAGAGAGGAGAATGGTGGGGGAGGGGAAAGATGTGGCGATGAAAATGGTGGCGCAGTGGTGGTGGAGAAGGGGTAGTGATTGAGGGAGAAGCGAACCGCTGGAGAAGGAAGAAGAAGAAGAAGAAGAAGAGAATGCAGAGGGAGAAGCGAACCAAAAAGAAGAAGAGCAGCCGCTGGAGAGAGACATCGTCGCTGCCCGCTGGAGAGAGAAAGAGCGCCGCTGAGAGAGACATCGCCGCTGGAGATTGGAGAGCGAGTGCCGCTTAGAGAGAGAGACTAGAGAGAGAAGGTTAGGATTTATTAGGGTTTATTGGATTTAAATGAGAGTGGTCTTTGGGTTTGGGCTCAACTCATTCCAAACTTTGTTTAAATTTAAATGTTAGGATTGCAAAAATGAATTAAATTTTTTATTTTGTATAAAAAATATTATTTATTTTTGACAAATAATAAAAATAATTAAGTGACACTATTTTTTCGATATATATATATAAATTTATGAAATATATTTAAAATTTGTCTAATTTCTCAGTCCCGTCTAGGCCCCTAGGTGCTAGATCCGACTGCGTCGCCTAGCATCCGCCTAGCGCTTTTTAGAACCTAGATTATAAGTACATAAGTTAAAACTGTTAAAAATAACACAAGTGGTTAAAAGCGAAGCTAAACCAAAGTAAAAAAAAAAATCATTTGGCCTAACTAAAATGGTGTTTAAACTCGATTTGAGTGGATTTGATATTTACCACTTAATATTGTGACACGATATTTAACAACTTAATATTATGGGGTCCTTTTATTTTAATACAAGTTGTGACATGTGACTTCACCTAGATTTTTCAAGATTCACATTAGGATAGTTACATGAAAGAGGGTGAGGTAAGGAGGGCTAAGGGAAAAGAGGAAAGTGGGTGCGGTTGGGATATGTAATTTGGTTAGTTAAATTGAAATCCTATTTTCTTATAATTTTGTTTTTGGTTATAATAATAAAGTTGTATTTTATCAATCTTATTTTGACTATATTGTGGAAGGCGATTTTATTTTCTATTTTGACTATATTGTGGAACATCAATATTGTTGTTCTTGCAATCAAATGAAAATTTTTGATAGATTTACCCTTCTTTTATTGTTTGATAATTTACAGTGTGATGATAAATACTAGACTTACTACATTTTGAGGGTCCTGATCTCAAATGCACTATATTTATATCGTACTGTTATCGTGTCATAGAAAGTACTAGTAGACCTACATTATGTAAACTATTGAATTGAAAGCCACACTTGTAGTGTGCAATGGAGGTTATTTCACCTCCTTCATTTTTAGAGAATGTACATTTTAACACCTTCAAAAATTTTAAAAATGGCTTTTTATTATCAAAATGAATGAATTTTATATATTTTGATTTCTTTAGTTTTTGAGTAAAATTTGTATTAAATAGTTATTTTAATATTTATCCCAAATTAATAAATTTGACCATCATTTCAAAAATTTCTATCTTGTCCCTGAGGAGGAAAAAAAAAAAGTATTTAGGCCAAAATTTGATGTTATGTGTTCCTTCTTCCCACCCACTAGCTGAGAAATCGGTCGGTTCACAGGCTGCCTTCAATCCAACTTGATGGACAAACTTTTGCATGTCTCGTTTCTTGCGAAGTCAATTGTGTAGACCCCACTTTCTCACTCACTAGGACCAGACACCTGTTTTTGTTCCACAGTACAACCATTACAGGCCTAAAATCATTCTCTCTAGAGATTCTATTCGAAAAATTACTGATTCTTACATTACATTAGATTAGAGATTAGAGGGTTATAGCGGGATAATTCCCGTATCATCGGTGATATTTTACAGATTTTAGGCAAAGTTCAATGTTTTTTTCGTAACCTTTGTCATCCCTACTCGGACTAATTTTCATGGTGTCATCAAAATCAAAGCTTTAAAATTCAAGATTTTGAATTTAAACCAGGTTTGACTATTCAGCAGTCATTGGTTTGAAATTTATGATTTTGCGCATTTGAAAATAAAATCGTGATTTTGCATATTTATATGATGCATAAAAAAAAAGGATGAACCTGCAATTCGATTTGGTTATTATAGATTTAGATGTTGCAGATTTGTTATTTGTTCGCTTGTTTACTTGAAAACTCATATTTCTTATTCAGTAAATAGCCTTTAAATAGGCGGTACAATAACAAACTAAGCTAGAAACTAGGAATAACAAACAACCTTCTGTAGACTAGGTAAAATTTGAAACAAACAAAATAGGTAAAATTTGAAACAAACAAAGCTACTGTCTCAAAACTAGGACAACAACTATGACTAAGACAAAACAATAAACAAACATTTATTTTACTTCTAATAATCCCCCCTTAAACTGAAAGTTTTCACACTTCAGTTTACTTTAGCAACTCCTTCAAATTGATTTTTCTAAGGTGTAAATCCCCATCAATCTTCTCAAATTCTGGAAGGGAAGAATTTTGAGAGGTTTAGTTAATATATCAGCTAGCTATTCTTCACTTTTACAATGAAAGTCTTCCACAATTCTTTTTTCTTATAACTTTGAAAGTAGATTCCGTTGTTAGAGAATTGTTGAAATTGATGAATTAGGTTTAGATTTAGTTGTTGTTATAGAGCTAATATTGAGAGTAATTTATAACTCCGAGCGTATATATTTTTGTTTTATTGTCATGAAAAATTGTACCAATCATGTATGAAAGATGATATAATGGTTATCTAATTATTATTATTTTGGCGTTCCAAGAAGTTTCGGGTTTAAGGTTTTCCTATGAGAGGTTTTTTATTCTAATAGTCGGCTTTCATAGTTTTTTTTATTCGTTGATTGCTTCTTCAAAAACTGTAGGATCACAATCGGAAAATAGAGAAAAATATGTAAGTGGGTCCTAATATCGATCAATTCCAATTACCTCATAATCAGCCATCCATGCGGGTCTTCTTCTAGTATGCAGAGATCTTTGAGTTCCGGCTAATTCGATGCAATTGGGCTTTCAGTGTGTTATTGAATATCTTGTGTAACTTCTGGTTCCTATACATTTCCCACAGATTGCCCAATAGTCTGATCACCGTCAAAGTTTGCTGAAATTTGCCCCTTTGTTCCATCTTCATTCCATGTCCAGGTTTCATCTTCATCAAAAACTACATCACGGCTGATGACATTTTTTAGTGATAGGATTATAAAGCTTATAAGATTTTGATTGATCACTAACACCAAGAAAAAAGAATTTCTCTCCCTTATCATCTAGCTTTGTTCTTTTCTGATCCGAAATGTAAGCATAGGCTATGCATCCGAAATCTCTAAAATGATATACTGCTGGTCTTTTTTCACTCCACGCTTTCTCCGGTGTCATATTTTGAACAACAAGTGTAGGACTTCTATTCAATATGTGAATGCTCCAGTTTACAACTTCTGGCCAAAAACTTATTGGAACTCCGCTCTTTGCGAGAATGCTTCTTACCATGTTCATGATTGTTCGATTCTTTCTCTCACAAACACCGTTTTGTTGAGGTGTGTATGCTGCAATGAGCTGCCTTTTAATTCCATGTTCTTTACAGAAATCTGAAAATTCTTGTTTATTATACTCTCCACCCCGGTCAGTACAAAAAGCTTTTAATGGACTGCCAACTTCTTTTTCAACAAGTGCTTTAAAAACATTAAAAACTGAAAAAGCTTCAGATTTCTCATGCAAAAAATAAACCCAAATTTTTCGAGTAAAATCGTCAATGAAGGTAATTAAGTATCTTTTACCTCCGTTGGAACACAGTGTTATTGGCCCGCAAAGATCAGAATGTACAAGCTCAAATGCCTTTTTTGCCCTCCATGATTTGCCGTGAGGAAATGGATTTCGATGTTGTTTACCAACAACACACTCTTCACAAACTTCAGTAGGAGTCATAATATTAGGAAGACCTGTGACCTATTCTTTTGTTGTAGCAGCTTCAAACTACCAAAATTCAGATGTCCGTACCGGAAGTGCCATAGCCATGCTTCGTCCTTCAATTTTGCTGATAGACATGAATGATTTGTGTTGTGGAAGTGAAGGGGAAACAACCGATTTGTTGTCATACTGACTTCAGCAATTAAACCCAATTTCTCATCTTGAATCCGACATACCCCATTTTTGGTAGAGACTTCATACCCTTTTTCTTGATGCTGACCAACACTGAGCAAGTTTGTTTTTAAATCTGGAACAAACAAGACATTAGAGATAGTATGCCTACGATTGCCCTTAGCTATGATTGTTATCTTTCCTTTTCTCATAACAGAGATTTTGGAATTGTCACCAAACTTCACATTATCACGATGAGATTCGTCTAAATTAGAAAATGCAGACCTATCTGTAAGTACCCAAATCCGGACCGCTCTCCATTCGAGCATGCGAAAAACATCGAGGGTACACCTCCCCGCGATTGCAAAGTCACGTAAACTTCCCAAGGGACCAAACTGATCAAACCAAACTAAGGAAAGACTGCTTGGGCATAAAAAACATCAGAAGGGCCCTGCGGATATGACACAAAAGTCAAAAAAAACCGTCAGATTACTAAAGTAGAGAGTGTTTACTTGAAAACTCATATTTCTTATTCAGCAAATAGCCTTTAAATAGACAGTACAATAACAAACTAAGCTAGAAACTAGGAATAACAAACAACCTTTTGTAGACTAAGTAAAACTTGAAACAAACAAAGCTACTGTCTAAAAACTATGACAACAACTATAACTAAACCAAAACAATAAACAAACATTTATTTTACTTTTAACAGAGAAAGGGTAAGGTGAATTTTGAATTGGCAAAGGTTTGTGATAGTGTTGATGGGGGTGGTGGTTGCAGGTTGAAAGGGATGGTGGAGAAAACATTGCTAATGTGAGTGAGAACCAAGTTACAACTCATTCATTTGTGACATTAATATTTTGTTAGAATTTTTAATATCAATAGGGCATTGTTTGAAAATTAAATTAAAAGTATGTTATAGATATCTATAGTATAAATGAGGGTGGTTCTTGCTACAGTTGAATGAACAGTATCAATGGTCAAATTTTTCATTTTGCCCTTACTAAGTTGTTCCTTTCCCATTTTGCCCTTTAATTTTTTTTTTAAATTAAAAAAAAAATTAATTTAAAAAAAAAATGTGTCCTTGGACACGGGCTTGCTCTAGTTTATGAATAATGGATAAAAGAACATAAGTGAAATTATTGTAAAATATGAGATTTGTATTTTTGAACTAAACACTGTTTTTCTGTTTTAGGGGTGTGCTCGGTCCGGTTTGATTCGGTTTTAGGCTAAAACCGAAATCGAACCGAAAGATATCGGTTTTTGTATCTTAAAACCATTAAGCTTCGGTTTTATTCGGTTTCGGTTTTGGTTTTATTCGATTTTGGTTTGGTGTAGGTTTGGTTCGGTGCCGTTCGATTTCAACAAGATGAGAAGAACATGCATATATTTATGGTTGAATTATGATAGTTATATTCAGCTAGATAAAATTTATTAATCCATCATTAGCAAAGCAAGATGAGAAGATGCAATACTAAAGTACTTAAGATTTTCATGACAAATTAAAGTGTTCCACCTGCCACTACAAATAACAATTAAACTACCGTAAGCATAATTTTAACTCCAAAGCAAGATGAGAAGATGAAATTTATATATATACTAGTTTAAGCCCGTGTCCAAGGCCACGATTTTTATTTTTTTTAATTTTTTTTTAATTTAATTTTTTTTTTTTTTAAATATGCCCATGTCCAAGGCCACATTTTTTTAAAACTATTTTTAAAAAAAAAAAAATTAATTTTAAAAAAAAATTAATTTAAAAAAAAAAATTCTTTTAAGGACGAAATGGGAAAGGGAGTGAATAGTGAGGGCAAAATGGTCATTTCCGGTGATGGAACTATTCACACCACTGTTCAAAACAATGGTGTGATTTATAATATAGATATTAAAATGACACGTCGTTTTAATAATATCGATTCGGTTCGATTTTATCGGCTCGATTTTTCATTTAAAATCAAAATCGAAAGTTTCGATTTTTACATGGTTAAAACCATTAACATTTCGATTTTGTCAATTTTGATTTTTTCGATCCGATTTTTTTCAATTTCGATCCAATTATTCAATTTTGCGATTTTGTTGCACACCCATAATCTGTTTTCATCATTTTTCTCGCTGTCACGTTGGCATAATTTTATTGATGAATCGAAAATTGTGATAATTAGGCAAAAGATTATCTTAAAAAAATATATTTTCAATTTTCTTCCCACGTAAATACACACGTGAACGATCTTAACACACGCGCCCTACTTTCCATGTGGCCACCATCTCCTCTCACAATAACGCCACGTTACGACTCACAGCACACATCTTAAGACATTTCTAACCTGAGATAACGTTTTTCCGTTAAAATCCAAGAACTTTGTTTGGCCCCAATTATCCTAGTTGGACAAACTTTTAGTGGACCCCATCCAAGACCCCATAACTGTAGCCAGTTTGGAGTTAATTGAAAACGGGACAAAGTGTGTCAGACTTGTCGTGACACGTGTAGGTCACACGCTTCAAAAGTTTTGCCATCTCCACTCTCAATTAAGAATGATAAATTTTCAAAATAGTCTCTATAATTACTCACTTTCCTTTCCTTGTTGTCTAGTCAATTTTATTGACCAAAGTTGACTTCCCTACGTTTTTTGTGATATGACTAATTTGCCCTTATATAACAGTAACTTCAAACTTACCCTTCTCTCCCTTATATAACACCCACACTGGCATCTCTCACTACACTTCCACCTCCCAATTAACAAAATGGCATCCAAACCCGACCAACCGGCGGCCGCCGATAAACTCAACGGCCACCCACCACCACCGCCGCCGGAATGCCCAATTGAAGAAGTAGCCCTGGTCGTACCCGAAACCGACGACCCAACCATACCCGTAATGACATTCCGGGCATGGTTCTTGGGCTTAACCTCGTGCGTAATCCTCATCTTCCTCAACACTTTCTTCATTTACCGAACCCAACCCTTAACAATTTCAGCTATCCTCATGCAAATTGTAGTCTTGCCCATCGGAAAATTCATGGCGGCGACGTTACCCACGAAGTCGTACTCATTTATGGGTCGGAGCTTTACCTTGAACCCGGGTCCGTTTAACATGAAGGAGCATGTGATTATAACTGTGTTTGCTAATTGTGGGGTGTCGATTGGTGGAGGAGATGCTTACTCCATTGGAGCCATTACTGTTATGAAGGCTTATTATAAGCAGAGCTTGAATTTTCTTTGTGGATTGCTTATTGTTTTGACCACTCAGGTAAAATTCTATTTCATGGGTTTCGATCTTGGTCCAAATTATTTTTTTTTATTTCTGAAATAATTATAATAAAAAGGGCTAGCTTGCGCAATCACTTTATACTGAATCGAATTGAATATTTTTGTTGATTTTTCCCTCCGTTTTTCATGCAAGAAGTACGCAAAGTTTTGACAAAAGATTATAAGATGCTATGATGGATTGCCAACAAAAGTGGAAATTGTTTAATACTATCTGTGATCCATGTTATAATAGTTCATGTCTGAAAGCTTAATTAATAGTTCATGTCTGAAAGTTTGGCTTAATTAATAGTTCATGTCTGAAAGTTTGGCTCAAAAAAATATTTTAAATTAAAGTCAGATGTTTACAATAATTCTTTATTGAAAATGTTGTCTGTTTGAATTGATCCATAGATAATTGGGTATGGATGGGCTGGAATGTTGAGGAGGTATTTGGTTGATCCAGTTGAGATGTGGTGGCCTTCAAACCTTGCACATGTTTCTCTCTTTCGGTATCTTCATCTTGTCACCTCTATTTTATCTACATTGAATAAATTCTGATCAATTTGGAACGAATCATATGCTAAAAATGATTCATTTAGTTCACTTCAAGTCACTCGGACGTATGTTGACTTGTAATTTTACCTCCATTTGTATGTAAAAGGGTGAAATACACGACAAATGAGGGATTATATCATAACTAATAATGCTTGCTATGCTCATCAACTCAAAAGAAGATGCATGAGTTCTAATGGTGTCTTTTGCTTCTTTTTCCGTAAAGCCCATGCTGTTTTAGCAATATTTTATCTCATTGCTTTACTTCAAATTCAACGCAAATATACCCCTTGATCTCTTTATTTTCCGTTGCTCATCCATAAAAAAAATTAAACTTTTGATCTAAACCTTTTAGTTTTCTAGTAACTTGATGACATCAGTCGCTTGATCTCTTTCATAGAGGTTTTGTGAAGAAGATAAAGAATGATATTAAAATGTTTGAACACAGTTTTGATCTCCTCTGTTGTTGTTTTGTCATCACAGAGCCCTTCATGAGAAGGAACCCAAAAACGGAGGCATGACAAGGATGAAGTTCTTCCTTATTTTCTTTGGCGCAAGCTTTATTTACTATGCATTTCCAGGATACCTATTCCCAATCTTAACATTCTTCTCATGGGTATGCTGGGCATGGCCTAAAAGTATCACGGCTCAGCAAATTGGTTCGGGCTACAATGGGCTTGGGGTAGGTGCCTTCACTATTGATTGGGCTGGAATTTCAGCTTATCATGGCAGCCCATTAGTGACACCGTGGTCTTCCATTGTTAACGTCGGAGTTGGCTTTATCATGTTTATTTACATTATTGTACCCTTATGTTACTGGAAGTACAACACTTTTGATGCTCGGAAGTTCCCCATATTTTCTAACAAACTTTTCACTTCGACTGGACACAAGTATGATACCACTAAGATCTTGACGCCACAATTTGATCTTAACATTCATGCTTATGAGAATTATAGCAAGCTCTATCTTGCTCCCCTTTTTGCTCTCTCAATTGGATCGGGATTTGCAAGATTCACTGCAACCCTCACGCACGTTGCTCTCTTTAATGGCAGGTATGTTTCTTGCAAGATTTTGGGGTCTATGATTTATGTTTGTTTTAAAAAATAACATTTTTTCTTGTCGTTCTTTGAATATTTTTTCTTTTATGTGATATATTATGCTTGACTAATATAGTTTACAAAAAATGAGTAGAGATCTTTCTCGGATATGACTTAAGTAGCTCAAATCCATGAAAGCCATTTCTTTTCTAGAGGGGTGATTTTGTGTTGACTTGCAGAACATTTTACAGTCGGCTCATTTTCCTTAAATATGCCAAAACATACGAATACTGAGAGATATTTTGCAGAAACCATGTAAGAAATGGACTTGATGACACTATAGTTTTAAACGATTTTTCTGCTGTTTAGGGATATCTGGAGGCAGAGCAGATCTGCAGCGAAGAATGTCAAATTGGACATTCACTCAAAATTGATGAAAAACTATAAACAAGTGCCTCAATGGTGGTTCCTTGCCTTATTACTAGGAAGCATCGTGGTTTCTCTTGTAATGTCTTTTGTTTGGAAAGAGGACGTGCAGCTACCATGGTGGGGTTTTCTTTTTGCCTTTGCTTTGGCTTGGGTAGTTACCCTCCCTATTGGCGTCATTCAAGCAACTACAAACCAGGTAATGACCCTATATGTGTGTGTGTATGTGTGTGTGTGTGTGTGTTAGACCAGGGACATCAAGTAATCAGAAGTCTCGTGTATGTTAAGAACTACCGTCACTTTTAAGTTTGCCCCTGAGAGGAGAAATCAGAGGTAACGTAATGCTATTCTTTTCTTGATTTTGCAGCAACCGGGATATGACATTATTGCACAGTTCATTATAGGCTACATCTTACCTGGAAAGCCCATTGCAAATTTGATATTCAAGATTTATGGTCGAATCAGTACCATTCACGCTCTCTCTTTCTTGTCCGACCTTAAACTAGGACACTATATGAAAATTCCACCCCGGTGCATGTTCACAGCTCAGGTTTGTGCTTCTAACTAGCTCCCATTCAACTTGTGCTCGATTAAAACCGCAAATCTTGGATTAATGATATTTTTTTCCTATAATGTTTTCAGCTTGTGGGCACTCTGGTTTCTGGTGTAGTCAACCTCGCAGTATCATGGTGGATGTTGGAGAACATCGACAATCTCTGTGACATTGATTCCCTTCATCCCGAGAGCCCATGGACGTGCCCTAAATTCCGAGTCACATTTGACGCGTCTGTCATATGGGGACTAATCGGACCACAACGTCTTTTTGGACCAGGAGGGTTGTACCGCAACTTGGTTTGGCTATTCCTCATAGGAGCTTTCTTGCCAGTCCCAGTTTGGATACTAAGCAAAATGTTCCCGGAAAAGAAATGGATTCCTTTGATCAACATTCCGGTTATATCCTATGGGTTTGCAGGAATGCCACCGGCAACGCCCACGAATATTGCTAGCTGGCTGATTACGGGGATGTTGTTCAACTACTTTGTGTTCAAGTTCCGGAAGGGGTGGTGGCAAAAGTATAACTATGTTCTTTCTGCAGCACTTGATGCTGGGACGGCTTTCATGGGGGTGTTTTTGTTCTTTGCGTTGCAAAATGCGGGGCATAACTTGAAGTGGTGGGGAACGATGCCTGATCATTGTCCTCTGGCGACTTGTCCGACGGCCCCCGGAATAAAGGTCGACAATTGCCCAGTTTTCTAGTTGCTTAGATTATTTTGGATGATGATAGAAAAAACTGGCATTGATGTAAGCTTAATGAGTAGGGTTGTAATTTTTCGTCTCCTTTTAACTAATTAAAAGTGAGTCATCTCTTGTTTGTGTTTGCGTTTGCTCAACATCATAGCCATTTATTTGCCTATACTTTTGATGCGATAATGGAAAATAGAATTGGGCCTAAACGGGAAATTGGGCCCAACACGCCTTAATGGGCCTAGTGCGTGTAAAAATGGGCCAAGTATGTATATGTGGGCCATAAGGAGGGTCCAAGAGCGGGAAGAGGCGTGCGGGATAAGGCAATCCCTCACAGGCGGCATGTGAGAGTAAGTCGGTCGAGATTGGCACCCTGGAGAAACGAATGTACAACGATAGTATAGCCGAAGGCGGGGAGCACGTAGTCAACATAATTGAAGTTGGAAGCAATATGAACATGACCGCTAATCTGTTTATTGTCGCCTGCGGCTTATGTAAAAGATTATCCCGCGTCACGGCAAAATAATTAACTGTAGCTTGATTTGACAAGGTGAACAGTGAAATCCCACTAACTTGAGGTTGGTTGGGGATCCTAAGTGGATGATTGACAAGTGTCCTCCCCATTGACAAGTGTCCTCCCCATGTGCAAGGCACATGGGGGCTTGGGAGTATAAATAGATGAATAGTTCATTTGCATGGGTATGTACTCTCTCTCTCCTCTCTAACCTTTCTCTCTCTAGGGTTTACATTCTTATTATCATTTTCGTGACCTAATAATCTTACTCTCACGGCGGAGGGGTTTCGCCGGAGCCACCCCGACCTAGTTTACGTGTGTGTATGTGTGTAGGCGACCGGACGGAGAAGGAAGCAGCCGGAGTATCTTTTCAATTTTTTTTTCAATTCCTGTGCAACCGTCAATTTGGGATGGCAGCATCAACTTTCTACAAAATCCCAACTTTCCAAGGGAGAGGGACCATAGTTTTGGGGGTCTAAGGCAACACCCAGTCAGTCACAACTGCAGAATGGTTGGGTGGATGGTGGTCTAAGGCAACACCCAGTCAGTGACAGTCACAACTGCAGAATGGTTGGGAGGAGCACTATCCATGAACCAAACTGAACTAACTTTTGATGGTTTGCTGGTCCGGCCTTGGAATTGACTTTCCCAATTATCGCATTCTTGGTTCATAAAGTCGAAATTTCAGAATCTCCGACTTGTACCTTCAATTTTGACTTTAAAAATAATTTTTTTAGCATCTTTCTCATACACCTCATCATTCCATTACTTCTATAATTTCACAAACATTACATAAAGTTTAATCATTTTACATATTGTACCCTCTCTTTTGTTTTATATGATAAAATTTAAAATAAAATATTTATAAATCAAAACACTATTAATATAGATTATATTATAATACAAAATAAAATGACATTGACATAAAGAAAACACAGACACAAACAATCATTAAATTGGATTCGGTAGTTACGGTGGAGATGGATCCGGTATACCGAAATATTAAATTGTTTTTTTTTAGTTGTTGTTGTTATTGTTGTTTATCTAATATTTATACTTTATTATTTATTACATGTTTGTATTAAAATTGTGTGACTTTTCTATTAGCATGTAATATTAATTATGTTGTTATAAATATTAATTTATTAAATTTTAATAATTTATTTCACAATGGAATCAATTTAAAACAGACTTAAAGTGAGTGATTTATCAATAGGTAATATTGCACCAATACCCAACCAAAGGGCCACTGCAGTACCAATCAAAAAGACGATTGTCGCTACTGGACGACGAAATGGATTTTGAAATTTATTAACATTCTCTAAAAAGGGTATTGTTAATAATCCCGCAGGTAGTGAAACCATTAAAAGAACACCCAATAATTTATTAGGCACTGTACGAAGTATTTGAGAGACGTGAAAGAAATACCATTCGGGTAATATTTCCAAAGGAGTTGCAAATGGATCCGCCGGTTCACCAAGCATTCATGGTTCTAGAACTGCAAGTCCTACGTTACATGCAATAGCACCTAGAATGATCTTTTTTCTTTTGATTTTTCTCAAATAATTATCCCAATATAAAAATAAAAATATTTTAAATTAATTTAAATAATAAAAATATTTTTTTCATTTATAGAATAAATAAGATGTAACCTTTAAAAATTAGATAGACTAATTTACAATTTTAACATCTTACTTCAAATTTGAAGGAATATGAATAGTGGTGCTTCAATTTTAACAAAACTCTTTTAACAATGTTTGTAAAATAATAGACATTAATATATCTCATAATTATATTTTTCAAAAAAAAAAAAGTTTAAAATATTAATCTTAAAAAAACAAAAACAATCACTTTTAATAAAAAAGAAGATATAATTTTAAATTATTTAAAAATTACTTAATAAAATCATTTAACAATTTTAACATTTTTGGTAACCTTACAAGGTTTTGTTAAAATTTTAAATTATTTATCAAATTTTTAGTGCGAAGGAAGAAAATAATGGCATAACTTATAGTAAAGTGACGAAATTAAGGCCAAAAATAGAATCTTAATGCTCAATGGGATCCCATATTATAGCGGCCCTGGCCCATTTATACATAGGCCGACAAAGCCAATCCAGTTGCTTTAAAGCCATAAGGTAACGCTATAACAGCCCATTTTGCCTCGTAAGCTGTCTCTTCTCAGAGGCAAAACATCGAACACCTTACGGTCATTCATCTCAACAGAGCTTGAATTTAACCGACCAAATTCCATCCTATCTTTGTAAGTTTTTTCTTTTTTTAATGATTTTGTAATTTTTTCTACCGTTCTTGAAATCTTGATGATTTATTTTCTATTAAATGTTTTTCATAATCATAGATTGTAATTTTGGAAATTGTTGCCCTGTGGTGTTCTGGATTACAACAATGTAGGTTTGTATACAGTACGCTGCATAATTTCACCTAGACCAAAGACCATATATGATATACTCCCTCCGGCCCTAAATGAATGTCGAAAAAAATTTCAAATTTGCTCTTGCTCAAGAGCAAGTTTAAAACTTTTTTCGACATTTTTATTTAGGGACAGAGAGGGTAGTTATTTGTTGTGGTAGTGAATAAATGTCGTTCTTTCATATGTTAAAACTTTAGAGCAGTTTTTGTAGTGAATGTTGTTTGTAGCTGCAAACCAGTCAAGTCGAGTCAAATGCTCGAGTGTTGGAAGCTTGATGCTTGGCTTAATTAGCTCTTCAGTGGATATTAATGAGCTTTTAATCAAACTGAGCTCAAATTACTTGGTATTTTAGAGATATATACTTGTGGGATTATTGAGCTGAGCAGATGAGCTTGATATTCAAGACTGGTTTTGAGTCTTTGGACCATCTAATGTTCTTAATCAATGGGCTAAACCGAACCGAACATGAGCCGTGTTCTTCTCTGCTTGTTAATTCTGGAAGTAGCTACTTAATGCTCTCCGTAATCCAAACAAAAAGTCACATTTGAGAAGTCAAACTTTTTAAAGTTATACTTTTGTTAATTGCTACTCCATATTTCATTTATTGCACCAAAAGAGATATATTTCTACGTATTCGGTGTTCGATAATTACTGTATCTTCAAAAAGGAACAAACAAATATGAATCATTTTTTAAGATTGAAGCTTAAATTTCAAACCAACTTCTTCTTGCATTGTGTTTAATGGAAAAGATGGTCTTAATTTTGATCTTTTAGTGATGTAGCGATGTGCTTGTATAAATTCTGATTGCGGTTAGAAAGATAATCGTTTGTTCCAACTACCTAACAACCAAATTTTTGGTTTTTAATGTTTGTTCTATTCGAATGTCAAGTGTTCCTCGTAATTCAAACCTTTTGCTGATGAAAAATTACTTACAATTGATTTTTGGGGTATAATGAAATAAAGGAAGCATGTTTCGCTTGTGAATTGTGATGAAGACCTTCTTATAGTAGAACCTTGAAAATACAGTTTTAGGTTGACTTCTGCACAAAGACAAAATATTGCTCCACAATAAAATCTTAGAACCAATTGATAAACAGATATGATGTGAGGAACATCCTGCAACTAGGAAGCAGCTTTTAGCCGACTCCCAACTCATTACGACCCCAAACAAGGTTCTTTATAAGTGAACATATAGTACATTCTAAAGTTTTAACTTCCTTAGAAAATGTGTCCCTCCCCTTAGGGTGACAAATCCAAAAACAAAAACCATAAGGCAAAAGAGCCTTTTTTTTCGTCTCAGATATATTATTTGTTTCTGACTAAACTGATTGTCTGTGTATCTCGATTCTAACCTGACTGTTTTGAGTTGCAGTGAATATCAAATCAGCTCAACATGCAAAGCCTAAGAAACTCAATTTTAGGTCGTTTAAGGGTCAGGGTCTGTATGAAAGAATTTTTTCCTGTTAAAGATGTGAAAGCAATCAGCAGCTTTTGTCAACAATTTAGCACAGCGGCTAGTTCTAACCCTGATCAGATACTGGCTCGAGTAATAGGCCTGGTGAAGAAATTTGACAGGATTGATGCCACAAAGGTAAGGATCATCCATTCTTCTCTGTTGCCATTGGACTTTCATCTTACTGTTCCTTCCAAGTAATTCTTCAAGTCCTCGATGCATAGACCAACTAGAGTCTCCTTTTTTTCGGATTAAGATTCTATTTTCTAAAAGTAAAATGCTTGTGATCCCAAAAGTTCTCAATTTTGCATCACAATCAACTGTGTCAAGGCTAGAATTGCTAGGATCACCGAAATATTTCCCAATATCGCACTTTGTTCTACGTGTCAAGCATGTTATTGCCTAGTTTGTATCACCGTTGTAGGTTGAGTGAATGTGATGTCTCACCAATGAAATGCTTGACATGAATATTATGATGCAAATTTGGGATATTTTATGAGGTTCTGTAGCATTACTCTTTCTAAACTTAGGCTTACAACTTTGAAGATATTCTGTCTTATACTCATTTATCAATGAGAACAAGATCTATTAAAGAGTCATGATTTTCTTAAATAAGTTTTATAGTTATTCAAAAGTGAACCCTTGAAATGGAACTGAAGGAGTAAAATCTACTTTGTCCATCCCTAAAGAATATTCTTACTTGGCTATATTGTTGTCCACTTGATTAACTATTGACCAAAATATATTCAAAAAATTTACCTGTTTCTTACCAAATTCTAACATTGTTGATAGTTTTCTATTCTTCTACTAAAGATTGAGATTTTATAACCTCATACATATAGCTGTATGAGGTTAAAAATAATGGACATTCATTTTGGGACGGAGGGAGTTGTATTTCCACTATATCATGTTGATTTTCCAGTAAAGAACATGAACCTATATATATATATATATTGGGATATGAATATGGACATTAATTTATGCTGTTCTTGTGGGACCTTAAACAGGTTACTGAAACAGCTGATTTCCAAAAGGATTTGTCCCTCGACAGCCTCGACAGGGTGGAGCTTGTCATGGCTTTTGAGGAGGAATTCTCCATTGAAATCCCAGAGGAGAAAGCTGACAATCTCAAATGCTGCGCTGATGTTGCTAAATACATTGCTTCTGAAGCTGATCAGAAGATATCAGAGGATTCTTGATGAGATCTCTAGGTAAAGTTCACAGCCCAATTCAGAATTGTTTGAGTAGTTTTTGCTTATGAATACGTGTTTAAGTGACATATCTGCTGCAACAGTTTAGATATGCCAGATTTTTAAATTGAAGGTTTGATGTGTAATCGCGTTTATGAGTATTTCTGTGTATGTTATACAGTATCTCGACCACTTTCACACAAATATTTGGCTGGTAAATTATTGATATGTACATTTTTCAACTCTCTCTGAAAGGCCCAAAAAAAAAAAAAACAGGAGCAATCCCACAAATAATAAACTGGATTGGAATCACAGCTTGATTTTGTGACTGAAGAGCGCCATCCGAATAAGCTGTGGCTACTATCCACGGGTCCCCTATTCTCGTGCTTAGTGTGAATGAACCATCTTCGTTCCCTTTCTCCCTCTGCGCATGCATGGTTGTCTTGATTTAGGAGTTAAATGAATCCCTTGGGCTTTATACACCCGACTACCATTTTCCGATGATATCAACTTTATTCCCTGGTGTTTTCCGGTGAAAGAGCGGTGGCAGGGAGAGTTCTTTGGTAGTTGAAGAATCTTAACAAAACATTTCTTTTCCAAATTTGGAATTGCATGGAGGTTTGAAGGAAGATCAATAAAGAATTCTCCATACTCATCTGTCGTGCCTCTCACCCAATTTGCTTTCCTTGTTGACTTCCCAGTAGCATGGCATGAAACCGCCACTGACCCGCCTGAAAAATCAATCAAACCACCTTAATTATCAAAAAACCAGAAGAGACGGACCGAAAAAAACTGACAAAAATTAAGGAGATGCACATACCTCGTACTGGATGAGGTTGCAGATGGGAACTTCCATCCGAGCAGGAGTTGCAAGTGACAGATCCACTGACGATGACAGTTGAGAGCTTCTCCTCTCCATAGCCAGCATACTCTAATAAGTCCTCTCTGCTGGAGAGCTCCACCAATGGGTTCTCGAGCCCTGGCCGCCTAGCTGCAGACGCCATTGAAGCTCCGAGGAAGAGGAAGAAGAAGATGATTAAGGTCATAATGGTTGGAAAATGATGATTTGAGGGTGAATGAACGCAATATGGAGACAATGAAAAGATAACCTAGATTTTTAGTTTTATAGTAAACTGTAAGGAAGGCTAAGGCTAGGGCTGGTGCATGGTTCATCTGCCTTTTTCATATTTAGACAATTTCGTGGATTCATACCTACTTAGACTTTGACTAGTGCCGTGTGGCCAACTCAACTCAGACTTGAAAAGGTCTAAATTAAATTTAAATTTGTACGGGCAGTTGACTACATATTTAGAGAAAAAATAGGGCAAATTGAACTTTAAGGCCTGAACTCGAGTGTGGTTTTCTATACGGGTCTTTTTATTTATTTTTTAGTCACATCAGGGTCCAATATATAAAATTTTCACAAGTTAAGGGTCTTTTGACGGAATTTGTTAGAAAGGTCAGTTATATCTCATGTGCCTCGCACGTGATTAACAAAGTAGTTCAAATTGAAATAGATTTTCCATTTAATTGGGTTAAATGAAATTTCCTAAATTAGAAGGATTGAAATAATTTTTTTTGAAAACAAATTAAAGTACAACTAAAAAACAATAAATATATTTTACCGTAAAATAAATAAATAAATTTTATATTAGTAGTACAAAATAATTAATATTTGAATAAAAATTATCTAAAAATATATACTAGCCACATAATAAATAAGAAAATTATAAAATAAAAAATAAAAATATATTTAACACAAAAAAAATGGTGGTGACTGGAGGATGGAAAGTGGGGTGGTGGTTTTGTGTTGATGGTGGTGTGTGGGCGGAAGGTAGATTGTGGGGGCTGTGAGATGGTGATGGTGGTGGTGGTGGTGGTGGGGAAGGGTGAGGTTAAGGAAGGTGAATAATTCTCATTCTCTCTATTTCAATCCTTCTAATTTAGAAAATTTCATTTACCCCTTTAAATTAATGAAAATCTACTTCAATTTGAACCACTTTATTTTATTAATCACACGCGAGGCAAATGTGATATCACTACTGACTTTTTTAACGAATTTCGTCAAAAAGTCCTTAACTGGCAAATTTTTTACACATTGGGCCCTAATGTGACAAAAACATAAATAGTGAGGCCCCATATAGAAAATCCCCCGTCAAGTTTATTCAGGTACTAAACTGCAATTTGCCGAAAAAAATTGTATTTTAAGTTGCTGCAATTTGCCGAAAAAAATTGTATTTTAAGTTGCCAAGTAGGCCGGGCAATTGTGCGGGTAGGTAGCCTACTTTTATCTTCAAACGTTTACCTTTCCATTAACCAAAAACCATTCATTCAGCCTCATGTAATAATAACCTTTGGCCTTATAAACTTGAAACTCCATTTTAGTCAAGCCAACCCTAACTATCCTTACCTGCACAATGCCACCATTACTCATGGCAATTGTACATCAAGATGTCGATTCTCGAAAATCGTACTCACATTAAATAGTTTTTTTAATCTTCGTTGACCTACGATGTGATGTAACCTATGAGTATAATATAATAACGAGAATTGAAATAATCTCCCTAATTTAAAGCAAACTGGAATTTCATATTAACTCTGTCCCAAAATGAATAAACAAAAAAAATTCAAATTTATTTTTGATCAAAAGCAAATTTGAAATTTTTTTGATTATTCATTTCTTGACGTAGGGAGTATAATTTTAAGCTTGAATTCTGAAGCAAGATACTCTTTCTAAGCAAAACCTCTGAAAATAGAAAGTAGATAGGACTCTTTTGAGTAAAAATGAGCAAGAATTGGAATATTCACATCATCCATTTACAAATATGAAACTGAGAAAAAGCCAATATCTTTGAGACTTTGACCCTTACTCCCCTCTCTTCTTTTAGGAAAAATTCCACTAGGGCCCCTCTGTCGAGATTTTTTTCCTCTTAAAGAAAATAATTTTGTAAATCCCAAAAAAAGAGTTATTCCCAAATTCAAATTCCCCTAACACCCCTAGCTCCAAAATGTAATTACGCGCGTCGGATGAAAAAATGATTTGATCTGGATTTCCGCTAATCTTCATCTTCATCGTCTAATGTCTATTACAAATAAGGTTTCCGGTGGAAGAGTTCTCCTAATCGAATCAAAATCTCCTCCGATTGTACAACCTAGCTCCTAATCGAATCAAAATGTCCTCCGTTTGTACAACTGTCGTCTCCCCGTCGTCTTCCGTCTATTTCCGATCTCTTCCTTCAAGGTACTCTTCAACTCCCTATCTGCGTGTTTGTGTGTGTAGAGATCTAGAAAAGTATGTAATATTCCTTATCTCTTAATATTTGTTTGGAATCAGGAGTTTCAAAGCTAACTGAGAATCAAAATGATTGAATTGAGACACCGCCACCGACCTTCCGAACTGGATTGGGGAAATCAGTTTCGGTGAAGCAATCTTCTCTACTCTAGCTAAAGGTAGTATCTAATATATTTATGTTTTTTTTTGTTTGCAGCTCAGACCTTGCATTGAAAGAATAATAATCTGTAGTCCGGGAGTTGTTTGTAGTCTTTTGGTGTTGGGACACACTTGGCATCTGAATTGATATTGTAGAGGTGCAAAATTATGAGAGCAATTCTGTGTTATTATTGAAATTTTTTGATTTTTTTGGTTGAAAAAATTGTCTTTATAAGTTAATTATAAGAGACAAAATAGTCTTATAATTAACTTATAAGAATTGTAAATTTGTAAATTATAAGCGCAATTCGTTGTTATTATTGAAATTTTTTGTTTGAAAAATTTGTTTTATAAGTTAATTATAAGAGACAAAGTAGTCTTATAATTAACTTATAAGAGTTGTAAATGTGTAAATTATGAGAGCAATTCGTTGTTATTATTGAAATTTTTGATTTTTTTTTGTTGAAAAATTTGTCTTATAAGTTAATTATAAGACTTTTTAAAAAAGTCTTATAAGTAACTTATAAGACTTTTTTAATAAGTCTTATAAGTAACTTATATAAAGACTTTTTTAAAAAGTCTTATATGTTACATATAAGACTTATTAATAAGTCTTATAAGTAACTTATAAGACTTTTATATAAATTTAGACTTTTTTAAAAAGTCTTATATGTTACATATAAGACTTATTATAAGTAACTTATAAGACTTTTTTTAATAAGTCTTATAAGTAAAAAGACTTATTAAAAAAAGTCTTATAAGTTACTACTTATAAGACTTTTTTACAATACAGTTCCTAATGTTCAAATAGGTCTTATAAGTAACTTATAAGACTTTTTAAAAAGTCTTATAAGTTACATATAAGACTTATTAAAATGTCTTATATGTTACTTATATAAAGACTTTTTTAAAAAGTCTTATATGTTACTTATAAGACTTTTTAAAGTAGTCTTATAAGTTAATTGTCTTATAATTCAATTATAAGAGTAATTCGTTATTATTATGATAGTAATTCGTTGTTATTATTGAATTTTTTGATTTTTTTGGTTGAAAAATTGTCTTATAAGTCAATTATAAAAGACAAAGTAGTCTTATAATTATAAGAGTTGTAAATGTATAAATTATGAGAGTAATTCGTTGTTATTATTGAAATTTTTATTTTTTTTTGGTTGAAAATTTTGATTTTTGAGTCAATTATAAGAGGACTTATAAGTGTTGTAAATGTGTAAATTATGAGATTAATTCGTTGTTAATATTGATTTTTTTTAATTTTTTTTTGTTGAAAATAAACTGAAACTATTCAAAATCTAATGGCTGATTTAAAATACTTGAATGTCTAGTGACCAATATTTAATTCCCAAAGTTTCAGTGACTAAATTATAATTTGAATTTTGGACTTGCATAGGTTGTAACTTACGTTGTTGTGTAAGTGAAGAAGAGCATTAAAGTCATTGTGTCAAGAAGGGGTGTCTTTGGAATTTTCGAAATGTTATTTCTTAAATTGGGTTTAAATCTCGCATGAGGGGCTCTAGAGGAAGTGGGCCCTTCTTTTACTTCTCTTACAGCTGCGTCACACATATTCTCACCCTCCGTCTCTATATAAGTGTTCCATTTTAGTTTTCTAAGCAATAGCATTAAGTAGTTTGGCTCCGCGTAGTGATAATAAAACCCCTCCTGCAAAACCATGGGAGAACAGTATGGAACCTGATGAGCCCGGATCTACTGGACCGGGCCCGCGCTCGGTCTAGTCCAAGGAACCAGTGACGTAGCAGTTCCTAGACCGCTGGAGGGAAGACCGCGGACAAATAGGCCCTTGTGGTCAAGACCGTGTCCCTCCTCGGTTCGTCCCCGTCGAGGACCCTTGGAACCACCTTTCGCCGCTGGATACGTGCCGCATGAGTCATGCCCGCATCAATCGTGCTCGCTTCATATATCTTTGACCGCGGCACAACGTTGACCGCGGGCACATCTTCCCGGTTAATGTCAAGCCTTACCGAGCAAGTTAGCTTACCGGCTCGACAGTCCACTCGCCGCTCCCCATCACGCATTCATTGCGGCTCGGTCCCGGCGCCTACTATTCCATTTAATGCAATAAGCCGCTACACGGCTCATGTCCCTTCTCGGCCCGTGTCCCCCGGACGGTCAATATTCCTCCTCCGACAGACCAATTAGGGGCTGCGGACACGTGTAGGCGGTCAAATACCAAAGTGCCCCCCAGGGAGTGATCTCATTGCTTACCTCAACAAGCACCGTGGCATTGCCTATAAATAGAAGGCCTTTACCCCCTTGGGCAAGGTAAGTTCCATATACAATTGAGTAAGCTCTTTTACTCTCTAAACCTAAACACACACACACTCCAAAGGTATTCAAAGCCTTATTACTCGGTATTCTTACTCTCACACCGAGGGCCTGAGTTGGAGTAACATCCAACTTTGACCTTAACGGTGCTTGTTTGTGTTGTGATCTAGGTACACAAAACCACCAAATATATCCTAGCCGGATATCCTTGAACCGCTCGACCCCAAAAGGCTGTGGCGTCATCGGTGGTTCCATTGCAGGAAGTCGACTTTCTTTCGTTTCTCGTTAAAAATCTTTTGTTTTCAAGGCACCTCACGTGTCCTAAACAAATTCGGTGCCGAAAGGCTCTTATATTTTACGTCACTAAGTTTTTCCCATTTAAAACTTTTGTTTTCGAACACACCTTGTAGTCTAAACAACTGATTGTCAAAAGACACTTCTTTTCGGTTATTTTCACCTTTACGTGACATGTCTCAAATTCTAAAAATGCTGGTCATTTAACTATAGAGGAGGAAAACCAAGCCGAACCCTCCAATAACAATAGGGAAAGGCAAACCAACTGTCTTCAACGAGAATGGGGGCCCATTCTCGGCCTCAAAAATCCCCGGCTCAACGAGTTCTCCACCGGATTAGCAGGAAGCCCGTCTTGAGAAAGCCCAAGCCCTACTAAACACTAGCCCAAAACTCCCCAAGCTCGCATAAAAAACACCAATCGACCACCCCACTTTCCCAGAACGAGATCACGAGAAGGAAGGAAATCCTAGCCTCCAAATCCAAACCGGTCGCGGAAGCCATGGCCATCAACGACGCGGAGATGGAAATATTTGAAATAGAGGCCAATGGAGGGCTACGGTTCCCTCGAGGGTCACAAAGGTTCTCCCAGCGAGCTCCCGCACACTCGCTTGCTAGTCAAGCCGTAGGGGCAAGCCGGGTTGACCCGGCCCTTGGCGCGGACGGCCGGCGGACGGAGCGTGGTGCATGTAGATGATAGCGAGGAAAGGGGGAAGAGGCACAATCAAATCACCGTGCGAAGTCCAAAGCCGGACCCTTGGCTCAGGCCGAGAGAAGGCGCGTGGCTCCACGAGCTAAAAAGCAAGGTTGATGATCAGAACCCGAGTTTGTGGAATTCATGCGAAGATGTGGGAAACCCATCGAAGGCTGCCCCGAAGTGTGGCCGCACTATGGACGCCTTCAGCGATAAAATTGCGCGGGCACCGATCCGAAGAGGGCAAACCCCCGAGATGGACACCTATGACGGATCCAAAAATGCCAAGAGTCATATGGGAAGATTTGAGGGCCGAGATGGCTTTATTCTCCGCGGATGAGTCGGTGATGTGCAAAGCTTTGGCTGCGACCTTCGGCAAGGCCCTATCTTGGATGCTAGCCCTCGAAGCCCGGTGTATCCGGTCATTCGGTCGATTCGAGTCCTCTTCCTCGATGCCTTTACCGGAGCGAGTGTGCCGTAGACCAAAGACAGATCTTGTCCGTGTCAGCGAGGCACCAAATGAGCCTACAAAAGATTATATATCCCGGTTCGGGAAGGTGAGCGAGGAGATTGTGGACACTGGACGAGAGGGGACATCGAGACTATGTTTTGAAGGCGGCCTCGGTAACTCCTTCCTCAAAAATGAATTTTGCCTCCGGCAAACCTAAATCGGTGGAGGAAATGTATGAAAGGGCATCGGCCATTGCCTCCGCCGAAGAGCCTAGTGTGCCCGCTCCACGAGCTTCTGCGAAAGAAAGGATAAGCCAAGTCCGGGAGACCACCCCAGAGCCCGCTCGGGCCAATAATCGGGGCAAAAGCAGTAGGGGATCGGAAAGGCTCAAAAAGGCCGTGGCCGAAACGGTTTACACAGAGCTCACCGACCCAAGGGTGGTGATCATGAGAACCTCGGACTTTCCTCCTCCTCCCCCATGCTTCGAAAGCCGAATGAGAGGAGTAGACTTAAATTCTGTGAGTTTCACAACGACCGACCACGGGCACGGAGCGAGGATTGTTTCAGTGAAGCGAGTAATCCGGCAGAAAATTAATAACGGGGAGCTAACCGAGTGGGTTAAGGGAAACAATAATGCCCCCAATAACAATGATCGGCGGCGGGCACGACACACGCGGGGACCAGACGGGAATGAAAGAGATAATAATGATGACGATTTTGGGGACTATGACATTAACTTCATTGGGGAGGAACCTCCCACTAGTAGGCGATTGTCTCTCCAAATTCGGACATTAGAGAAGGTTTTCTCCATCCCCGCCACGGCCCCGGAGGAAGAGCTGAAATTGGGTTCAAAAGGAGTGAACTTGCCTCCACCCTTTTTCATTCCACACGGCCACTCACCCTCGGAATGAGAATCAACCAGGGCAAACATAGGCCGTGTGTTGGTAGATCTTGGAGCTGCCGCGACATACTTTACTACCATACTTTGATTGGAATGAGAATGACGGAAGCACATCTCACTCCATATGCGGGCATGCTCGAAGGCTTCACAAACCCACGCTGTAAGGGTAAAGGGGACGATTGTGTTTGACGTAGCTATTGGAGAAAAACCCATGCGAAGACGGCCAAGATAACTTTCATGGTGGTCGATCTTCCTTCCCAATACAATGCCATTCTCGGCGTAGCTGCTCGAGCCGAATTGGGAATAGTTGCGTCCGTCCCCACCAAAGGGTGAAATTTAACACCCGGGCGGGGTTGCTACCATCAAGAACCGGCCCGGGAGATTCCTCAGAGCACTTGGAGGAAAAAAGGAAAGAACGAAAGGCCGGACATCTGCCGCGAGATAGAGGCGAGGACAAAATTATAGAGGGAAAGGGCGAGGACAAGTCAAAAAAGGGAAAGCCCTTGCACTCCCGCCACCACCCGTACTAATTGGCATGCTTTCTTTCCATTCCACAAGGTGGAGCTCAAAATGAAGCGAAAATCAAAGCGGTTGGGCCCCTGTTGAGGAGGATATATTGATCGAGGAATAGAGGGGAAATTGACCGTGATATCATATATTCAATGGCAACAACGGCCGAAGCTCAGTCAACCCCCAACTATTGTTATTGACTCCTGCACAATCGTGAAATCGGCGACCTTCAACCTAACGACGAGCTCGAGGAGGTGGTAATCAATCCCCACTTCCCAGAGCAAACGGTTAAGGTTGGGGTGGAAATTCACGGCGAGGAAAGAAGGATACTTATTGAGTTCCTTAGAGCAAATTGCGATGTGTTCGCTTGGAGGGTGGAAGATATGCAAGGCATCGGCGAGGACGTGATCCTCCATAAAATCAACGATGACCCCTCCTTCAAAAACATTCACCGAGAAATCCGAGATATTTCTCCCAGGAGAAAGAGATTGCCATCAAGGAAGAGGTGGAAAAGTTGCTAAAGCGGGGATAATAAAGGAGATCTCCTACCCCAGTGGTGGCCAATGTGGTCATGGTTAAGAAATCCAATGGCAAATGGAGGATGTGCGTTGATTTCACCGATCTCAACAAAGCATGCCCCAGATTGCTTCCCTCTTCCTCGCATAGACAGATTGGTGGATTCTATGGCCAGGACACGAGTTCTAAGCTTCATTGATGCCTACTCAGGCTACCACGAGATCCGAGATGGCTCTGAAGATGTCCGCTCTGTAGCCTTCATTCTTTGCGGGCAAGACATCTTGCTACACTATGATGCCACTTTGGGCTAAAAATGCGGGAGCCACATATCGGCGCATGGTCAATCTGGTCTTTAAAAACCAACTAGGCGAAATGCGGAGGCCTACATTGACGACATGGTCATAAAAACTAAGGAAAACTCCCACGAGCTCGATGTGGAGGAAACCTTCAAAAACTTGCGCCATAACGGCATGAAGCTAAACCCCTTAAGTGCGCTTTCGGGGTCAAGGCGGGCAAGTTCCTCGGATTCATGGTCAACCAAAGAGGGATAGAGGCTAATCCGAGAGAAAATCCGAGGCCCTATTAGACATGAAACCTCCTGCTGCGTGAAGGATGTACAAAAACTCAATGGTCGCATCACCGCACTTGGCCGCTTCATCTCGCGGTCGGCGAGAGAGATGCCTCCCCTTCTTCAAAACTCTCGAAAGGGGGAAGAGAGGCGATGAATTTACATGGAGCAGAGTGCCATCGGGCTTTTGAAGAAGTCAAGACATACCTCGGGCGGCCACCTCTACTCGGCGGCCGGTGCCGGAGAAGAGCTTTTACGTATTTAGCCGATGCTTGATACGCGTGCTTTTGTTCTTGTAAGGGAGGAGAATAACTCCCAAAACCGGTTTATTATGTAAGTAAGGCCTTTGTCCGCCGTAGAAGGGCGTTATCTTAATATAGAAAAGTTAGCTTACGCCTTGCTTGTATACGCTCGAAAATTAAGAGCCTACTTTTACGCACATCCTATAAGCGTACTAACGGAGGCCCCGCTTAGAAAGGTTTTACATAAACCGAGTCCTCGGGGAGAATGCTAGCTTGGTCTATAGAGCTCACCGAGTTCCGGATCACCTACTCCCAGAAAGACAATCAAAGCGCAGGCCTTAGTTGATTTTGTAGTAGAATCATCATTCAAATTAGCGGACGGCGACCTCGGAAAAAGAAAGCGAGCGAGAATCGAGAAGATGACCCAAAAGCCCGAGCACGAAATTGTTGACGAGGAGCGTCCGGAAGAGGTGTGGACTTTATATGTGGACGGCTCATGCGAGCAAGTTAATCGGTGGAGCGGGCATACTTCGATTGCACCTGCGGAGAAATTCATGAGGGCCTTGAGGTTCAAGTTCGAGGCATCAAACAATCGAGTGAATATGAAGCGATCATAGCGGGCATGGAGGCGGCAAGAGACTTGGGAGTTCGGAATATTGAGATCAATAGTGACTCTCGGCTCATAGTTAATCAAATTAGGGGGAGTATGATACTATCAACCCGGTACTAACTCGATGCTTGTGACCTCGCAAAAACCCTCATCAAAAATTTCACTTACTATGAAATTTGAACCAAGTCATGAGAGAGGACAATGTGGAAGGTGACCTCCTCTCAAGAATAGCAGAGCAAGAAATTGGTGAGTTGGAGACAAATTGCCGAGATTGAATTCACGGAGAGACCTGCTATAGATCGAATACGAGATAAACAATATTGAGGATCAAGTAAGGAATTTGGGTGGATGAAATGAAGGATTACATCGAGAAGCAAACCCTCCCAGAGGATCCGGTAAAGGCTAGAGCCATCGAACGGTGTCCGCGAAATACCTCGTCCTCGATGGGGTGCTTTTCGGCGATCATTCACCAAGCCTTTACTAAGATGTGTTAAGACTCACATGGTCACCAACTTGCTCTATGAGGTTCATGAAGGAGTTTGTGGCGGACATCCAGTGCTCGCACCCTCTCGGACAAGATCAAATTCCAAGGATTCTTTTGGCCCACAATGAGAAGGGATGCGCGGGAGTATGTTAGAAAATGTGATAAGTGCCGAGAGATTTGCGGACATCCCTAGACTACCATCAGAAGCGAGACTTTGGTAGTACCATCGTGGCCGTTTGATACGTGGGGGATAGATCTTATTGGACCATTTCCAAGCGCTAGAGGAAGCATCAGTATCTTTGTGGTGGCGAGTGGATTATTTTACCAAGTGGACGGAAGCAAAGGGCTTGGCCACTATTTCCGAGATAACACTATCGGTTTTGTCCACGACCACATCTATTGTCGATTTGGGGTTCCCAGAGCAATAATTTCGAGATAATGGCACCCAATTCTCCGCAAAATTCAACTGCTTGAATGTGTGAGAATGAAGGTGCGGCACCGTAAGTCCTTGATTGCCTATCCTCGGGAAATGGTCAAGGCGAGGCTGCGAACAAGCTAGTCCTAACGCCTTAAAGAAAAATTTGGAAGGACGAGGAGGACGTTGGTTGGACGAGCTCCGGATCGCATTGTGGGTTGTCCGCACCACGATAAGAAATTCAACGGGAGAAACTCCGCTTCTCGCTCACGTATGGGTCGAGGCAATGGCTCCGGTTGAGGTAGCCCTACCCTCGTACGAGTCACATACTTCGACGAGTCTCAAAAGCGAGGCAAACGAGAAGATGTGACACAGACGATCTCGAAGAAAGAGAATGCGGGCACATGAAAAAATGGTGAACTACAAACAAAAAGCGAAGAAGCATCATGATAAAAGAGTAAATAAGAGGAGTTTTCGGTTGGAGGCTGGGTACTCGAAGCGTAGAAGTCCGAGGGACCCAACACTGGTTTCAACAAGCTATCCCAGAAATGGGAAGGTCCATATGAGGTCACAAAGATAGTCAAAGAGGGCACCTATATGTTGCGACCAAAGAGGGAGAAGAGCTTAAGCACTCTGGAATAGCGACCACCTTAAGAGATACTTCTTTTGAAGTCTTTTGTAATTTTTGGAAGGAGTATAGACTATATATATATAAGGGAGAAGTTATCATCATATTTTGATGCAAAAATCAATTCCCACCGGCCTCAAGCTAAGGTGGATGCCGCGTGTTCCGGATGCCGGTGAGTTCAAGAGCCAACATATGAGCTCCTACTAACGATGCGCAAAGATCTAAGGATCCGCATGCCTATATATGTACAAAGATCCATTACGATCCGTCTTGTGATCGCGGGGAGGACTCTCTCTGCTCGCGTGACACCACCAAAAATAAGTGGATATAGATGAACGTAGGTACAAAGGCCATGATGCCGTGCCTACGGACTCTAGTGGGGACAAATGACACAGTCGGACCCGCTAATTGCGCGAAGGACCTCGTTAGGGCCGTTACTCGCATGCTGTATGTGACAAAGGCCTACATATAAGCCCGTTCACCGGATCGCCACGAGACCCTCACGAAAAACCTTAGGGAGTTTTGAATAAAGGGTCAAATAAGTGAGAACCTCCAATAAGGGGATACGGATGCCGGGGGTTAAAGGGCCTCTATGCTAAAATATGCTCCTACCTTTACATTGCGCGGACAATAGCCTCACGGCCACCTTACGCATGCCACTATGAAAGTATGCTTGCCTTGGCTACTTTTGACTTACACCACGGCTCGCAAGTGGGAATAAGTGTAAATGGATGAGAGTGATCAAACTAGTTTAACAAAGCCAAATAGACAAGCTGGGGTCAAGACCCTAACTTTGCCACAAGGCTAAACAAACGCGATCATAGAAGAATAAGGTGACTCTCACAAAAAACCTAAGGGTTTTGAATAAAGAGTTAGGAAAACTCAAAAATGCGGGCAAAGGGCCTACTAAGGCTGTTGCCGCGAAGGAGAGTATAAAGTTAATTGCAAGTCAAAAGCATTTGGAAAAAGTGGTAAGGCAAGAATGCAAGTATTAAGATGCTCGAAGATTGCCAAACTACTCAAAATAGCCTACGAGACAAGCAATTAAGATAAAAATAAAGGAGCCAAGTTGAGAAAAATGCTTCTATTTATATTAAGAAAGTATTTACAAATTCCTACACTATTACAAAAAGAGATCCTATTCTACTACAACAAGAAAAAGCAAAAAATCCTAAACTATAGGAGCTTGGTCCTTGGTTGCATCTGCGGTCTCCACAGCCGCACCATACGTGCCCGCTTACGAAGTTGGAGTTGGGGAAGGAAGACGGGTCATCGGAATCTGTTATAGGGTCGAGAGATGGGCTCGATGAAATTTGGAGCTGGAGCTGCCCGCGATGGAAAGAGGTCTCGAGTGGTCCCCACTGGAAGAACTGAGCCGGGGCATCCCAAAGGATAAAGGGTTGTCCCGGCGCGAGCATCCGGTTCGGAGATCGGTCAGGGCGATCACTTCGGCCACCGGGCGAGAGGCGGCTGCGAGAGAGATCCAAACCCTTGACCTCTTCCTCGGACGAGAGGAACTAGCGCATGCCCGGGCACACACTCCGCATCGGTAGCAACCGGTGAGCCAATTACGGCCAAGCTGGCTGCCACGGAGAACATGCCGTGGCCGCGAAGTTCCGGATTTGTGTCCAGGACACTGCCTCATCTTGGGCCAAGCACTCCGCGGTGAGCGAGTCGAGTTCTTATACTCCTCTACGGCTTCCTCGCGAGCCTCGGCCGGCATCCTCTCCCTCTCCGGCTCAAGCTGCGTAAGGGGTAGCGGTTTCTCGGAGAGCTCATCGGCCTTAGCCTCCGGGAGTTTGACCGACTCCTCCGCGGCTCCGGTTTGGTTGCGAGCTCTTCATTTCTTTGCTCCGGCTTGGTCTTGTGCCCGCGGAGCTCATTCCGTGACCACTTTGCCTTTTCTAGGCTCTGCTCCGGCTCGGTAACCCGCTCTGGAAGCCGCTTGAGATCGGACTCCGTATGGTCGCGAATTCCTTCTCCTTGGCATCCGGGAGGGAGCTCGGAGTACCCACCTTCTCACAGGCTGCTCCGGTTCGCGGAGTTTGCCCGCCGGGTCCTTGGTATTGTTGGCAATCTCGGCGGACGGTGTCACAAGTCTCCGGAGCCTCGTTGCCTTGTTGCCCACTGCGAGGAAGAAAGTCGAATTAGGTGGAAAATCAAAGGCTAGGTGAGGAAGCGGAAGAAAGGTCCCTACCTCGGTAAGGGCAACCCCAATATCCCCATCAAGGGCGACGGGTTCTCCTTCTCGGCCACACAGTGGTAGAAGTCGAGAGCAAAGAGCCGGTTGATCGGCCAATGCCCAGCAGAAATTTTGGGCGAGCCAGGGCGTACAGATCCACCCCGGTAATGGCGGGCACGTCCCCACTGCTTCCTTTTCTCCCATGCCTCCTCGCGGGTGGCCGAGGAGAAATCGGATAGGCAACCGAGCAAATTGTCCCGCGGCGGAGGGAGCGGTAGTGGAGGTAGTGGCGGCGGTTGGAGGGCTACGGCTAGGGGTATCCCCACTTTTTGGGTCTTCGAAGACCTCTCCCTGTGCGTCGAGTCGGCCTCTCTCTCGGTCCTTTTCTTGGGTGCTCTGGTTGTGCCGGAGGCAATAGTGCGGCCGGGAGATGACGCCGGACAGCGGTGGGTGGTGGAGGACCCGGGGAGGTGGAGCGGATTCCGGTCTTGAGAATAATTCGGGAGCGGGTAGAGTATCCCCGGTTTTCTGCTCGCAACGAGGCACGGTTTTGTCTTTTGTGGGAACCCCTCCCATCTCATTACGCCTCTTCGGGCGGCTTCTTTGTTGGCCTTCATGTTCTTGGCCTTCGGTTGAGCGGCGTTTAGTGGAGGAGCCATCGAAATTGTACAGTCAGGATCTACTGCGGAGGGAAAGAAAAATGGTTAGCAAAGCGGTTCAAAAAATCAAAAGCAAAGTAAATTGGCAAACAGGTTTCATAGTGGAATCGGAGACCAATTATTTCGGGGATCGCACTCGGCGCCCGGCATACGGGTCTTACGGTCTGCCTCGGGCGTAATGTTCGTGCACCCGCCAATCGGGGTCGCGGGCGAGGCTCTATTACTACTGCAGGGGCATGTGGGGCGCCCTCCTGCGAGGAGCCACCCCGAGTAGATCGATGAGGCTCATCCTCCACTATGGCGCCCACGTCATATACGGGCTCATCCCCGTCCAAGTAAAGGGCCGAGATGCCTCTCTATGGCGGTGCGCGTGCATCGGGCTGTGGAAGGGTCCGGATATTTGCTAGCGGCCACCTTCGTAGGGACGGGGTGTGAAGGTTTGGAGAAGGGCCATCCGAATCTAGACTCAATCACCGGGATGTCCCTCTGGTTCCATTGGTCAAACTTGTTGGAGGGAGGAGAGAAGGTCTGGTGGAGTAGTTCCTAGCCTTCGGGCTCGGAATGCCGCGGCTAATTTGGTTACGGTAGTAGGCGTAGAGCCCGGCAATGGTAGGTTCATAACCCGTGAATGCGCACACGGCATGAAGGAGACAAATGGCCGGATGGCATTGGGAGTCGGAGTGCGTAGGCGGGCGGGAGTTGAACTCCGAGAAAGAAATAGAAGAAGGGGTCCGGGCGGCCTCAATCCGTTCTCAAGCTGGGCTCCATAAAAATGCGAGCCTTATTGTCCTCGCGGACATCGGCTCATGTCTCGGCCGCGGTTTGTCCTTGTCCTTGAGATGAACATGTCTAAGGTGCGGACACGGTATGCTTTGCGGTCCACATTATATACTTCGTATATGTCCTCCTCCCAATCAATGGTGGCCACCTCCTTGGCCTTCTTACGGCCACGGCCGGGATTCGCCTCCCTAGGCGGCCTCTTGCCTTTGTTTCGGGCGGGGGCCACAATCACTTCCTCCTCCTCCTCGGAGTCGAGCTCTCGAAGGCATCCACTATATTGGTGGTCTCGGCGGCCTTCTTGGAGGTCCCCGGCCCTCCTATCCCCCTCTCCTTGGTCATCTTCTTCGGTCTCAGAGCTCGAGGAGCCAAAGAGACCGGTGGGGTCACCACGGACGGGGGCCACCTCCGACTCAACTTCACCGGTTCCGGTCACCTCGAAGTCGAGGGGTCGAGTTCCTCGGCTTTGCTCGGCTCTGTCCTCGCCCTAGGGGCCGCGGGCACAACGGGGGAAAGATGGTCCTTATGGGCGAGAACATCTAAAGGGTCATTCAAGTACGTGCCGGTGCCCGCGCGGCTGGTTTGTTCGGGATCCATCGGTTCGCACTTTTCCCGATCCTGAACTACTTCGGGGACGCGAATCGCTCTCCTCGCTAGTTGATAGGCGTTCGAGCCGAGCCTCTCTCGCGGGAAACACCTGAAAACCCCCGTCACAAAATTTCTCGGCCCTCTTTGGTATCCCCAAACACCAAAACATCACCGTTCCTTTTTACCCTTTTATCCTTGGCCTCCCACAACCGGGGTGGGACAAAAGGCCCCCATTGGGATTTTTCGCGAAATCTTGGAAGCACTCGAGGGATAATCTAAGCCACCCATGGCCTACCTTCCTAAATATCCCCCTGTCCGTTTGCAAGCGGCAAACGGATCTGGAGTGCTCCCATCTCCTAACTCTATGGGACGGCGGGGTCCAAACTCTCGAGTGGTCATTTTGTTCGAGAAACCAAGAAAAGAAAAACGAAGGAGATGAAGAAGAAAACACCCAATTACTTACGAGAAGAAAGATTGAGTGGTGGATTCGGAGAACGGTTGCACAAGAATTCGCGGCAAGATTTCTCTCTCAAAAGCTCTACGAAGATTTGGAAACGGTAAAAAGGGTTTGAGGTTTAAGGGTTTGGTATTTATAAGGCCTACCTATACGGGTTAACCCGTTAACCCGTATTAATTAGCCCACAAATCCAACCTCGGACCATGAACCGTTTCAACGTTTGAAAATTCGAAAAATTAAATACCTTTTGCATTTATTACCCCCTTGGATGGGCGACACGTACCCACGACGTACCACTAACCCGTCTTTTCATACGCGAGGGCCCGCTGTTAGCAAGGGAGGCACGCCATGCGAGGACTACGTGTCGCTCCTTGGTGCCTCCCGAGCGTTCCACTTTGGCCCGTAGGGCCAAGCAACAAGCAAGGAAACGCTAACACTTTGGTGCTCGCGCGAGGAGCAATTGAGGCGGACCGAGCTTCTAGTAGCTCCTCACTCGGACCATAAATAATCACACTTGGAGCTAGGGGCCATTGATGAGCCGGATCTCTTGGGCCGGGCCCGCGCTCGGTCTAGTCCAAGGAACCGGTGGCGTAGCGGTTCTAGACCGCTGGAGGGAAGACCGCGGACAAATAGGCCACTTGTGGTCAAGACCGTGTCCCTCCTCGGTTCGTCCCCGTCGAGGACCACTTGGAACCACCTTTCATTTGGATACGTGCCCGCATGAGTCATGCCGCATCAATCGTGCTCGCGTCATATATCTTTGACCGCGGGCACAGCGTTGACCGCGGGCACATCTTGCTTTCCGGTTAATGTCAAGCCTTGCGAGCAAGTTAGCTTGCGCTCTGACGGGCCACTTGCCGGCTCCCCATCACGCATTCATTGCGGCTCGGTCCAGCGCCTACTATTCCATTTAATGCAATAAGCCGGCTACACGGCTCATGTCCCTTTCGGCCATGTCCACCTGGACGATCAATGTTCCCTCACGACGGGACCAATTAGGCTGCGGACACGTGTAGGCTGGTCAAATACCAAAGTGCCCCCTAGTGATCTCGTGCTTACCTCAACAAGCACCATGGCATTGCCTATAAATAGAAGGCCTTTACCCCCTTGGGCAAGGTAAGTTCCATAGACAATTGAGTAAGCTCTTTTACTCTCTAAACCTAAACACACACACTCCAAAGGTATTCAAAGCCTTATTACTCAGTATTCTTACTCTCACACCCGAGGGCCTGAGTTGGAGTAACATCCAACTTTGACCTTAACGGTGCTTGTTTGTGTTGTGATCTAGGTACACAAAACCACCAAATATATCCTAGCCAGATATCCTTGAACCGCTCCTGACCCCGAAAAGCTGTGGCGTCATCAGAACCATTATCATTGCAAGATTCCAACCATCTCATAATTATATAAAAAAAAATGTCTCTTTTTCGTTTTTGGTTTGTACCCAAACAAGAAATAACTTGTTGATAGAGAACATGTTGTGATGTATTTAGTGCTTACGGCTCAAACTCAACTCGACCTTATCCAATCACTTGGACCAGTTACGTGAGTCCTTTATGGCAACTCAGTCTTTTGAATTTGATGCCATCTAACTTGATAACAATTTATGGGATTGAACAAAGGATAAATTGGTAATTCAGCACCGAGGGGGCGACCGCGCCAGGCAAGGGGCACGATCATGTGGAGTTTCTTGAAATTTGGTGCGATCGCGCGCCAGAAGGGAGTGACCGCGCGCCTGTCCGGTTTGGGCCTGATCAGCTTGCAGGGGCAGTATAAATAAACTTTATTCCCTATCAATTTTATATGTTGTAATTTCTAGTGTGATAGAGATTAATAATTATAGGTGTTACAAGGATTTTCTTGTATCTTTGTTTCTCTAGATATAGAGTTTGCACTGTTGTGAAATCTCTTGACCAATAATTCATGCATTAGATTAAAGATTGTATTTGGTGATTGTCATTTAATAATAATATTCTTGCCCTCTACCTGTTGGCGTAGCCAAGTTGGTGAACCACGTATATCATTGTGTTGTTTGATTGATTTATTTTCTTTCTTCTACATATATCTGTTATAACAAACTGGTATCAGAGCCTGGTTAGGTCTATGGGTTTTTCGCTGCATAATAAGATGAAATCAGGAATTGAATCACCAGCTCAATGGGAATAATAGTTTTTCTCTTTGGCATATCAAGATGAAGGCCTTATTAAAAGACAAGGGTTTGTGGGCTTCGGTGGATGCTGCAATCAGGAATCATCAGGATTCAAAACGCAAAGCGGTAGCAGGTTCCATAGGTGCTGTAGCGGCTGAAACAGCAGAGGGTTTGGGGAAAGCGGCTGAGAAGGAAGCAGAAGATCTGATCACGCTAGATGAGAGGGCCCAATATAAAACATCAGGTGCCTATATGATGATGTTCTGGTGGATATTACAGATACTGATTTCGGAGGTGCTATGTGCCTTGCGTTGGAAGATATGTTTAATTAGTGACCAAGTAAAAGGGCTATTGGTTAGCTATTCAGGAAAGATTAGGATAGAGTACAAGGTATCTACAGCAGAGGAGTACAAGCAAGAGAAGCCATGAAGACCAAGTCTTCTACAAAAGAGGCGAGTAGAGCTAAAAAGAGGAAAACAAACTTTAGTTGTTTATTTGATCATTTTGAGTAGGCTCCAAGTTTTGGAGGCCTATATATAGTGCAGTCGATCAGCTTGAGTGATCATCCAATTCAGAAGACAGAAATCTGCACAAGAAAAGAATTCTGCTCTTCAGTGTCGCCATTCAGTGTTGGCAACACTTTGTCCAACACTCGAGAGTTTCACATATATTTTTATATTTTCGTGAGGTTTTGAGTGTTTGTATTCAGAGAGAGTTTTATATTTATTGTTCCTTGAGTTAATGATTATTTTTCATTAAGGGAACTTTTCGACCTTGTATTTAATTCATTATATATATAGAAAGGTCTTGCCCTCCTGGCACCCATCAAGTTATATATTTATATAACTTGATAAAAATTTAATTCTTGTGTATCTTTATTTGCTTCCGCTGCAAATTAGATTTTTTTCTATTTATTTGTTGTTTTTGAATTGGTGTGTGTTGTTGTTAGTGTTGTCGACACTAAGGACAACACTTGTGAGTTTCGTCTCACTTTTGTTAAGCCATTGACAATTTCAAATATGATATTTATTTATTATTACTATTGTTCGTATACAAATAAATGATATTTATTTTTTTGTTTACAAAATTAATTATTTGGTTGTTACATTGATGAAATGATGTTTTTCTAAATTGTGACATATATATATAGTTGAAATTAAATATCTATACATATATAGATTATGGATAAAAATCCACTTGTAATAAAAACCTTGCAAGTACAAATCATCGAAGTAGCAGGTACAAGTAAGAGTCGAACCACAGAGACTTGCGTGTTTAACAAGTTGATTTAATTAATGCGAAAAGTAACCAAATGGGGGTTTTTGATTTTTGAATAATTTAAACTAAAACAAGAAACTAAAATAATGAACTGAAGTACACAAGTAAACAAGTAACACGAATTTAATCAGATTAAAAGAATCCACGGATTGGATTTCGTAGTTGTCTCCTTTCTATGCTAGGGTTTAATAGATAATAAAAATGACATTCTCGTTCAAAGATTCTTTCACTTGACTAAGGGTTGGGACGTTTGATGTTCGAATTGCAACCCTAATATTCCTATCGTATTGTAAATTCCGCTAGGTCAAAACAATACTCAAGAAAATCATTAAGCAATTAAGAAATAAATGAATCTAGGTTTTCTTGAATTCCGCTAGGTCAACAATCAAACCTAATTAATGAAATAGTGAGCTTTAGATAAATTGTCTACGCTAGTGCAACAATCTAAACCAAATAAATCGAATGATAAATATTTCATCAAATATAAACGAGAAAGTTTGAAAGAATTAAAATTATTTTAGCATAGAAATTCGACAACTACTACATTCAATCCATGAAATAGAGATTTAGCTACTCATGCTCATTATAAGATTTACAAAATTGAAATAAGAAACATAAACCTGAACCTATGATTGAAGAGATGAAATTCTTCAATTCTTCAAGCCTTGAAATCAAAAGAGAAAATAAAGCATAAAAAAAATGTCTACTGCAGTTTTCAATTTATCCTAGGCGAGAATGGGAAAGAAATTTGAAAAGGGAATAAAATCCTCCGTTGAAAAGGAAACTGATATTCTGAAAATGGGACATGGGCGGTCGCCCATGTGGGGGTTGAGCGGCCGCCCACTTGAACATCAATTTTTTGGACTTCAGCGTCATCATACCTGGGCGGTCGCCTACCTTGACCTGCGCGGCCGCCCACTTCAACAGCGGCTTCAACACTTTGCGGAACTCCAGTTTGGGCGGTCGCCCACCTTGCGACTTGCCTTGGGCGGTCGCCCATCACAACAGACATTACGTGAGCCATTCTTCTTTCTGATTTTCTTCTAATTACTCCCAGATCCTCTTCTTTCCTTGGCCAATTTGCTTCACCACCTTCTCTAAATTCCCGAACAGTCCTCAAACTTCTGATTCACTTTGGTCTTCAATGATGACTGATCAAACTTTGACCCTCATTTTCCTAAACTATTACATTAGGCAAATAAATATTAAAATTGCCTCTAAATCACTATAAAAATCACTCAACTCTCAAACTCACTAAAGTTCACTAAATTACATCAAAACTATTCTAAATACATTAAAAATGGCCATAAAGCATCCGAAAACATAGGTAAATAACATATACAAAATCCACTCATCAATAGAGTTTCAATCATTCGAAATAAAAAAATATTTACTTATTTATTTATTTAACTATTAGATTTATACATAATATATTTTTCTTTTCAAATGATTAAGATAATTATGTATGTATAATTGATTAAATGGGAAAGAGATATGAAATATTTTAGGGGTAAAATGAGAATACTCTGTACATATATTATGAAGATAAAGTCTATTAGGTGATGTTTTTTTCCTTTAATTGATTGTAATAAACTTTGTTTACAAAATTAATTATTTGGTTGTTACATTGATGAAATGATGTTTTTCTGAATTGTGACATATATATAGAGTTGAAATTAAATATCTCTACATATATAGAGTTTCAATCATTCGAAATAAAAAAATATTTACTTATTTATTTAAGTCACTATTAGATTTATACAAAATATATTTTTCTTTTCAAATGATTAAGATAATTATGTATGTATAATTGATTAAGTGGGGAAGAGATATGAAATATTTTAGGGGTGAAATGAGATTACTATGTACATATATTAAGAAGATAAAGTCTATTAGGTGATGTTTTTTTTTCCTTTAATTGATTGTAATAATCTTTGTTGTAAGTTAAAAGATAGAACTACTATTGATGTTTGAGTTGAGTTTTCGACATTTGTGTAGTGTCGTCTATTATATTATTGTGAATGCAGATGATTTGTCGTTTGATAAAAAAATTATTAACAAAAAGTTGATATAATTTTTCAGTAATATATGTGAGATGAGAGACGCATTTGCAAATTTTAGGGAGATAGATGAATTTGTGATAGGTGGATGGAGGTGGGGTATGAGAGGGGGAGAGATGTGAAGTTAACAATTTAATATGTTCATCTTCTTTTTATTAACATCTCTCCATATATAGAGTTGTAATCATTTAAAAGAAGGCTCACTTCCTCTAGAGCCCCTCATGTGAGATTTAAACCCAATTAAAGAAATAACATTTTAAAAATCCCTAAGACACTTCTTCTTGACACAATGACTTTAATGCCCTTCTTTACACATACACAGCAACAACGTGGTTACAGCCTTTGACTATGCAAGTCCAAAATTCAATTTATACTTTAGTCACTGAAACTTTGGGAATTAGATATTGGTCACTAGACATTCAAATATTTTAAATCAATCATTAGATTCAGAATAGTTTCAGTTTAATATTTTCAACCAAAAAAAATTAAAAAAAAAATCAATATTAGCAACTAATTAATCTCATAATTTACACATTTACAACACTTATAAGTTCTCTTATAATTGACTTATAAATCAAAATTTTCAATCAAAAAAATTAAAAATTTCAATAATAACAACGAATTACTCTCATAATTTAAATAGTTACAACTCTTATAATTATAAGACTACTTTGTCTTTTATAATTGATTTATAAGACAATTTTTTCAACCAAAAAAAATTAAAAATTTTTATAATAACAACGAATTACTCTAATAATAACAACGAATTACTCTTATAATTGATTTATAAGACAATTAACTTATAAGACTACTTTAAAAAGTCTTATAACTAACATATAAGACTTTTTAAAAAAAGTCTTTATATAATTAGCATATAAGACTTTTTAAAAAGTCTTATAAGTTACTTATAAGACCTATTTGAACATTGAAAATTGTGTTGTAAAGAAGTCTTATAAGTAGTAACTTATAAGACTTTTTTTAATAAGTATTTTTACTGACTTATTAAAAAACTTATAAGACTCTCATAATAACAACGAATTACTCTTACAATTGACTTATAAGACAAAAACTTATAAGACTACTTTAAAAAGTCTTATAAGTAACATATAAGACTACTTTAAAAAGTCTTATAAGTAACATATAAGACTTTTTAATAAGTCTTATAAGTAACTTATAAGACTTTTTAGAAAGTCTTATAACTTAGTTATAAGACCTATTTGAACATTGGGAACTGTGTTGTAAAAAAAAGTCTTATAAGTAGTAACTTATAAGACTTTTTTTAATAAGTCTTTTTACTTATAAGACTTATTAAAAAAGTCTTATAAGTTACTTATAAGACTTATTTTAACATTGGAAATTGTGTTGTAAAAAAGTTTTATAAGTAGTAACTTATAAGACTTTTTTTAATAAGTCTTTTTACTTATAAAACTTATTAAAAAGTCTTATAAGTTACTTATAAGACTTATTAAAAGGTCTTATATAAGTTTCGTATAACACTTTTTAAAAAGTTTTATAAGTAATTTATAAGACTTTTTTAGACGCAACATATAAGACCTCTTCCTCCGGCTTCGCAGCCATTTGGTGTTGTAAGAGTGATGTAAATGCCTCTTTGGCAGGAGCAGCTGGAGCAGCCATTTGGTGATGTAAGAGTGATGTAAATGCCTTGTAGGAGGGCTCCCTTGGGGCTCTGGAGTATAAGGGAGTCTTTGCCGCCACCTTGTTGCATAGGGCACATCATCCGCGATTTGCCTCCGCCAAAGATCTTGAGGGCCGGTCTGTGGTCCAGGATTAGTCCGACGAAGCTGAAAACCTGGGTATCAAAAAAAAATAAAAAAAAGTAAAAGCATAATTTTTAGAAGGGGGCCAACAATGTATATCAAGATTAACCCACCCCACCCCCCTCTCACATCTAACATGAGTGGAGATAAATGAAGCTTCATAAAGTGAACAGTGTACCAACAAGTGCACACACAATATACAGGAAGAAAATGCAAACAGGATGACTCAAGCCAATGATATAATGAAACAGAAGCTTTGACAATATGGTAACTTACAAACTATTTTAAAAGAATGAGCTATTACAAAGAGGGTTCATAAAGTATATCAAGCTTCACGAGTTATCTCGGTACATGCAGCAGTATTAAAACAGGTTACAGATCAATAGCATAAAATTCCCAATACAGAAAACTATTTCTGCAACAATTCCGAGCTACACCCCAGATTATCTCAATTTCTAGAGTTAAAAAAATAAAGAAAAGGAATTTGCTTACCGAACAACAAGGGTTTGTTACAGATTAAAAACTTTGGTTAGAAATGACATAATCTAGTAAACTTTGTGGCTCTAAAAGAAGGTGCAACAACTTAATGGACAACAAGAACTGCGTTGACATTTTCGGGTGTGAGTTCCAATTCCGGAGAGCCGCTGGCACTGGCGGCCGTCCTAACGGGAATCCAAAATTGAAGAGGAATGGATATTTGAGTTTGAAATCGGATGGATTTGATGGATGGAGAGTTAAGGTTAGGGATTGTGTTTGACTTTGGGGATCTTGGAAATTGTGAGAGAGGAGGAGAAACAGTAGCAGTACGGTGACTGAGAAGATCTAGAGAAAAGATGAAGTGAAGGGAAGATGGGAGAAATGCCGTCGCCGGAGGTCGCCGGCCGGAGATGGTTGGGAGAGAGAGAATTTTTATAGTGTGTGTGTGTGTGTGTGTGTGTGTGTGAGAGAGAGAGAGAGAGAGAGAGAGAGAGAGAGAGAGAGTAAATAGATTAAAATGGGAAGAAGAGAGGAAATGACGTGAGGGGAGGGGGAGCCTAGGGGTGTCTGAGGAATTTTAATTTGGGAATAACTCCTTATTTGAGATTTATCAAAAGAAATTCTTTAAGGGAAAAAAAATCTGAATAAAGGGGCCCTAGTGGAATTTTTCCTTAAAAGAAAACTTTATTTATTTAATTATTTAAATCATTATTAGATTTAGCCATAATTTACTTTTCTACATAGGGATAAAGTTGTAATATTTTGAATACTCCCTCCGTCCCAGCCCACTTAGGAAATTTTGAAATGGCACGGGAATTAAGGAATATTATTATAGTATTAGGAGAGAGAATGAGTGGAAAAAGTGTTGTGAGTGTGAAAAATTAAATAGGAGAGAGAATGAGTGGAGGGAATAGTAATTATAATGGTGTTGTGAGTATTAAAATAATGTAGGACAGAGAATGAGTGGAGAGAATAGTGATTTAAGGTTTCCATTTTGGGAATTCTTAAGTGAAGTGGGACGCCCAAAATGGAAAGTTTTCTTAAGTGAGGTGGGACGGAGGGAGTATGTTACAAAGAAATTAAAACTTTTAATTTACGAAATAAAATTTGGTGTTTACTGGGGATGGGAAAATTAGGATTTTGGGTAGTCTAAAAAAATTGGGTTTTCATTTCCGTTTATTATTTCTAAACTAATACGAATTTGTTTAATATATAGTATGCATTTAATGTCATTAAGTATTTTCGATTCAAGATGTTATTTGGTTAAGGAAAATTGTTTATATAATCGTATTCTTTGTTGTTCTTCGTGTTATTTCTCCTCTATTTACGTTAAATATCACCATCTCATATTACATTATTTAACTTTAATCGGTATTGAATTAGATATATTGTTGTACTAATTTTTGTTATGGAAATTGTTTACATGATTGTATTTGGTGTTGTTTTCCTTGTTATTTACTTTCCTATATTTACGTTAAATATTAGGGGTGGACATGGTTCGGTTTGGAAGGAATTTGGAGACCAAACCGCTAGTACTCGGTTTGGGAAAATCCCAAACCAAACCGAACCATAGAAAATTTCAAACCAAACCAAACCACCTCGGTTTGGTTCGGTTCGGTCTCAAACCACGGTTTCATAAACGGTTCAAATCGTGGTCAGAACTGCGGTCTAGACCGCTATCCGAACTACAAACCTGTCCAACTAAAAGCGTTGCTCTTTACATATTTTTTTTTATCAAACTAGCAATCATATACTCCCTCCGTCCCAGCTCACTTGACACTTATTTCCATTTTGGGCCGTTCCAGCTCACTTGACACCTCCCAAAAATAGCCTAGGTTTTATATTTTTATATTAGATGGACCCCACCGCTCATTCTCTCTCTTCATTTTCCACCACTCAATTTATTCAACCAACACTACTATCTATCCCACTCATTCTCTCTCTTCATTTTCTACCATACATTTTATTTAATTTATTCTTTTTTCTTAGTTTTTGTGCCCACCTCTTGGGTGTCAAGTGAGGTGGGACGGAGGGAGTATATTAAATATAAAACACAAATACTACTATCCAAATAGGAATGAGTTTTAGTAAACTGAAAGTTCATTGTTCTAACAAGTACAACAAAAGAAACCATCTCAAAACAAATTACAAGACATTGTCTAAAATAAAGATACAAAATTACAAATTCAAGATTCAATCATTAAATAAAAGTCAAATGTCTTAGTAGCAAGATAAAAGTATCAAGAATTTCATGGTTCGGTTCAAGAATTTCATGTTTCGGTTTCGTGGTTCGGTTTTACGGTTTCAAATCGCGGTTCGGTCTGAATCGGTATGGTTCGGTTCGGTTTGGTTCGGTTTTGAGGTTCCAGACTGCGAGCTGAACCGAACCACACGGTTTATTAAATTTTCAAACCAAGCCAAATCATTTATAGAAAAAAACCAAACCAAACTGCGTGGTTTGGTTCGGTTCTGTCTCAAACCGCGGTTTGAACCGAACCATGTCCACCCCTATTAAATATCACTATTTCATATTATTTTTTTTTATTTTAATTGGTATTTGATTATATATATTGTTGTACTAATTTTGATTTAAGGTAAATTATGTTATTTTCGTGCATCGCACGGGTGTACCGCTAGTTGGGATAATAATCATATTCATTCACCTAAGGCCTCCTGGTCTTGTAGTATGCTAACCGGCCTCGCTTCTTGTGAGGACCCCGACCCGAAATCTATACGTGTCCCGAGCTGGAGCGTCCTCAAACTAACCCAAATTTCCTAAACTTTTAAAACTCATTTTTTTTAACTTTCAACCATAAATACAATTGTTGTAACCATTTCAAAATAACTCTACACCTTTCCACAATGGAGAAATAGTTGACTACTTTGAAAGTAAAAAACTGTTTTAGTTACAAAAAGACATCGGTTATAACATAAAATTAAAGTTTATAAATACAACTCCATAAATGAATGATACCCAAAATATACTTTCTATGCCAACCTATTCATACCCCGAAAATTCCCAAAATCACTTCCAAACTCCTCACCGCCCTTACTTGGCCGGTCCGCCTGTCTCGGAATCTAAAAACATTAAAGGGAGAGGGGTGAGAATAAATCTCAGCAAGCTATTATGAATGCAACAATATGCCAGGTAAGATGCAACACATAACAAGATACATCTCACATATTGGTAAAGCAGTAAACACCTTCTGTTACCTTTGTTTACCTTTCCCGTCTGAATCATAAGTCGTATCACTGTGGGCATAATACTCCACTATTTCTGTGAATGCATATCCACCAGAACCAATATCATATAACCGAGACAAGCTTATGATTATAACTCATCTCTGTGAACCGCTTAGGCATATTCACATCTTATAAGACCCGTTTTTCAGTGGAACCAAATAAGATAGTAGCAACTCTGTAAGGCTTTCGGCTCAATACAGATGCTATAACCCCCCCGCGGCCGCAGAGGGGGAGAGGTCACAGGTATGATGGACCTTCAATCACTTAGAGAACAAATCAATACTTGATTGAATTCCATTATACCCCCCAATCACATAAAATATAAACACGTTCAAGCACATAATAGATACTTGAAATATAATCCACAAACGGGATAAGCAATATAGCCACATGGTAAAATATACTCATGTTCAACAAATATCATAGTGTAACATTTATTTAAAACACTATGCATAATTAAGCAATATAATCACATGGTAAAATATACTCATGTTCAACCAATAATCAGAGTGCAACGTTTATGTAATACACTACGCATAATACAATCCATAAATATGTACACAAGTAAGATAATGAGATATCATCAACCCATCTTACTTAGTCATTATACAACAATATATGATCTCTATAAGAATTCAAGTTAACTCTACCAAGTTGGAGTCACATTTAATAAATTGCCAAATGATTTCTAAGTCGGAGGTAGAGTGCTTCCGTAGTTCCATTTTAATCCATTTAAGGTATCCTCAAGTGACTCAAGTGTTCTACTTATAGCTTAAGTTAAAAGGATTAATTCACATCCGGTTTGGATTAGGTTCCACTAATTTATAATGGTTAGGAATCACACCACTAGGTTGTTGGTGAAAATCAGCAAGAAAAGTATCTAAGGAGGATCTGGCACCATGGGCGACCGCCCATGTCACTTGGGCGACCGCCCAAGTGATTCTCAAAATTAACCCAAGTTGCTGCCTAGATGGGCGGCCGCTCATCATCACTTGGGCGACCGCCCAAGGCCCCTGTCCAGAAATATCAACTTCCAAACCCTTGTTTATCTAGCTTCTTTTCCTTTTTAAATCTTTCTAACTTCCTTGATCACCAAATGAATTTCCTCACTTTACAACCTCATCCTAAATCCTTTAAACCCAAAATAACATAAACCTAGATTATTTTTCATAAGATTTTCCACCCAATTTACTACCAATTTTCAAGATTCCCATTTAATCAATTTAATCCATTTACTTCTATTGTCTTACTACTTTCATGAACAACAACCTTTCTCATGACACTAACCCATTTTTCTAACACATTTCAAGTAAAATCTTCTAAAACTAACTTCACCCATTTCTTACACCCTAAATTCACTTTTATGAACCTTAACATCATTTTATGTAATTTCTAAATTTCTCAACTCCAAGAATAGTTCCAAAGCATTAAACAACCATCATCATAACAAGAACAACCATAAAGAGTTCATGAATATTCAATGAAGGGAAGGGTCATAATAACTCACTTTAGGATTTTAGGATGAAATGATGATCTTCTTAGCTTGATTGATTCCTCTAGTTGTCCCAAGCTCAAAAGTACTCTTGGATTAGGAAATGGAGGAGGATTGCACTCTCTAAGGGCTTGGAAGAAGAGGTATTTTGGAGAAGGCTTTCATGGCTTCTTGATAAAGAGGAAGAAGAAAAAATGAAGGAGAAGGAAGGAGGAGGTGAATAAAAAGGGACAAGGAAGTATGGGAGGAGTAAGGTGTTCATTGACTATTAGGGGAGAAAGTTGAGGGAAATAAGGGGGAGGTGATGGCCCCCCATCCCCAATTAAATCAAGACTTTCACCTCCACACTCAAACCCATTTAAAATTAAAGAGAAGAAATTTAATCCTTTACTTCCTTTCTACTACTCACATTTTATTTGTTTTATCCATTTTCTATTATTATACTTCTCCCAAAATGCTTTATTTTAATTCCTTGAAATCCTAAGGATTTTAAATTATTTCCCAACTGTCTCATCTTAATATTAAGAAATTAAGGACATAAAATGAACACCTAATATTAACAATAATATTAAGATCAAATAATATGATACTAAAATTGTGCCTAGGATTGGGGTCGTTACACTCACTTCCCCTTAAAGAAAATTCGTCCCGAATTTTAAAAAGAATTACCTAAATGTTCAACCAAATTTCTGCTATTTATGTATACCTCAGACTCCAATTCCCAATTAGTCTCCTCAATGTTGTGATTCTTTCCCATGCTTTCTAATTCCATTAATAATACGATATTACCTTTAAAACTCCAAATACTCTATAAGCTGCTCCAAGCCAGTCTCTAAGTCAAATCACCAACCCTTTCTAAAACTTCAAATGGATTAACAAACTTTGGCGTCAATTTACCTTAGGCCTTGCTTTGCTAACCTCACCCCAACAAATTAGAGATCGATATTTTCTTTCCGAACCACCTCATAAGGTTTTATCTCAATGCTAGAATGATAACTGATTTTATATATACCCCACCACCGGTAACTATACTTCCTATCGGCTACTAACATTCATTGTACATGCCCGTATCATATATTCAACAATAAGTAATGATTCCTCAAATTTTTCACAAGGTTAAACTTAATAGCATTCATACATTCCAAAAGGACCTTTCCCAATTGATGTCTATCCAATCCATTTACTACTATGGGATTTATACCATCAAACTATCCCCTAACATATATGAAGACTTGATCAAAGAATCTCATCACTATATTCCTATATAATGAGTAGGAACTACAACTCAACTTTCTATAAACAAAACAACATACCCTTTTTACTTCCAAGGTAACTCAATCACAAAATCCATCGTGATAATACTCTCAAGTTCAATCTAGAACTCTAAATGTTCTAACAAATCTTCCAACGTCAAAATTCTATTTCCACATTTGTGCTCAAACCACCTTATGTCTCGACTCACTTGAAACGAGTTAGTTCAATTATCTTATCCGCAGGTCTCATAATACAACATTAAACAATTGCCCATGGAATAATAAATATGGACATGCTAATAAGACCCTGATTCCACGAACGGAATACTGGTCAACTATATATCACGATTCAATGTTCCAATTATGTTCAGTCCAGCGACGCATCAATATTCAAATTAAATGGTTGGCCGCCCACAACGGAGCCGATCCAACTCCAATACAAAAATCAAGTCTATTGCGACCGTCACATTAATAACCCCACAATTTATCAAATCATTTCTGATCAAAACTTTAATACAATTAATCATTATAGGGGAACTAGGTTGCCTTTCTACTTATTTCGTACAAATTATATCTTTAGAACATCAAGTCTTTCTAAAAATTACAACATTTTTCTTAATTTCAAAGGATAGATAAAAAGAGATCCAATGAGACTCGAATGGTTTATTTATTTAAAACTCCGTCCCATACCGCTTTAATTAACTAAACCACTCACAATTTTAAGAAATTTTCAAAAGATTGATAAGCTAACAAAATAACTCGAGTGATTTAATTATCTACAACCGTCCCATACCAAGCTTGTAAATAGTTAAATTACTCACGATTTTAATGTACATAAAAACGGTTTCATCGACCTTATTAAATCAACTATCCCCGAAGGGCACAATTGCTCATACCGAAGTTCAATATACAATCCAAAGTTATAAAGCACATTTAAAACAATCCTAACATAATATTCTTGTTTGACTTCTATTTATAGTGTGGCCATCACTCATAATATTTCTACTTAGTCAAATTCTCTATAAGAAAATACAATCTCGTAATACTATTACTCTCTCCTATAAGTAACACTAAAACATTCATTAAGATTATAAACTTGGTAAAGCATCCTCAATTCAATAATTCCTCAAGTTGAATATTCAACACTTTTACTTAATTTGAGTCATCTATTCCCTACCTTTGATATTGATATTGCACTTAGTAACAGCGTATTGCATACCTCAAGTTTCCGATCAATTACCATGATTTCCTAATAAGAAAATCTAATTGGAACTCACATAGATCAATCATCCCCAAATTGCGATTTAACATTAACAGTGTAAACTAACTTACCTCTCGATAACCATTAACAAACTCAAAATCCGCATAACGCCAATACCTCCCAAGCATCACACTAATCCCTCATATGAGTCACACAACTAAGTCGACCTATAGGGTGAAATCATCCTAAAGTATCCTGTCTTCCAATCATATTTATCCTCATTTTATATTCTCAACTAATGATAATCGTTTCTCAAAACAACCTTATACATATATTATCAATTCCTGAAGTTGATCCTATAAGTCACCCGTAACTACATCTATTATACTTCTTCACATTTACCCTAATTACCTCTCCATAAATAATACACAACCACAAATCAAAACGATCATACTAGATACAAATGTTGTCTTAAGTATATTCTTACAACAAATATTCACTGTAATTGTAACACCTCGAAAATTCAACTAATAACCATTGAGTATCCTACTAGTTTCTGAAATCAGTCATACAAATCATCAACAAGTGATAACGAATACTTATTCTTCACAGTTACTAATTTGAGATATTTCTAATCTATAGATAACCACCAAGTATCATCATTTCTAAATATAGAACTAATTTATCCTTACGGGGATTCGCTAAGCTAGTTATCTTCTTTATCAAATAATTTCCCAAGTTAAATTATCAGTTCCATCATCCCAATTAGTGTCCTCTATCTAGGGATCCGAATACCAAAATAGTACCTTATATCAACTCAAAGCCTCAATATCCTGGCATGATAACTGATGGAAACCTGAAACTCACATAGGAAGCACCACTTAGTCAACTTATAGGGTGATATTTCCTACAAGAATATCTGATTTTCTATTCAATTTAGTAGCAAAAATACAATCAATCTCTTCTTAGAGAATATATTTATAACACATAAGGCAAATATATGTCAGTTCGATAAGGATTCGTACTAGCGACATCTTATAAACCATATAATCCCACTTAGACTATCACTTTCAATACTAGTCTCATATATCTAGTCTCCGGCATGAAACACCAATGAATAAATAATCACGCAAGTTATACAACCATAAACCACTCTTAATTAGGCCATATACCTAACTTCAACTAAGAGTTCACCAATTTATTTACCACCGGTACATGAGATAATTCAAGTGTCTTTTACTCAACTATAACACATAACCCAAATAACCCAAATAACCTTCACATTTCTTGGGCCCTACTTGGCATTTACGCATATATGGCATAATAGCAACTAATGACTTATCCGCCTCAACCATACACGGAGGCAAATCAAACATATATAAGGAGACTCGCTTCTTGCGACAGTCCTCCCCAAACACAACAACTATCCAATCAATTCAGGTCAATATAACAATAATTCACGGATTGGTATATCTACCATACCCACCGGCAATTCATGCCCACTTAATCACAATTACCATGATAATCAAGGATGATTCGAGGTACTCTCCCATTGGAGTAGAACCTCCAGTACATAAGGCAACTCTCGGCCATTTATGCAAATAAAAATGAAATGTAATGCCACATGAGGACAAAATGAACGGAGATTTATAAAAGTATGACCCCTAATTCCGGAGACAGGTAATATACCTCAAATGATCGTGGAGGAATCTATCTCTCCATATTGTTCACCTTTCCTTGATCCTTTGATTGGTCGTTATTATTTTCTGTCATTGAACAAACTCCTGCATTAAACACTCGACGTAAGTTATCGCACACTCTCACTCAGCTAGACTCTACCCGATAACTCTAACCGAGCTCTGATACCAACTGTGAGGACCCCGACCCGGAATCTATACGTGTCCCGAGCTGGAGCGTCCTCAAACTAACCCAAATTTCCTAAACTTTTAAAACTCATTTTTTTTAACTTTCAACCATAAATACAATTGTTGTAACCATTTCAAAATAACTCTACACCTTTCCATTATGGAGAAATAGTTGACTACTTTGAAAGTAAGAAACTGTTTTAGTTACAAAAAGACATCGGTTATAACATAAAATTAAAGTTTATAAATACAACTCCATAAATGAATGATACCCAAAATATACTTTCTATGCCAACCTATTCATACCCCAAAAATTCCCAAAATCACTTCCAAACTCCTCACCGCCCTTACTTGGCCGGTCCGCCTGTCTCGGAATCTAAAAACATTAAAGGGAGAGGGGTGAGAATAAATCTCAGCAAGCTATTATGAATGCAACAATATGCCAGGTAAGATGCAACACATAACAAGGTACATCTCACATATTGGTAAAAGCAAGAAACACCTTCCGTTACCTTTGTTTACCTTTCCCGTCCGAATCATAAGTCGTATCACCGTGGGCATAATACTCCACTATTTCGTGAATGCATATCCACCGTAACCAATATCATATAACCGAGACAGCTTATGATTATAACTCATTTCCCGTGAACCGCTAGCATATTCACATCTTATAAGACCCGTTTTTCAGAAACTAAATAAGATAGTAGCAACTCGTAAGGCTTTCTGGCTCAATACAGATGCTATAACCCCGCCCGCGCCGCAGAGGAGGAGAGGTCACAGGTATGATGGACCTTCAATCACTTAGAGAACAAATCAATACTTGATGGAATTCCATTATACCCCCCAATCACATAAAATATAAACACGTTCAAGCACATAATAGATACTTGAAATATAATCCACAAACGGGATAAGCAATATAGCCACATGGTAAAATATACTCATATTCAACAAATATCATAGTGTAACATTTATTTAAAACACTATGCATAATTAAGCAATATAATCACATGGTAAAATATACTCATGTTCAACCAATAATCAGAGTGCAACGTTTATGTAATACACTACGCATAATACAATCCATAAATATGTACACAAGTAAGATAATGAGATATCATCAACCCATCTTACTTAGTCATTATACAACAATATATGATCTCTATAAGAATCCAAGTTAACTCTACCAAGTTGGAGTCACATTTAATAAATTGCCAAATGATTTCTATGTCGGAGGTAGAGTGCTTCCGTAGTTCCATTTTAATCCATTTAAGGTATCCTCAAGTGACTCAAGTGTTCTACTTATAGCTTAAGTTAAAAGGATTAATTCACATCCGGTTTGGATTAGGTTCCACTAATTTATAATGGTTAGGAATCACACCACTAGGTTGTTGGTGAAAATCAGCAAGAAAAGTATCTAAGGAGGATCTGACACCATCGGGCGACCGCCCGTATCCCACTTGGCGACCGCCCAAGTGGTTCTCAAAATTAACCCAAGTTGCTGCCTAGATGGGCGGCCGCTCATCATCACTTGGGCGACCGCCCAAGGCCCCTGTCCAGAAATATCAACTTCCAAACCCTTGTTTATCTAGCTTCTTTTCCTTTTTAAATCTTTCTAACTTCCTTGATCACCAAATGAATTTCCTCACTTTACAACCTCATCCTAAATCCTTTAAACCCAAAATAACATAAACCTAGATTATTTTTCATAAGATTTTCCACCCAATTTACTATCAATTTTCAAGATTCCCATTTAATCCATTTAATCCATTTACTTCTATTGTCTTACTACTTTCATGAACAACAACCTTTCTCATGACACTAACCCATTTTACTAACACATTTCAAGTAAAATCTTCTAAAACTAACTTCACCCATTTCTTACACCCTAAATCCACTTTTATGAACCTTAACATCATTTTATGTAATTTCTAAATTTCTCAACTCCAAGAATAGTTCCAAAGCATTAAACAACCATCATCATAACAAGAACAACCATAAAGAGTTCATGAACATTCAATGAAGGGAAGGGTCATAATAACTCACTTTAGGATTTTAGGATGAAATGATGATCTTCTTAGCTTGATTGATTCCTCTAGTTGTCCCAAGCTCAAAAGTACTCTTGAATTAGGAAATGGAGGAGGATTGCACTCTCTAAGGGCTTGGAAGAAGAGGTATTTTGGAGAAGGCTTTCATGGCTTCTTGATAAAGAGGAAGAAGAAAAAATGAAGGAGAAGGAAGGAGAAGGTGAATAAAAAGGGACAAGGAAGTATGGGAGGAGTAAGGTGTTCATTGACTATTAGGGGAGAAAGTTGAGGGAAATAAGGGGGAGGTGATGGCCCCCCATCCCCAATTAAATCAAGACTTTCACCTCCACACTCAAATCCATTTAAAATTAAAGAGAAGAAATTTAATCCTTTACTTCATTTCTACTACTCACATTTTATTTGTTTTATCCATTTTCTATTATTATACTTCTCCCAAAATGCTTTATTTTAATTCCTTGAAATCCTAAGGATTCTAAATTATTTCCCAACTGTCTCATCTTAATATTAAGAAATTAAGGACATAAAATGAACACCTAATATTAACAATAATATTAAGATCAAATAATATGATACTAAAATTGTGCCTAGGATTGGGGTCGTTACACTTCTGGGAGGTCATAGGTTCGATTTCCCCTGGGGATCTTATATGTGGAAATATATACCATGAGTTTCAGGATCCTTAGGAGTCCCCCGGGGCACATCCAGCGTGGGGAGTTCGAATCTTGACAGGAGCAGCTGGAGCAGCCAATTAATTGGTGATGTAAGAGTGATGTAAATGCCTTGTATGAGGGATTTACCTCCGCCAGTCACTGAGCGTGGGCACTTCCAGCGTGGGGAGTTCGAATCTTGGCAGGAGCAGCTGGAGCAGCCAATTAATTGGTGATGTAAGAGTGATGTAAATGCCTTGTATGAGGGATTTACCTCCGCCAGTCACTGAGCGTAGGGAGTTCGAATCTTAGCGGGAGCATCTGGAGCAGTCAATTAATTGGTGATGTAAGAGTGATGTAAATGCCTTGTAGGAGGGATTTACCTCCGCCAGTCATTGAAGGGCCGGTAGCTGTTGGTCCAGGATTAGTCCGACGAAGCTGGGTACCTGAGTATAAAAAAAAAAAAAAAAAAAAAAAAAAATCATATTCATTCCTACTCCCGAACTGCCCATAAGAGAATTGACTTGATGTGTTTCAGCAATTGTGCAGCTTTTTTTTTTTTTTTTATTTATTTAAAAAGGGGATCAACACATTTCACCGCTCCCCCCTTGATGCACTTTACAGAGGCGCCTAGCTATGCTAGGGAGGACAATGTCATTCCCTCTAATCACTGGTGGGGAAATCGAACCCATAACCTTCAGGTTGAAAACCATAAACTCTAACCATCATGCTATGCTATGCTAAGACCCCACGTGGGCAATTGTGCAGCTTTAGATGCATTGATCAAGGATCTTAACATTTGGTATGCGCATGTGCAATTGTGCACTATGTCACAGGTTTGAGTCACAAACTTTATTTTCTGGCTAATACAAATTACTCCCTCCGCCCCATTCAAATGGTTCAATTTTCTTTTTGAGACGTCCTACTTCAATTGGTCCCTTTCATAAATGGAAAGTTTTTCATATATTTATATTCTTATTATCTTCACATATTTACAAAAAAACCACACTATTCCTCCCACTCATTCTCTTTCCTATTAAATATTTTTAATTTTTACATTCTCTCTCCTATTTCCTACCACACATTTAACTTTTACATTCTCTCACCTCTAATTTCTACCCATTTTATTCATTTTTTTAAAAAATCGTGAAATAAATCAAGGGACCATTTAAAGTGGGACGGAGAGAGTATAAGCAAATAAAAATCATGTCTTTTTACTACATTCTTGCATACTAGTACTGTATGAAAATGTTTTTGACTTTCAAGATCCGAAGAAAATACATAAAGCAAAATTGATAGAGATTGAAACTTGGTAAGTAGACATTTCGACCATGGTCATCCTCTGTTGCAGTCAACAAATTATCAACCTTCTTCTCAGTCAATACAGCCGGCGAATTCGTTGCACTGAATGGCTGATTGGTAAGGTGCCGGGTGGGTTTGGCCGGAGATGGAGGAGGATACGGTTAGATTAGAATTTGAAGGGAAGAAAACATCGACATGCATATGCGCTTTATAGCGTTGGTAATGTGGTAAATAAGAACAAGTAGAGGGGCAATCATTCAACAACCCCTCAATTTACCAAGGTTGTCCATTTTCACCCAATCCAAAAAAAAAAAGCTCTCGCCGCCGCTTTACTTTTTACCTCAAAATTGTCATCAAACACCTGAATGGAAGTCTTTACCGGCGACCGTTGTATGCCAACCGGCGTCGTTCTCTACCCCGACAACTTGACTCACTTTCCCAGTAACGATCACTCACCTGGGCTTTTCACTCAGCCTCCTCCTCAGAAGCTCCGTCCTATTAGGTGCAACGGCCGTAACTCCGTCGGCTTTTCAGATCCTGCAAGCGGAGGTCTTGAAGGCTCTTTGATCAGCTGTTATGGACCGCCTCTGGAAGAATTAGGGTTCTTCACTCAGCCTTCGACGGAGAAACAGAATGAGGGTAAGGAAGGAGGTGGCTGCTCCTTGCCGGTAAATTTGGGGGTTAGTGTTGAAAATACTTGCTCTTCGGTGGGTGTTGAGTGTAACAAGTTATTAGATCAAGCTCAGAAGTTTGAGGAATTAAGGTGAGCTTGATTTCAACAATCTGTTTCTCATTTCCCTTGATTAAATGATAATGGAACTATGGAAGTGTGTCTGTGTTTGTTGATTATGTGATAAAGTTCTGTATGTGAGTACTATTACCTCCGTCCCGAGATGATTTGTCTTGTAGGTCCCACATTACATCGGGCCCGAGGGACGTTCATCCGGATCGTACATCTTTGCCACCTCCGGTCAGTCCTGTGCAACCATTTTGGCATGGGAGCATCATTAAGTTTTAGAATTTTATGGTTGTATGACTTTGGTCATTTATAGATATACTGCAGACGACGTTTGCTTGGTTTGATTAGTGGCGGATTTCTCTACTTAGACAAAACATGCAATCAAGGAAACAATGCCAGTGGGGTTCCAATGCTCTTTAAAGGTGGCCTCTTTTTTTTGGGAGTTCATGAAGTTTGTAGTTGGTCTTGAGTATTGACAACTGCAAATGTCAGGAATCGTCCAAACGAATGGACACATGATTCGTTGGCCATGACTTGAATGGGGCTGAGTTAGTATATAAGCTTGGCCAATAAACTGATTTATACAAATCATAATTGAAAGCAGAAATGATGTTTATTTTGAAACACCCATTAGCAGGGGTCCTCTAATTATCATATTGTTGGCACTATGGATTTTGGACCTTGAGGATTGCCTATATGGGCAAGCCCTTGCAGTGACAAGTATGGAGAAAAAGCTCTATTTCTTCCAAGTTGAAATTCATCATTCCTATTTGGTGTGCTTGTGTCCTATTTAGTACTGGCATAATGTCTTTTGTGGCTCTTGGTGGTTCGTGCTAGCGAGGCTATCACCAAGGTAGGGTGAGGAGGCTTGATCTAGTGGCTGTTGTAGTTAGTGCAATTGTGTCTGTACAAAGCTTTCAGTGCCTGGTTTGTTTAATAGGGTCTGGTATCATTCACAGGACCAACTGCAGCATGTTTGTGATCTTTCGAATGGGGATGTTTTTTTTTTCTTTTCTAAACTGTTCAATTAACAAGTTCAGCTATCTGAAACTGCAAAACGAAGAATTTTTACTGTTTCCTCATTCAAAAAAAAAAAGGGGGGGGGGTGTTTCACATTGATCATCTTTTTGGAACCAACTGACTTTACGTTATCTGTGGTTTTCAGCTCATCATCAGATGGTGGCAAAGAAATACCAGAAGCCATTGAGAAATCCTCTAAAAGAAAAAGGAAGAGAAGATCAAGAGCGAAGCTAAAATCGTTTGTGGAAAATATGATCATGAGCGTAATGCAAAAGCAAGAACAGTTGCACAGACAGATTATCGAGATCTTAGAGAAGAAGGAAAATGAGCGCCTCATGAGAGAAGAAGCTGGGAAGCAGCAGGAGATGGAGAGAGCCAAGAGAGAACGTGAAGAAAGAGCCCAAGAGACATCTCGCAGTCTAGCCCTCATTTCCTACATTCAAAATCTGATGGGCCACGAAATCAATATCCCTGCTCCACCTGAAATCCCGTTCCAGAAGAAAGAGGGGGACGAGAATCCAAATCAAGAAAATCTCACGTGTGACCCGATTGACAATCAAGAAAAAATAGAAGTGCTCAAATATGGCCAATGTAACAGTCAAGAAGATTTAGATTGTGAACCAAATAACAGGAGATGGCCAAAATCTGAAGTTCAAGCGCTCATAACAGTTCGAGCTGCACTGACTCAAAAGTTAGTATTGAAGGGTCAAAAAAACTCAATCTGGGAAGAGGTAGCCATGGGGATGTCTAATTTGGGTTATAACCGGACACCAAAGAAGTGTAAAGAGAAATGGGATAATATCAACAAGTACTACAAAAGATTAGTGGAAAACGGTTCAACAAAGCGTTCTGATAGAAGTAAGGTATGCCAATACTTCAACGAACTTGACATGCTATATAAATCTGGATTCATTGGGTCTGGAACCCCTGATTCTTCCAAGAATGTTAGTGTTGTAGAAGAAAAAAGTGTCGTAAAAGAATAAAAGGTAGTTGACCCCTTGTTCTTTCGCCTTGTACCCCAATGTCTGCATCGGATTTCTCAAACTGTTCTTTGTTCATTTGAATGTATAATGTTCTTGACTGACATTTCATGTAGCAGGAAGATCACTTGCAGTTGAGATATCAATATCTGCAGTTTTGAAATTGAAAGCATTGTGCACACACACACCACACACAGAGAGAGACTACAAAGATCACCAAACCAAGATTAAAATCTAAGAAGAAGGAAAATATATATCAATGTTAAAGGAGCATTACATTACAAACATAAGCCTCTGTTGTGACATTACATATCCTTAATGCTAATACTACCTCCGTCCTAAAATGAATGTCCAAAAAATGTCTAAATTTATAGTTGAGATGGAGGGAGTAATTCCTATCAAGAAACTGAGTGACAAAACTAAGGAGATCATTTGGAGGCATGGGAGAGAAAGATGAGAATAGCTGCCATTAACACCGGAAAAACAAGCAAGATAAAAATTGGGGGCGGCTGGACGGGACCCATTCCGAGGGGCAAGAACACAAGACATCCCACAACCACCAGCATTGTCAACACTGATCCAGCACCCCAACCGAATTCCGCCTCTGTACTCTGCCTCATTCTCTGTAAGATTTATTGGGACCCCTTCTTTGAGTAATTTAATAAATGAATTATATATAGTGGATGTGTGTGGTGGTGTCTCTTGCCGGAGGAGGGGGTGGGGATGTTAACGACGTGACTTTTGTGGATATGTCGTTTGGATACACAATAATAACCAGAAGTCCATCTCCCTGTTAGCGGACTTAACTCCTCTTCTGGGATTGGATTGTCCTCCCTTATACCTTATTATTGAGAAAATGAATACTCCCTCCGTCCCACATTATCTTACTCGTTTACTGTTGAGAACGGAAAATAAAGAGGGAATATATATAATGTTATTAAAGTAGGAGTTGTGAGTGGGTAGGAGAGAGAAAGTGGGGTATAGAATAGTAAGTGAATAGCTGTTGTAAGTATGATAAGTGGGTCCCATGAATAAAAAAATATTAAAAAATTTTCTTTTTAGGAATGTGTGATTTTAAAGAGGGACGCCTGGGAAGGAGGGAGTATATAATAGATTTGTTGTTTCATTATAACAGTAAATCATTGGGTAATAGTGTAATATATCCATTTGATTCATTAAAAAAAAAAACCTTAAAAGTGTTTATATTAATATATCCATTTGATTCATTAAAAAAGTGATGGGCTATGGGTCGATGGAAATTTCTATTGTGTTTTAAAAGATAACTAGGTAACCCGTCGTGATTCGACAGACATATTAAGACTTATTATTATTTATTGCTATAATCTGTAATTTCATTTAAATAAACGAAAACAATATATTAAATGTATATCCAACAATAAAAAAAGTGAGACGATCATTTTGAGACGTAGGGGGTATTCTGTACATACAGAAAATTACGTTACTACAATGAGACTAACTCCATCTAGCCTTTATGTGTTGGGATGGCCAAACATATTTTGGTCACAGAAATTTATTTTTATTATAAAAATAAAAATGTGTGTACACTTGATCGCCGATTTTTTAAGAGATTGAGAAGATATAATTTACACAAACTTGCGTAATGATTTGAGCTTATAAAATTTTCACAAACTTGCTCACAAAATTATCATTGATAAACAGTAATTTGGTAGGCTATTTTGTCTGTCAATTATATAGTCATTAATTAAATGAATCAAATATTAATCAATTTACAGTAGGATAACAATTCAATTATCAAATTATTCTTAGTCAAGAGCATATTTGAAAGGGAATTTGCCCCATAAGTTCCTTTTGGAACAAATCACTTCCCACTAAGTTTCTCATTTTATTAAAATGTCCCATAAGTTCTCATGTTGTATTATGTATAATACAACATTTAGTTATGCAGTAGTTTAAAATCATAATACTGCATCCGCACCACCGCCTCATGCGGCCAGCTACGCCGCCGCCGTGCTATCGCCGCATGCCGGATTTCGGTCAATTTTCGCCGGAATCCGATCAATTTTCGCCAGGAATCCGTCGCCGGAGGTCGAATCGTCGCCCAGGTCCATGGGCTTTCGGACTCGTGTGGCGGCCGCCGGAATGCAGTATTATGGCCTTAATTGATGTTGTATTTTCGAAACATAATACAACATTCATAATACAACATTAAAAGGAACTTATTGAGCATAGATTTAAAAAAAAAAAGAACTTATGGGGCAATGACCCTATTTGAAATGAATTTCCAAAAAGTTTTGAAATTTGCTCTTGATCAAGAGCAAATTTGAATTTTTTTTGGACATCCATTATGGGACGGATGGAGTATTTTCCATTATTGTATGCATAAACTTTATTTGCCAGAAGAGCGTAACATTGTTTAGCAAATCAAGTAAGCATTCAAATGCATAAACATAATGTATAATGAGTTCTCAAGTTATAGCTTAACAATGAGAAGTTTCATCTATTCTTTGGTAAAACAATTTTGAGATCAAATTTTGTGATTTCATAAATCCACTAAAAAATAAAAATGTTAAATAGGATCATGAATTTAGTTGTCCATGTTGATCCTAATGACCTTAGAAAGGGTGGGTTTCATCTTCTTCATGATAAAATCAATTTCATTTCCGTCTACCTTGATTCAAATTCAATTGTTGTTTTGGGAGCATTTTTGCTAATTAGTGATGCTGGTTTCAGTTAGCCGATCAACAAATTTTAAAGCAATCACATAAATTTTCTTTTTTGCAACTGAAGGAGTATTTCAGAATATGCTTTCCTTATTTTGTCCAATAGTACTTAAGTTTCTTAATAATATTCACTTCTTCTTCAAGAGGCCATGAAATCAACAAAAGCAATGGATATGCTGGTGAAAGGATTGCCTGCGGTAGGCCATAACATTCCCTTTATTTACTCTGAAACTTTTAGTGCTTGAATAACGCAAAAGCCTAATGATGTATATAGCTAAAATAGTTTACGTCATGGTAAAAAACTGTCTAAATAGGATACAAATCCCAATAAATTATCATAGAAGAAGGTACATAGATCTTTTGAAGCATTATGAGTTTGATGAAGTATAAGTAAAAATGGCTATAAAGAAATAAGTAATACTCCCTCCGTCCCAAAATGAATGTTAAAAAGAATACTAACTTTTGTCAAAATACAAAAGCCTAATGTTGTATATAGCTAAAATAGCTTACACAAAAGCCTAATGTTGTATATAGCTAAAAGAATACAAATCCCAATATAATTCATTTATTATCAAAAGAAAAAAAAAATGATATATGAGGCATATTTCTCACCCACTATGAACTCTACATTTAAACACCCAATTGATTGAAAAGGTGTGAACATTAAACTATTTTCTGAAATTTGGACAGACGTATCGGCATCTTCTACCTTAGTCCTCAAACTCATAGTTAGTTTCCATTTGTGATTAATTTTTGCCTTTTGAGTTGATTGAATATTTTCTTCAACCCCAAATTTTTCGATATTTAGAACTTTTCCAATTTCAAACTTAATCTTCAAATTAGATGGCAAGCTGTTCGGGATGGTAGCCTGAATTTTAGAACCCTAAACAAAATAAAAAATAGTATTAAAGATTCAATATGATGATCAAATTAAATAAATAGAAGCCTGAATAAAATTATGCAAGATAAGGAAGTAAATTAATAAAAATTATTACCTCTTCATCAACTAATATCATCTCATTTAACGTTTTTCTGTACCGGTTTGTCTGCTTCCATTTATGTAAAATGCGAGCGTTAATGTTACAAAACCTAGCGTTCTTATCAATTGATTTAATACCAATCGATCGACTTGTCGACATAATCTGTGATTTCATTTAAATAAATGAAAACAATATGTTAGGTAAATATCCAAAAAATGAAATAAATGCGCTTTTGTAACTCAAACTGCAATTACATAAGTTTCACATTTGCCATTTTTTATTGTCCAAAAAAGATCGTCCCATTTTCAAAATTGTTGGGTTAAAATAATTAAACTTTCAAAATTTTCAATCAAAGAAGGAGGGAGGAAGGAGAGAATGAGAGCCAAACAATAATATCTCAAGGTATCAATGTCATGCTATATGCTCCCAAACATAGATTAACTAAAGAGAAGGTTCAGAAATCTCTTAAAAGTAACAATAATAAGAATTGCATTCACCATGAACTTACATACAATCTGATCTTACATTTGAAGGTTCACCCATAAGAGTAAACTAAATTTAAACTTGGACATGCATGGGTGTGACATATGGACAGTGTGAAGTCCTAAACTTATATAAGCAAAAACGGCAGCAACAATAATTCTGATACTCCAAAGTTATTGTAATGTATCTTCTCATATCTATATTCCTAAGCACAAAATTCAAAAAAATACATGTGCAGATTTTATTGATAGAAAACTCGAGAACAACAGCAATAAAAATTGAAAAAGGAACCAAGTAAATGCAAGTTGATTCATGAATTGATGATCAACTAAAGAGAAGGTTCAGAAATCTCTTGAAAGCAACTGAAAAAATATTTTTATTGCCTCAATTCGAATATGGTGCCATACTGCTATAATAATATGATCTGAAACATAGATTAACTAAAGAGAAGGTTCAGAAATCTCTTGAAAGCAACAATAATAAGAATTGCATTCACCATGAACTTTATTGCTGTTGTTATCGAGTTTTCTATCAATAAAACCTGCACATGTATTTTTTTGAATTTTGTGCTTAGGAAAATAGATATGAGAAGGTTCAGAAATCTCTTGAAAGCAACTGGAAAAATCTTTTTATTGCCTCAATTCGAATATGGTGACATACTGCTATAATAATATGCTCCCAAACATAGATTAACTAAAAAGAAGGTTCAGAAATCTCTTGAAAGCAACAATAATAAGAATTGCATTCACCATGTACTAACACACAATCTGAAATTAAAATTGAAGGTTCACCCATAAGATTAAGGAAAAATGACTTGAATTGATTTGTAGGGAAAAATAAATGGGAGGTTGGTATTGTTTTCTTATAAGAACAAAATATAAAGCTAGGGTTGTTCACGCTATATGAAGTTTTTAATTTGAAGGATCGTAAGAATTTTTGTGGATTTTTAGGATTAGGAAGATTTGTAATTGTAGGAAACATATTAAAAAAATCCTTCCCATCAAAGCTGAAATCACGAAAGATTAATCCTTAAATTTCGAGTAATTTCATCCTAAAATTTCGATTACACATTTGAATTCTTTTTGTTTTTTTTTTTGTTTTTTTTTTATAGGAAATAGTATGAACCTGTATGCCGTCATTTTGCAAAAAATAAAATCGGGAAAAAATAATGTGTAAATCAACTCCTTTAATATAGGTAATTTGATCCCAGCCATGAAAGGAAATTGATTTAGGGATAAGTTTGTTACAGTACATTAATTTAAATTGATTTATGAACTAACTTTCGTAAATTATTCTTGAATGTTTCTTTTTAAATTCCTTATTTAACTGAAATAGAGAAAAGAAAGAGATAAATATTAAGAGTTTAATATCATTTAGTAGTTGATTGATTTAATTAGTTAAGAAAATCACTTAAATATCAATTGTTATCTACATTTAACCGCACATTTGAAATAATTTGAAAATTGGGCTTTCATCTTATTTAGGAGTTGATTAAAGGGATAATATAATCTATAAATCAATACAAATATTTAACCTCCTTGCATTGATTTTTTTATTATTATTTTGACTTCATAATTATTATTAATTTCTGAAATGTATTAAAAATGTTGCATTTAATATATTTTTGAATTAATTTCGGAAATAAAAATGAATAAAAATCAAATCTTTCCTCTTAATTTCAAAAATTTTAGTAGTATTTTATGGCTAACTTAGCTAAATAAGGAGATAAATTCAGAAACTTTTAGTAGTATTTTAAGATGATGATCTGTTTATGTACCCAAATTATATTTAAACATGACATGTGATTTAAATTATTGACTTTCGTAAATTATTCTTGATTTAGAGCAGCAAAAACCCCCCACTAAGATCTCTAAATGTATACACAAACTCTTGAAAGTTGAACCTTAAGACAATATAATTTCTTTTAACATATTTAGTCAGATATGGAGGATAAAAATCCCCCATTATTTTCTTCATCAACAATGCTGAATTAAAAAATATATCCCATCTATATATATGAGATTAACTTGCTGCTTGTTGAACTGGTATATTTTATAGATGGTGGTCTTTGAGTTCTTGCCTATGATAAAAGAACTAAGTCAGTGTGTTTGCTGAAATGTCCTTTCCAACAATAATAAAGCTCAGTGATATGTCCCTCGAGTACTCATCAGTCACATTCTCTGGATCTTTTCCGCTCTCCATCACAAACCTTGATAATATATATTCTTTTCCTCCCTGTTTATAAAAATAAATAAATGAGAATGCTTGCAATTGATAAAGTGAGTTTCTTGGTGAGGCAAAACCACATGTTATTTTCTGATAAAAGTGGATTTGACTCACGTCAAAATTTCAGTTTTTCATCAGCCACATTCTATTTTCAACACCATGTTCTGAAGTAGAAAATTGAACTATACATCATCTGTAGAGTCTATGCTTGAATCATATTAGGCCATGTATCAATATGATTCAAAGACGATTATAAATAAAATAGAATCACCTAAGAAAATATTTAGGCGGCTGAAACAAAAATGGTAAAACCCTAGCTGTGAAAATAAATGAACGAAAAAAAAAAACAGAACGCAAACCGTAGAGTTGTGAACATTACCAGAACAGAATAAAAAAGAAGAACGCAATGCAAGGAGATTTTCCATTTTACATGATTTATATAGGAAATAATTGACCAATGGGAGAATCACATAATGTCATGTCATAATAGTGACATGACTTAATGTGAGGGCTCTACATATTTGTCTTTTAATATATTATATAGATTGGAAATGATGAATATGACTTATAAGAGTGGAAGAGGGTTAGGGACTTGATATTTCATCATGTTGTACATGCAGTCAAGCGTTGCAAAGGGTGGCATCTTCCAATGTCAAATTTTGTGTTAAATGAAAGTTTTTTTCCTAAACAATTCACTCCCTCATCAAACCTAACCCACTTATTCCTCTCCCTCTTTCAAAATATCAATTCATACTATCTTTATTTTTTAGAATATTGACATGCACTTCAAAGAAGAGGATTTCTTTTTTGTGTCTAAATCGAATGAAAGTAGTCGCTATTTTTGAAAGAATTTTCATATGATTTTTGGTAAAAAAAATTAAAAAAAAATAATTTATTATAAAATATTTGATTTATATTCAAAAAAGAGAATTTTTTTAAATAAATATCATATTTGTTTACATTAACTCATCGTGAACAAAATTATAATATTCTTTTTCAATTTAACTTAAATAAATATCATATTTGTTTACATTAACTCATCATAAACAAAATTATAATATTCTTTTTCAATTTAACATATTTAATTTTGAGAAGAAAAATTAAAATCCAAAAATAACTAACAATGTGTTAAATGATTTTTTTTTCCAAACACTACTCTCCCTCATCAAATCCAACCCACTTCTTCCTCTCCCTTTTTCAAACTACCTATTTATATTATATTTATTTTTTAAAATATTGACATGCACTTCAAAGAAGAGGATTTTTTTTTGTGTCCAAATCGAATGAAAGTAGTCTCTATTTTTGAAAGATTTTTTTTTATTATTTTTGGTGGAAAAAAATTTAAAAAAATTATTATAAAATATTTGATTTATATTCAAAAAAGAGGATTTTTTTAAAAATAAATATCATATTTGTTTACATTAACTCATCATAAAAAAAATTATAATATTTTTAACTTATTTAATTTTGAGAAGAAAAATCAAAATAAAAAAATAACTAACAATGTGTTAAATGAATTTTTTTTTTCAAATACTACACTCCCTCATCAAATCCAACCCACGTCTTCCTCTCCCTCTCCCTCTTTCAAACTACCTCTTTATACTATACTTCCTCCGTCCCAACTCAAAAGCCACAAAATAGAGAGGGCACGCAAAATAAGAAATGTGATGTAGGAAAGAGAAAAAGTTTAAATGTTGTGAGTATGAAAAATTAAATAGGAGAGAGAATGAGTGGGAGGTGATGTAAGAAAGAGAATGTTGTGAGTGTAAAAGTAAAGTAGGAGAGAGAATGAGTGGAGAGAATAGTGATTTAAGGTTTTCTTTTTGGGAAATTGCCTTTTTAAATGGGACGCCCAAAAAGAAAATTTGTGGCTTTTGAGTTGGGACGGAGGGAGTATTTATTTTTTAGAATATTGATATGCACTTCAAAGTTTTTTTTGTCCGAATCAAATGAAAGTAATATCTATTTTTGGAGGAAACTTTTTAATGATTTTAGGTGGAAAAAAATTAAAAATAATAATTTATTATAAAATATTTGATTTATATTCAAGAAAGAGGATTTTTTTTCTGTGTCCGAATCAAATGAAATTAGTCTCTATTTGTAGAGGAAAAAAAATATGAATTTTGGTGTAAATTTTTTTAAAATTAATTTATTATAAAATAATTGAGGTCAAAGAATTTGGGAGAAAAAAATTTGTAAATTAAGGCATCCATTCAAAAGCACTTGATGTTGATTTCAATGTCTAATATCTACATTTATGCCATGAACGTAAATGATTAAAATATTCTTGACATATTTCCAAATTTAACCACTTTATTTATATAGGAAATAATTGACCAATGGGAGAATCACATAATGCCATGTCATAATAGTGACATGGCTTAATGTGAGGGTATAAAATATTTCTCTTTTTATATATTACTAGTCAGTAACCCGCCGGTACCCGACGGTGAATAATTTTTTTTTATTAAGTAAATAATTATTTATGTGTTTTAATTGATTTTTAAGTAACAATATAAATCGAAATTGATAATCAATGTAGCGGATATTAGGAGTATAATTAATACAGAAAAAAGATGTTGACACATGATGTAACGTGGAAAGCCCTTGAGACAACTATCTCGCCGGCACAAAACCACGGGAGGTTAGGTCCCTGCCTAACCAAAAAACATTATTAAGATTTTAGTGTTACAACTTTGAAAGATGAAGAGATATGGTTACAATAGCGTGAGTTTAATAGTGTGTGCCTAAGTGTCAACATAATCTCTTCCATCTCTTATATATTTAAAGAAAAACAAAATAACAACAAAGAAAATAATAAGAAATTGCAATACTTTTGTTTAACCACAAATTGTGCGACATAAATTCTCAGAGTCTGTCAAAAACTTTCTTGTAGACTACATTCAGCGTCTTGTCATATGTTTGAGCATCTGAATCACAAATAATAACTTTAAGTCCTCTCTTGCTGGTTACTCTGGAAAATGCTACATAAAGTTGTCCGTGACTGAAAACAGGTTATGAAAGATATAGTCCTACATGGAAAAGAGATTGTCCCTGACTCTTGTTGATTGTCATAGCAAAAGAAACGGCAAGTGGAAATTGCATTCTTTGGAATCTTACCGGAAATTTTGTCACATCTGACGGAGACATTATCATTCTAGGAATAAGCACCTTCATGCCAACATTCTTTCCCGAAAGCATGTTGGCTTCGACTACGTGCTTACCTACATATATGTAACAAAATTAAGTATTAAATTATATGTATATAAAAAATAAAAAATTACTGTATTTACCTAATTGAGTGACAATCATTCTGGTGCCGTTACACAATTCAGCAGCTTGATCAAGATTTCTCAAAAGCATTACTATGCACCCAATCTTCAGCTTAATAATATGATTTGCCAATCCAGAACACTTGATAGTGTTTAGAAATTCAGGTGAGAATATATCTTCAACACCATTTTCATCATCCTCATCCTTACAAATGGCATCAGAACTCATTTATTCAACTTCGTCTCCCGAAAAGAGTGACATGACATAATCATTTATGTTATCGACAATCTCATTTGTTGGAGCAAGCACAGCTCTAGTCTGGAAGAATCCTTCGACATCCTTATTTTGCAATAAGTCAGGATATATAGATTCAACTATTTTTGCAATAGGATCTGAAGCCTCTCGAATCAATATATCATCAGGAAGGTTAATGTCAATTTCCCCGTTATTATCTCCACCGGCAATCCCATCTTCGACACTCAAGAGCTACTGAGCGAAATCTCTTATCTCTTCGAAATTATGAGAAGTAGAATCACCCTACTTTAAGTTAAATATATACAAATTACTTAAATTGAAATAAAAATATTTAAGTAGATGAATAAAGGCTATTTAAGAATTACCTGCAATCTCATATTATGCGTCAATCTGAGAACCTCACAGTCATTCCATATTTTGGATGAACAGAGTGCAGCATGCACAATATCATACCTACTCCCTTTAGAAACAACAGGTAAAATTTGTCTGAATTCACCACCGAATACAATAACTAAACCACCAAATGATTTATTGGAATATCTCCCCTCGGGTGTACGAATAATATCTCGGACAATATATGACTTACTTGGATTTTTTCTTCTGATTTATTAACGACTCACTTGTTGTCGCATGCATGCGAGAATTATTTATTAACTCGGATTTTGTATACAAATGAACTATATGACTTAGTATTAATAAAATATTTTATCATAAACTATTGAATAATAATTTGTAAGAATAAATAGTTTTATTTAAAAATATCGAATGTTGAACAATTAAAAAAAATCATTACCTAAATTCACAGTAGGTGATAATAATGTTGTATTATTTGCTACTGTTACATTATCTGTTCCTACAATGTCAAAAGAATGTTGAGAACGATTAATATATTTATTTTAGCTCTTTAAAATATATAGTTGACTAATAAATCAAACATATAACTTACCAGATATAGGACTGTTTTTCATTAATTCAACTTCAATTGCAGAACTGAATCCATCAACATCCAAATTTATCTTTGAAGATTCCAAAATAGAAGCAGCTACCTTTCTTGGTCTCCCGATTTTTCTTTTCTCACCGTCTTTTAACAAATTTGTCGTAATAGAATCCAAAGAAGAAGAAATAGTTTTTCTCGGTCGTCCAATTTTTTTTGGCTCAAGGAGCGTGCCGTGAAAAGTGTTATGTACACTTGATGCTATGCTCGTAAATTTAGCTGAATAAGAAAAATAATTATTCTTTAATAGAAGATTATTAAGAAATTAAAAATAAAAATAAAATAGGAAAAATATTGTAAATTAACAAAGAAAATCATACATATAGATCCACGGTCGTGACTTGAATTATGAGTAAGATTTTCATTTGTATGGTTCACACCAATATCTGTGTATCAAGCGCCCGCCTCAAGTTGGTCCAATAGAGGAGTTCCTTTCGGCAGTCCAGGCGGCCGCCCCATGATGGCCCAGGCGCCCGCCTCAAGGTGGTCCACGACGGGGGAAGTTACTGCCTCCCAGGCGCCCGCCTGGCCAAGGTCCAGGCGCCCGCCTCGCGTCGACGGGAGTTTCTTAATTACGTTTTTTTTTGTTTCCGTTTGCTTTTGTTTGGTTTTACCGCTTGGGGTTATTTTGGTAATTGATTTGTTATTCAGTCTTAGGGTTTGGGAAGTATTTAAACAACTTGGATTCATGTTTAAAGACAGCTTTTGATATTTTAATTTTGAAGAGTTTTCTCTCTTCTCTGGTGGATTTCAGTTCAATTGTGTTTTAGGGTTCTTTGCTTGAGAACTCTTGTGATTAGTGCGCTAATCACGAATCTATCGTGCTTCCGTGCTGCGTCACCTAGATATGTTGATGGCAACACAACTCTTCTACCTGCACATGATGGGTCGGTATCTCCTCTTGAAACTGCGTCTGAAAGTTTGCTATAAGTTTCAACCCTAAGAACGGGTTGATGGAAATGAATCCATTGAAGCCTATGTGTATCCATCATTATGTAGGCATCATAAATAAATTGTTGCAATAGTCTTTCACATTCCATGATTTGGGGTCCTTCCATAGACCTCTCTTGTAGTCGGAATGATAAAAACTCCTTTAATATTGAAAGAGTGGATCGCTTTGCCGTAGGGGGTTTGTTTCTGGGAATTTCTGTATAATACACATCTTCCCCATAAACAAACAATAACGGATACTGAAGAGGTAGATAACATGAGTGGAATTTGTGTATTTGTTTTAAGTCACCAGACCGTTCCTCAACCACAATGTCTCTTACATCGGGTGAATCATGTAACTAAGTATAATATCTTTAAACATATTTATCGTTAAATAGTTTCATGGTTTGTGGCTTAGGTTAAAATAAAAAATGGCCAATATAAACTAGGAAAAAGCATCTAATCCATCCGTCCCACATGAATCGGAATGTTTACCATTTTAGTTCGTCCCACATCAAACTTAACTTGTAAAAATGACAAAGAATATTTACTATTACTCCTGCGCATTCTTTCTTCTACTTCAATTTTACACATAACACACATAAACTTACTATTGTTACTTCTCATTTATTTTCAATTTTCTTTTCATACTTTGAGAGTCATATCTCCTACTTTACTTTTTCTTAATAAACATGCCCAAAATTTAGAAAAACAGTTAAAAACATTAATATTCTTACTGTTCATAAGGTTAGTCATAGGAAAGGTTGGCGTCATTAATTGGTGTAAGACGATGATTGTTGTTTATTGTCATGTGTGGCCCTGAGATTAATTGAAGTAATCCTCAGTGCCATCCATGTGTAATAATGCAATGAGATTCAAGCTTACATGTCACATGAGATTCAAGCTTGCAAGGTGTGTTGGTCTTATGAACATTTAGTAATATACTCCCTCCGTCCCACTATAGTTGACACCCAAGGGGTGGGTTCAAAAACTAAGAAAAAATAATAAAATAAAAAAAATGTGTGGTAGAAAATGAAGAGAGAGAATGAGTGGGGTAAATAGTAGTGTTGGTTGAATAAATTGAGTGGTGGAAAATGAAGAGAGAGAATGAGTGGTGGGGTAGAGTGAATATAAAAATATAAAAACTTGGTTATTTTTGGAAGGTGTCAAGTATAGTGGGACGGCCCAAAATGGAAAGAAGTGTCAAGTATAGTGGGACGGAGGGAGTACTTCCTTTTGTTTGGTATCATCAGTGTCATCCCTGTGTAATAATAATTATTTGTTTGGTATTAATAGGACTAACATCCTTAAATTATGCCTTGACACAAAGTTATTATTCATTTTTCAATATTACCCCTAACAAATTTTTAGGAAATTATGTTTAATATGTAAAAATTCTACTCCATCTTTTTATTGAGGATACTTCTATTCGATAAATTAAAATATAATTTTGTTTAACCATAATGCTTGATTAAGATTAACCATAGATAAATCTAAATTATGATCAATTATTAATTTTTATTTATATTCAGTGTTCACTATACTTAAGTAAAGGTTATTTAGTCCATAAAATGAGTGTTATCAACCGAGTTAGATGGACCTTTTTTTAGCACAGTTAGATAGATCTTGACTATTTGAAAATTGTAGTATAAACATTTTAATTTGGGGTTTTCCTAATTTATAAATTATTCATAAGATTTGATACATATTAAAAATTGTAACAGAGACTTTTTGGTATGATTATTTGGAGTTCGTACTTTATAAATTACTCCAAGTATGCTTGAAGATATGCAGAAAGCTAAATCGAATTTGAATTCAATTTTTTTTTCCTAATTTGCCTATTATCCCCTTCTATTAAAATTAAGTAAACATTTCTTAAAGTCTGAAGTTTTACACTAAAATCAATTGGTGTTAGCCAGACTTTGCCAAGTCTTACAACGTGGAATTATTAAACGGGTGACGCGAAGCAACATCATGGGTCGTTGGATTTGCATATGTAACGGAACTGCTCTGATACCATTTTAAAGTTTGAGGTTTCACTTTAAAATCAATTGGTGATAAGAAAAGTGGAACAGGATCTTTGTATTTTATAGGTAAGATTTGTCAATTTCCATTACGAGATAATGTTTCTAACAACGTTTTAATTATTTATCTAGTTTAGATAGAATACATACTAATCATATCAAAACTAATTGAAGTATCATATATTTTTTTAAAACTACATTATCTCTTAATTATCTGTTCTCATCCCTAATCATGCTATTTTGGAAAGAAATCTGCATCAATCATCCTTATCGTTTTCAAAAGACAAAGTCAAACATATAATTTTTTAGATGATTATAGTAAACATTTTTCTGTAATTTTTGCGGATGACTGTTTTTGTGTAATTTCAAATGAAATGGGGAAGTATTATTTAAAATTGTAACTCTCAGTAGCAATTAATTTGCCTACAAAAAAATTGTCATGTGAATGGGCTAAAGCGTAATCAGGAGTAATGTTGTTGCCCCTTTGTACATCAAAATCTCCCTTCTGTCTCGATGGCGGCTAGTTCCTTTATAACTAACACTATATGTCTTTCTGTTAAGAGTCATACTAATGAAAATAAAGCACTTTGGTTTTGATGATATCGGGTATTAGCTTTCATAGTTGAGGTAACCGGTTCAAATCCTGTAAATAACATGTACTAACTACTTATAGGTCATATGGTGTATCCTAAAGACATTTTATCTACCATTAATAAAATACAATATTCATTTTTTTTTAAATAGTCATTCTGATGAGCAAAATTAGTTCATTCCACACCATGAGGTTATTCTTTTTAATACTTGAATAAAACATCAGAAAGATTAAATAACATCTATTTCTTTATCTTGATCTGGCTTTAATGAGAATAATTGACTTTCGTCCTTTTATCAACTTAGCCATCATATAGGAGTCCAGATCTCCTGTACCATTATGTGTGCCACTCCCTGTGCCACAAGTAATCCAATCGTTAATATGTTTGAATAATATTAATAAAATGTTAATCTTAAAAACTATGAGCCGTTGGATCATTTGTGGCACAGAAAATGGCATACATAGTGGTACAGGAGATCTGGACTCGTCATATAGTTGAATGTACCCAAACTTTTTTAACTTAACCATACAAACCTAAACACCAAATTTCAAGTTCAAAAGTTCAATCGAAAGGTACTAATTATCTGCAAAATAACAATCAATTAATTAAACCCAAATAGAACGTCATAAGAAAAATAAAAAAATAAAGAACATGTCTTTCAAAGAGATTCAGAAAATAAAATTAACATTTTTATGCATAAAATCAGAAACCAAGATTAGAAATCTAATATAAATAAAAAAAGAAAAGAAAAAAAGAGATTAGTTCACAACTTGCTACCGTCTTGAATTCTGAATTAGAAAAAGGGTACATCACTTATAAAGAAAGAAAAACTGAAATAGACAGAAATACATAACATACAAACACACTAAATTCATATTCAAAATGAAAAAAATGTTCATAAGTGTATGCATACCAGTTGGTATTTATACATCACAGCCCTTTATTTTTTTTCTATTTTATTTCAGCAAACATTTTGCAAGTTGTATTTCTAGCTTTGACTCGTGAACTATTGTAGCGGCTTCAGGCTTCATCTCCCGTACATAACTTCAGTTCAGCTTCATTTCCCTGCCTCCCAAAAGATCCTAGAAGTTGATTTAAGATTCACGAAATCGAAAAACGAATTTGCGAGAACGCGAAGAAAAATTTCAATGATAAGTTTCATAGGAAGTCGTTCAATGGAAACCATTGTAATTGAATACACAAAAGAAATTTGAAGAGTTGACGAGAAAAAACAAATATATACGAAATATAGATGAATGACTTAATATTTATAGGCTAAAAAAATTACTCAATTTTTTTCGAATTTATGAAAAAAAAAAACACTTAGATATAATCTAGAAATTTAAAGTTATATTATCCGAAATATATACTCCCTCCGTCCCATGATAATATATAAACTTTTCTTTTTGGGCGTCCCACAATAATATATATTTTCCTAAAATGGAAAGAAATCTTTACTATTCCCTCCACCCATTCTCTCTCCTACATTATTTTAATACTCAAATCACCATTATAATTTACTATTCTCTCCACTCATTCTCTCTCCTATTTTATTTTCACACTCACAACACTTTCAATATAATAATTCCTCCTTAATTCCCGTGCATTTCCTAAAAGTCTATAAATTCATGGGACGGAGGGAGTATAACTGAAAATGGTTTGTTATGCTCAGATGACTACTTAGTTAAATTTCAAAAATTTGAGATTTATTGAAATATATTACTCAATTTTTTTCGAATTTATGAAAAAAAAAACACTTAGATATAATCTAGAAATTTAAAGTTATATTATCCGAAATACTTATCCTAGTTTTGAGTAATATTATCCGAAATACTTATCCTATTTTTCGGATTTCAATTGCATTATCAGAATTTTTGATCCGGATTCTTTTTCACTTATCCTAGTTTTGATTTTTTCGGATTTAATTAAAAAAAACACTTATCCTAATTTCGGATTTATGAAAAAAAAACACTTATCCTATATTTTTTTAATTAAAATCTAGAATAAAAATGAGTTGAAAATGGAGCTGATGACGTGGCCTTTGACGTGTCCTTTTCTGGAGGCTCTAAATAGTTTTGGTTTATATATTATATATGATGTAGATTATACTCCCTCCGTCCCACCAATTGCTTCACCATTTTCCTTGGGCACGGGAATTATGGTAATGGGAGGGAAAAAAAATGTTGTGAGTGTAATTTGAAAATAGGAGAGAGAATTAGTGGAGGGAATAATAAATTATAATGGTGTTGTGAGTATTAAAATAATGTAGGAGAGAGAATGAGTGGAGAAAATAATAATATTTTATGTCCAAAAAAGGAAAGGTGAAGCTTCTAACGGGACGCCCTTTTGGGTAATTGGTGAAGCTTTTATTGGGACGGAGGGAGTATAAATGTATATTAATGGTTTTAATATTATTTATAATTAAAATTTTAAATTAATGTTATTGGTTTTAATATTAGTTATAAAATTTGGATATTATCAATTTCAAAATTTAAAACAGTTTTATCTAAATAGTTATATTGGTTTAAATTAAATCTAAAAACTTGTTTAACTTGTCATGTATAAAGACGGGTCATTAGTGTATAAACACACATAAAAATTCATCTTCTTTCTTTCTTTCTTCCATCTCTCTAAAAGTATTTAGTAAATTCACTAGAAACAAATTATTTTGGCAAGAACCTATATTGCCAAACAAACCTATATTGCCGTTTAGCAAAGTAAAGTAGGACCATACGTTTAAAACGGTGGTTGAAGAGCGTCAGCAAATTTAATCGTAATTAAGCAAGGATTTGGAGTCCGATATAACATGTAACATACTATAATATGTAACTCATATTGAGTCGACATTAGAATATATTCACTAGCATATACTATAATTTGCAGGTAGCATACTATAATATGTAACTCATATTGAGTCGACATTAGAATATATTCACTCGCATTTTATCTACTAATTTTAACATCGCAGTTGAATCCGCTAGACTGATCATATTAGTACTCCGCCCGTTCTAAAATTAAATGAGTGTCCAAAAAAAAACATATTAAATGGTCAAATGTTTAAATTTTTTAACTTTTCCTTTTCAAATGAAATTTGAACACTCACTCATTAATAAGTGATAAGTTTGAACAGAATTTGAAAAGTAAGTGCATGGGTCTAACCAAAAGCAAGCTAATTAAGACACCAAGGCCGGCCGGTCAAATGTATGTAATGCCCGGAGCTGAGTGCATTGCAGAGGGTGATGAACCGAACCAAACCAAACCAAAGAGAGGAGAGGGGGCTAGGCTACGCTAGGCTAGCTCTTGTTTCAAGCGAATCATGTCTTCTTGTTATCCTCACCTTCCGCCACGTGTCCCCACCTCCACTCTCCCTTTTTCGTTTTTAACCACTATATATAAATGTCTACATTTGCCAATGCCATTGTGTGTCTATCTCCCTCCCCTAGTAGTCTGTGTTTTTCTGAGAGAGAGAGAGAGAGAGATATGGCCGAGAGTGGTGGTTCTGTTGGCGGAGCGTCCGCAGTTGGTGGCTTTCATGACTACCGCCGTTGTCCGCCGCCACATTATTCCTCACCAGGTTAGCTAAGTTTGATTCCTTGTCATTTTTTCCTTGGATCTCATCTCAATGCTGGACTTGTTTGATCTAGTATATGTTACATTTCTTGCATTTTATTCCATATTACGGTCCACGCTAATCTATTCTCTACACTCAAATGCGAGCGCGCGCACGCAAATACACATACACATTGTTACATCTCTCACCTACATATACACAAGCATGGGAGTTTTGAAAGTGATACAAAGAAAGTGGTGGGGATGTAATATAATGGATGTGTGTGTCTTGATGTACCAAAGGAGTTGTATCTTCTTATTTTTCTTCTTCTTGCTTGGGTCTTGTTTTGCCAATGGACAAAGGTGACGAAATTTTGGAGAATTGAAAACCCAAGTGGCATTCATGCATGTTGTTTTATGGCCCCACCACTATTATCTTCCTCCTTATGCCACCTGTCAATTGCTCACTCTTTTGTCAATTGCTCACTCTTTACCCTTTCTTTTTCACTCTTGTTTTCATTTGATTCATCATTGTTAACATCATTTCATTTTTTAGTACTCCCTCCGTCCCACAAATATATTCACACTACAAGAAATATGTCTTTTTTAAAGATACTTTGCTTGGGACAGAAATTAACAATAGTCTCTGTTTATAAAAAATTGAGACAACAATTTTATAATGCTCTCTCTTTTGAGACAGCAATTCTCTAATAGTCCCTGATTTGGGACAGCATTTTCTAATGGTCCCTGTTTTAACATGTAATATTTATGTTAGGGACGGTAATTACCGTTTCTAAAATATTTGTGACACCCACTTATTGAGACCCCTATTTGTCCATGTTTTATCCTAATTCAAACGAGGCAGTGCTTAGATCTATTTTAGGCAACTTAATGAGACCCTTTCCCGTCTCAATAAATATGATTTTTAGTAGTGTCACTTTTTGGGAGGATGTGAAAATTAAGGAAAAAAGTGAAAAAGGTGATGTGTTGTGAGTATAGATGGTTGGGTAGGAGTGAAAAAGTTGAGTAAATGGGTAATGGTTGTGAGTAGCAGAGAAGTGGGTCTCGTATCGTCCATTTTAGAAAAGTGTAAATTATTGTGGGACGTTGAAAAGAGATAATTTTACATATTATCATGGAGACGGAGTGAGTATGTCTTTTTGTTAGAGTAAATACTCCCTCCGTCCCAACATAAGCTTTCCACTTTTGGCTTTACACGTAAATTAAGAAATGGGTGAGAAGAAAAAATATTGTGAGTGTAATTTGAAAATAGGAGAGAATTAGTGGATGAAATAAGTAAATTATAATGGTGTTGTAAGTATTAAAATAATGTATAGAGAGAATGAGTGGAGGAAATAGTAAAAATTTTTTCGCCAAAAAAGAAAGTGGAAGCTTTTAAATTTTAACGGGACACAAATGAAAAGAAATGGAAAGCTTCTACTAGGACGGACGGAGGGAGCATAATGTTTAATGCATCATCACATCTATCTCTTGTTCTAAAACCCTTGAATACAATACAATACATCATATTTTTTGATACTTCTTTAGAGCCTAACTTTTTGTTTGTTTCAAAGGTTAGTAATACACTGCTTCTAGTAAGTACAAACTTAACCCCTTCCGCTTCTTTTGTTAGCTTTCTTGAAAATTGAATTCCCTTTATATCTTGTCTTCTTCTTTCTCATTCAACTGGGCCCCCACACACACTAGTTTCTGGGTTTGAAAAACAACTGTTTTGCAGTAGACTTGCAACAACCAGAGATCAACAACTCAACCGCCGACGACACCAACGAATGCACTGTCCGTGAACAAGACCGTTTCATGCCCATTGCTAATGTCATCCGCATCATGCGAAAGATTCTCCCTCCTCATGCCAAGATTTCTGACGATGCAAAAGAAACCATCCAAGAATGTGTGTCAGAGTTTATCAGCTTCGTCACCAGTGAAGCTAATGACAGGTGTCAACGTGAGCAGCGCAAGACCATCACTGCTGAAGATGTTCTGTGGGCCATGCACAAGTTGGGCTTTGATGACTACATTGAGCCCCTCACTATGTATCTGCACCGCTATCGTGAGCTTGATGGTGGAGAACGTGGCTCCGTAAGGGGTGAGCCTTTGGTGAAGAGAGGTGTTGATCCTGGTTCGTTTGGTGTTGCCGCTTATGCCCCGGCTTTCCATATGGGCCATCATCAGGGCTTTTGGGGGCCTCCTGCTGCCATGGGTGGTTTCATGAAGGATCCTTCTAAAGCTGCTGGACCGTCAGGGACTGCTGTTGCTGGCTTTGAGCCATATGCTCAGTGTAAAGAGTAATCTGAGAGAGGGGGTGAGGGGTGGGTGGGGGTAGGGGGTAATAGTAGTGTTGGGATCTTATGTAATGGAGGAACAAAGTATGTTTTAAGTACTTTCTTTCAATTTCAGATGTTTGGGTGGTTATAGTTCTAATCAAGTAGAAGTTTTAAGCAATAAAAAAGATTGTCTTCAGAAACTAACCAAGAGTTGTGCCTACAAAAGCTTCCATTTTGATCATGTCTCAGTACATACTTTTTTTTGGCTCTTGATCAAAATTGTCTTCATTTTTTTTTGCCTTCTGTTTCTGCTGGACAACCATCCGTATCAGCTTCTTCGCTTCTTTTCCTTGGCGGAATCACTTGAAAGAATGAAGTTTTCCAGTCTTGAGTTTCCGAAAACTTCAGAAGTATCTCTATCACGTGATTCACCGTAAGGACCTGAAATTCACAAGGCATCGTTTATCATTGAATAGAAGAATTTAGATATACTTGAACTACAATGGCAACATATCATATTGCTTAACCCCTGTTGTCAGCAACCTGAGTTGCATATAAGAACTTTGTAAATGTCAATGAGCATCACCACTACAAAAATGTTAATCTACTTAAAGAGCAACAAACTGGCACACAGTAGACGTGTCTAAAGCAGTTATAACCGCCGGTTAACTGTTATAACCGCCCGGTTAAAATTTCGTTAAGTCTTAACCGTAACCTAACCGTTAACCGTGTACTAACGGTTCACGGTTATACGGTTAACGGTTATACGGTTACACGGTTATACACGGTTATACACGGTTAAAAATGTGCTTTTTTTTTCAGTTTGGTCCTTTTAACGGAATGAGTTAACTTTTGTACTGTATAACCCCTTTTTATTTTTTTTAATTTTTTTTGAATAAAGAATACAATTTGAGATGTTACTTATTAATGATTTTTTTTGGAAAATCTAACTGAAAACTCTAAAAAACTAACTGAAAACTCTAAAAACTAACTGAAATTGAAATACTAACTGAAAACTCTAAAAAACTGACTGAAAACTCTAAAAAATAACTGAAAAGTCTGAAATCTGTTAAAAAACTAACCGAAAACTCTAAAAAACTAACTGAAATTCCTAAAAACTAACTGAAAATATTAAAAATCTGACTGAAAACTCTAGAAAACTAACTAAAATTCCCAAAAGCTGATTGGAATTCTCGAAATACAAAAAAAAAAATTCGTTAAAAAACTAACTGGAAATTCTTAGGAAACTAACTGAGAATATGAGAGAGGTTAGGATATTTGAGAGTAGAGAGTAGAAGTAGAGATGTAAGGTGAAATTGAAAATAAAATGGTAGGAGTGAGGTAATATTTATAGTAGGGTGTGGAGTTTGTTTTTTAAAAGAATTTTTTTTTTTTTTAATTTAATTGAAGGCTGCTTGGGCGAATGGGCGCTGGATGGAAATATGGAATGGATTAATGGAAGGATTCAAAGAAGAGGAACTGAGGAAAGGAAGGAAGGAATTAATTGGGAAAAAGAAAAAGAAAAAGAAAAGGGGAAGGGAGAACATTCTTATCGGCCGTTAATTCAAAATTTGAAATTTGAATTTTAAATTTCAAAATTTCAAGGTTAGGCGGTTAGTTAGGCGGTTATAACCGCCGGTTAGTTAAACGGTTATAACCGCCGGTTATAACCAGCAGGCTAAGATTCGGTTTTTGAAAATCCTTAACCTTAACCTAGCCGTCTATGGCCGCCGGTTTCAGTTAAGGCGATATTCAGTATAAGGCGGTATACTGACGGTTATAGCCGGTTACGATTACGATTTAAACATAACCTCACAGTTCAGCCGGTTCAGATTAGATTTTGGACACGTCTAGCACACGAGTCACGGGATAAGGTGTCCTCTCCTTTTAACTACTCTTATCTTAGAAATTTTCATGGAAAACGAGTCAAGATCTACTTGACAGAATTGGCTTATAAAAGAACACAAAAAGAAAGTAACAAGATCATATGCTAGAGTCCACTCTGAAGTTGCTATTTCCACACTAAAATTATAAATTTGCGGCGAGTTCAAAAAAAAAAAAAAACATTATATTGAATGCATTCATATCCAGAAATGATGCCAAGTTCCATCAAGAAAACATTTCTTGTCCAGAGTCTACTTTTTGTCATGGAGATGTTGGACAACCAACTGTATGCTTTATGCCATGACACTCTACTTATGGCACTTTGGGCTTTGGTTTGCAAGGATTTATCCTAGCAGAACCTGACCGGCGGAAATCAACAATAATGATAGCAATAATCTACCGAAAAGATTATTGACCCTTTAACCCCAATCCGAGGAATTAGGGTTTCACAACAAGCCTAGGCTTCGGGGATTACACCCAAATTTGCAAGAATTCAATTTTATAAATTTATCAAAGGACTTTCTATTACAAAACCCTACAAGAGTATATATACTCCCAAATCCAAATAAATAAAGGAAAATAAATAATAACCTAATAAATAAAGGAAAAGAAATAACGATAATAATATGAGACGAGTCCTACTTAAATAAATAAATTAAAATCAACGTGAGCATGTGAGCATTGTTGAAGGCATGTTCCCTCTGATGATGCACGGTCGTGCTTCCCTCTTATGCGCGGCCGTGCACCTGTTCTGATTCCTCTTGTCCGAGTTAGACTATCTCGTGCTACATCATGCTCGCCTTCCCGAAAAGAACTCGTCACCGAGTTCTCGTCCGAAGTCTGAGAACGGTCATGTCAAGTAAAAAGATATTTCGAATATAATTGTATCCTTGGCATGATAGGATTTGGGATAACTTGAATTGATCCTTCTCATCTAAATAAATACTTTGAATATATATGAATTTTAAGCACAATTTGAGGTAATTTAATTTCTTCCGTATACAAAATTATACCTTCCTATGTGGTCGGATTTGCGGCTTGAACAATTACACACGTAACGGATAACTCTTTTCCCAAGTCAACTTTACACGTACCATCAACTTTATCATCTTCCTTCACGTCTACAACGTTCATTTATTCCTCTATTACACAAATAACCTTCTACTCCTCCAAAGCCAGATTTTTATTATTTGGCTCTAAAATTGTTTCTTTTGGAGTTGATTCTCCAACCACGGGAAGAAAATTATTACTAACCTCCTCTTTGATTCTGAATTTTTGGATTCTGATAAACGGATCCGACTGCAAAACAATCTTCTCCGTTTAAATCCGAATCCCTTCCGTCGGCCGGTGGATCACGTTGGAATGGGTTGTCCACGTGTCCTACAGGTTATATTCGAGCCCCTACCTGTTGCATGGGTTGACACCCTTCTGCAAAACCTTCATGAGTTGTGTATAACTTTCTCGAGCAACAAGATCCATACGCTCCAGTATTGCAATAACAGCATCTTGGTTGTCGTTGTTACTACCGACGGTAATCGCCATCTTCCCATTATTAACCTGCTCCGACACCAATTGACGCAACGGAAATCAACAATTATAGCAATAATCTACCGAAGAGATTATTGACCTAACTCAATCCAAGAATTAGGGTTTCAACAAGCCTAATGCTTCGGGGATTGCACTCAAATCTGCAAAACTGCAATTTTATAAATTTATCAAGTCTTTATATTACAAAACCCTACAAGAGTATTTATACTCCAAAATCTAAATAAATAAAGAAAATAAATAACGATAACCTAATAAATAAAGGAAAAGAAATAACGATAATAATATGATATGAGTCCTACTTAAATAAATTAATTAATTAAAATCAATGTGAGCATCGTGGAAGGCATGTTCCCTCTGATGCACGATCGTGCTTCCCTGTATGCGCGGTCGTGCACCTATTCCGATTCCCTCTTGTTCGAGTTAGATCATCTCGTGCTACATCACGTCGACTTCCCGAAAAGAACTCGTTCCCGAGTTCTCGTCCGAAGTTCGAGAACGGCCATACCAAGTAAAAAGATATTTCAATATAATTATATCCTTGGCATGAAAGGATTCGGGATAACTCTGAAATTAGATCCATCCCTCATCTAGTCATACTTCAATATACTCACTTCCGTCCAGATTACATACTTCACACTTTCATTTTCGGGGCGTCCAATTACATACTTCTAATGATCCTTTGTCTCCTACATTATTTTAATCACTGCACAACACCATTATAATTTACTATTCCCTCCACTCATTCTCTCTCATATTTTACTTTTACACCTACAACATTATATCATTATTTTTTTCCTTAATCCACGCTAACATAACAAAGAATCATCAAGATGATTCGACGGAGGAGTATATGAATTTTAAATACAATTTAAGGTAATATAATTTCTTCCGTATACAAAATTATACCTTCCTGTGTGGTCGGTTTTGCATCTTGAACAATTACATACTGAATCGACAACTCTGCTTCCCCAAGTCAACCTTACACGTACTCATCAACTTTACCATCTTCCTTTACGTCTATAACGCTCAATTCTTCCTCCTCGTTACACAAATAACCTTCTCATTCTCCAAAGATTTTTTATTATTTGGCTTTAAAACTATTTCTTTTGTAGCCGATTCTCCAACCACGGAAAAATTTTATTACTAATCTCCTATCCTTTCAAACATTGATTCAAATTTTGGATTCGATTAATGGATCCGACCGCAAAATAATCCTCTCCATTTAAATCGAATCCCTTCGTCGCCGCGCGGATCACGTTGTAATGGGTCAGTCCACGTGTCCTACCGTTTCTCTGCGAGCCCCCGCCCGTCGCCTGTGGTCGACACCCATTCAGTAAATTCTGCAAAACCTCATAAGTTAGTGCATTTACGTTCGAGCAATATGATCCATACGCTCCAGATTGCAATAACATCGGCTTGTTTGTCGTTGTTATTACCTTCGATAATCCCATCTTCCCGGATTAAACTTGCTCGATATCAATCGACGCATCAAAATCAACAATGATAAGCAATAATCTACCAAAGAGATAATTGACCTAATCCAAACCAGGAATTGGGATTTCAACGAGCCTAGGCTTCAGGATTACACCCAAATTTTGCAAGAATGCAATTTTATAAATTTATCAAAAGTCTTTCTATTACAAAACCCTACAAAGAGTATTTACACTCCCAAATCCAGATAAATAAAGGAAAATAAATAATGATAGCCTAATAATAAATAAAGGAAAATAAATAACGATAATAATATGAGACGAGTCCCACTTAAATAAATAAATTAAAATCAACGTGAGCATGTGAGCATCGTTGAAGGCATGTTCCTCTCGATGCGCGGTGGCCGTGCTTCCTTCATGCGCTGGCCGCGCACTGCTCTAATTCCTCTTGTCCGAGTTAGACCATCTCGTGCTACATCAAAACCCTACTTAATTGAGACAAATGGTTGAGTTGAGTAGGACAAGCAAAGCTTAATAGCTATTCTCAACATGATTTTTAGCTCATCAGTCTCTATGTCCATAAAATTTCTCTTCTTTCGGTTATAATTTGTCCTTGAGGGAAAGAGTCCAAATTTGTCCCTCAAGATCCATTCCGAAATTTTAGCCATACATTTTCATCATTTTTCTTACTTTCCAAAACATAGTTTGGCCTCCAAAGCGGGACTCTTATCTTGATAAGGAGGGCGCAAAATAAGTACTCCCCCTGTCCCAAAATGACCTTCCTACTTTTTGTATTGTTAACAGGAAGGTACTTTAAGCGATAAATTTAGCTTAATTTAGTTATCCTAATGAAAATTTAAAACTTGTTATTGATACACAATCAAATATCAATAACAATTTATAGATGTTAATTAGAACAATTACACTAGTCTAAAATTATTGCTCAAAGTATCTTCGTGTTAACATAAAAAAAAAGTAGGAAGATCATCTTGGGACGGAGGGAGTATGAAAAAGTATGTGCAGCCACCCCAAACATGCTATGAAACCATGTGGCTTGTTAACATTGTAACAACTGCACCCTTGAAACCACTAAGGCATCCTACCACATTGTCAACTATTTCTAAGTACAAACGGAATAGTAAGCCTTCACTTAAAGTTTGACAATTACAGACAATATAACTTTCAAAGAAAGAAAAATGAAAGGGGAGTAATAAAGGTCATTTATACCTGAGAACTCGACATCTTCAGATACTCGCCTATTGGGAGTTTTGCTGTTTGAATCCCCTGGTCTTTCGCTTTGTTCATGGTTATCCCTTTCCACCGGTTCCTATCTACTAATCCACCAATAATATATATTTTCGATGAATCAAGTTCATACAGCATAGTTTCTGAGTCTGCTGTGAGGTAAACCAGATTTTCCTTCTTACTTTCAAATGTTTCAATATACGAACATCGTTCCTTCTCAATTATCCACCTATCAAACCCCGGAATCTTTTCCAATTGGCTTCCCATTTCTCCCTGGCAGCCAGTCAACCAGAGATGTGCGGGGAATGCACACCTTGAATTCTTTGAGTAGCAATACATAATCTGCAATGTTTTAAAGTAGTATCAAAAGCATCATCCAGGTAACTATAACTTTCAAGATATCAACAGGAAATTTGGATGAACAAAGAGATATATATGACACATTTTCTAAATTTAAATATCTTTAAAGTTATAACAGAAGCACATCTCAGTTTTACACAGCTTCTAGAAACAAGTAGGAGCACACGAGTGTATATCAGGACCATCTTATCCTAGCATCGTACACTCATATTAGAGAAACCTCAAAGACTACAGGTAAATGTCTCATTTGATGGCTGAAAATAAGGTGCTGGATACTGAAAAAGTGAAATGTTTGCAGCATATAACAAAGGCAAAAGCAAACGCGAAGAGCATATTACAATTCTCTCCATCCCAAACAGATAGTCCCACTTTTCTTGAGGTTTGTCCCAAAATAATAGTCCCATTTCTAAAACGGCAATAGTTATTGTGCAATTTCAAAACGGCACAAGCAAGTAAAGCATCATCCATAAAGAAATTGACTAGTCAAGTGGGACAATCTTTTGGGATGACACAATTATCTCCACAAGATATTTGGACAACCTGAAAATAACAATCCTCCCTCAAGGAAGCTAGAGATAATTCATTAACTGGCCAGTGTATTCATGCAATTTATTCACGAATCTCAAGCAATGTGGATAGATGATTGGAAGACAACCAGCAAAAAGTAATCCTCAGCAAATTCGCACAATCATCAAGTTTGAAAGGCTTATCGACATTTTCAACAATCGTACTTTGCTTAAGCTTTGATTTAAATGCTATTGTTTTTAAACAAAATTCGCACAATCATCAAATATGCACTCAATATTAGAGGTGCTCATTCCGGGTGCGTTCTGGTTCAAACCGCCGGTTCCCGGTTCCGTGGAAGGGGAACTATATTCAAACCGTGTAATTCCCAGATCCAGGTTCACGGTTCCATTTGACCGCTAGTTCCGGTTTTTTATTCGGTACAGTTCCTACGGTTCCAATCTATTTATTATTTTTAATTATTCTTTTTGTTTTTCTAAGATTCAATGCAACTGAACATGGTTAAATAATTATATATAATTTCAAAAAATCCAGTAGATTTGTAACGATATTCATTTTAAAAAAAATAGATTTTATAAGGAATGTTACTTTTTAACGAATTTGGTTAGATTTTTTAACGAATTCAGTTAGTTGTATTAACTAATTAATCACAAAAAACTAAATCATTACACGGTTCCGAAGTCACGTGTTCTTCGGTTCCCAAAACCGCCGGTTCCCGGTCTGAAGCAAAGGTGAACCCGTATTCGAACCGTGGAATTGGCCAGGCGATTACGGTTTCCACGTTTCCCGATTCTTCCACGGTTTCGATTCTAGCGGTTCCCGGATTCTCGGTTTTATCCGTCGAGTTCTCCCGGTTTTCGGGTATTTTGAACATGTCTACTCAATATCCCCCGACAGCAAGGATAATTAGTACTAAAGTTTTTTCTAGGCCAATTTTAAATCAAAACTAAAGACATTCACAAACAAGTTTAATAATGCAAGGAGTATCCCTGTGGAGAGGGAAGTTGTTAGAAGATACTCACTCCATCCCAGAAACTAGTCTCATTTCTAAAAAGAAAGGCAATCATTATTGTGCAATTCAATCAGAGTACAAGCAACTAAAGCATCTATCCATTAAAAGTTTCTTGTCAGATGACTCTTATTATTTTTATATATTACTATTTTATTTGGGGAAGAGAGATGTGTTTGTCTCCCGAGCCTGCTCAACTCTACGTCTTCTGGACTTGAAATTATCTTTGCCCAGGGTGGAATTTGTGTTGTGGATT
>JAFEMH010004460.1:0-208367 GCA_022495995.1 Adenophora triphylla var. japonica
AATATTACACCTATCACTGATCCTAATAATTATAATATTTCCACTCTTGAAGTAGGGGGAAGCAGAGGGAAACCTTCTCCTGAACAAATTTACTCACTACAAAACATAGAAAATCTGCCGATAAGCATGTTTTTAACACCCTTTAGATGAAAGAATTAATAAAAGCAAATTTAATATCCTACATAGGAATTATTAGACTCCAACAAAATCATAAAAACAAAGCCCATGCAATACTCTCCACAAGACCGAGAAGAGTTTAGAAAACAAATTGATGAATTATTAGAATTAAAAGTAATAAGAAAGACTAAGAGTCCTCACTTCTCTCCAGCATTCATGGTAAATAAATACTCAGAACAAAAAAGAGGAAAAAAGAGAATGGTTGTAAACTACAAAATGCTAAATGACCATACCAAAGGAGATGGATATCTTCTACCCAATAAAGAACAATTACTTCAAAGAATTGGAGGAAAAAATTATTATAGCAGCTTTGACTGTAAGTCAGGCTTTTGGCAAGTAAGACTAACAGAAAGCTCTATTGAACTTACTACTTTTACATGCCCTCAAGGACATTTTGAATGGATAGTTATGCCATTTGGTTTAAAACAAGCACCCTCTATATTCCAAAGACATATGGATGAAAGTCTCTCAAATGACTTCTCTAATTACTGCGCCGTATACGTAGCACTGATATTATTGTCTTTTCCTAAGGATAAAAACAATACTGAAGAACACGTCACTAATGTCTTACAAAGATGTAATAGACTATGGGATAGTCTTAAGCAAAAAGAAGGCCCAACTATGCAAGGCCCAAATAAACTTTCTTGGTACTCACTATTGACCGCATAAAACTCATCTTACAAAAACATAATAGGAGTCCACATTAGTGAATTCCCAGATCATGCACTACAAGATAGAAAAACAAAGCACAAATATCTCTTGGACTACTTAATTATATTTCAGGATATCATCCAAAATTGCTAAGCCTCAGACATCCTCTACAAATAAAACTAAAAAAGGAAATAAAATGGCTCTTGGAAATGAAAACTCAAGATACAGAAACTGTAAGAAAAATCAAAGGGCAAGTAAAGACTCTCCCTGATCTTTATAATCCAAGTCCTGAAGACAAACCCATTATTGAATGCGATGCATCTGATCTATACTGGGGAGGAGTATTAAAGGCACTCACTCCAAATAATCAAGAATTAATATGTAGATATTCATCTGGGACATTCCAAATAAACCAGCTTAAACTGAGATACCATAGTAATGAAAAAGAGATTCTTTTCTCTTGAAATAAAAACCATTAAAAGCCTTTGTAAAGTTGTACTCATATCTCCCATATAAATTCCTGGTTAGAACTTGATAATAAGAACGTATTCCTTATTTTATAAGAACAATTATTAGAGGAGATCTTATACAGAACAAGCCAGACCGGTAAGATGGCAAACAATGGTTAAATTATTACTGACTTTGACAGTAGAACAGATATCTGGAACAAAAAATGATTACTCGTGACATTACGACAAGAGAGATTTGGAGTGTTCCAAAGAACAGCTGCCAGCTTGTAGATGAGCACAAAAGAAGACATAGAAGACCAGATATCACAATTGAAAGGAGAAATCCTAGAAAAAGAGACACAATTGAGGAAACTCGAACGTATATATGGTAAGATGAAAGAAGGAGACCGTAACTCCAAACAATGTAACATCCCTCGACATGTAAACCAGGATAATGTATCCCATACAAGGGAACTTGTAAAGCAAGAACTTAGAGATAACAATTTCTCAAAATCTCCTGATAGAGATTAATATGGCTCATAGTAAGAGCTTAATAACACTCTCTTGAAAGTATATTTTGTTCAAAAGAAACATCCGACAAGGTCTTCGGAAAATAAGACTACAGGGGAATCTCTTTTTCTCCCCAAACCAAAAGAGTTTCAAAATATTATGTACTTTATTCAGGCCCTAACCAAGGTACTCTATACCGAATGGGCAAAGATTGCCCTCTAATATCAAAATAATCATTCATTGCTCTATTCAGTGATCTCTATAAGAAGCTCAAAGAGCCTTTTTTAATTTACAGTAGAAAACATTGACCCTTCAATGACCAAAAAACATATAGCCAAATGATTTGTTTCAGCCAAACCTTTTGACCAATATCAAAACACCACGTTAACTCCCAAAGCCCCATAAATCAAGAACCTGACGGTTCCAAAACCATAAGAAGTAGGATTAATAGATCCAAGATGATTCTTCATGAGGAAATTAGCTTCATTAATAAAGAAAGGTATTTTCATTATTTTAAAATATGGAATAAGCCTCTGACGAAGATAAAGAAGCACTGTTTCTTCACCATTGATAAAGAAAAAATTTGCTTTATATGCCTTTTTTGAAAAAGCCAAACCAGAAATGGTTAAAGAGGTGCTAATTGACTATTTGTGGACTATTACATATGGTTTATCCAAGTAATAATTTAATTGAATTAAGCTTGTTACCGAAGCCAATCTTTCATGCAATAAAGAATTTCCGAACAAAAGTTGTTGGTGTCTTAGGAGTATCGGTAGACATCTATGTCAAAATAACTAGCTCTTTGCTAGATTGGGATGAAGAAAGAAGAATATTTTCCTTCCATATCATTGGATTTCGAAGTGGGATTATCAATAAAAGATGTAAGGTACGAAATGCCTCAAGCAAGGAAAATCACTGAAGATGTAGAAGAATTAACAAAAGCCTTAAGGCCATCAAGATTAAGGAATGTATATACGAAATATACTTTGAAGATTTCTCTCGGAGAGCAAAAAGAGAGTAAATTGACCGCAATGAAAAGGTTGTAGGTAATATCCAATTTCTCAAATGTAATAACTCCTAATGAACTGGAGAACATAGCCACAAATGAAGCAAGCTTCCTAGATGGAAAACTCAAAGTTTTTGAGACAAACAAGAAAGACAATGAGTGTTTGGTATCTCCACCAATACCATATGTGCGTATTATTAGCTATCAACAATAGTCAAGAAAGGAACGGAAAGCTATAGATAATGACTCAAATTCCACTGACTCATTCTATGGAGAAGAGATGTAGACAGATTTGTCACAAAGCGTCGGCTGAAGATAATCTTTAATATGTAAAGTATTGTAATCAAGGTTAATACAAACACTTTTGTTTCATTTTCTTTTGATAGAGTGTATTTTATTTTATTTTTAATTTTTATGGCATGTAATGTTGATTGAAAGATTTGAAAAATAATGGAGTATTATTTAATTGATAAATTAAAAACGATAAATTTTATATGAAAGTACGTACATACCAGTGTCTCTTGGTCATTGTATTTTTATGATTTTTATTCATCAAATAACAAAAATTGCAATTATTACTCAACTATCCATCCCTAAATTAAATTATATTTTTTTTTCCAAATTTTTTGTTCAAATCAATGTATATATATATACTCATGATGCAATATTGTGAGTTCATAAGGTAAATTATGCAGTAAAATGTATTTTTTTACTAAAACGGAAGAAACTTAATATCTTTATTTTAGACAATAAAATTTAAAAATAAGAGAATTTTATTTGTGTCTCGTAATGAATAACCATTTTCAGGAAAAAAAATCCCAAAATAAATTTGAGTTTATATTTGCATTAGAGGATAAAACGCCATGTGATTAAGTTCAATTTTTTTACTTTTAATGATGAATTTTTACATTCAACTGAGGATACGGGGATATGGATTCCAACAATGGCTTTGGCGAAAGAAATGGTAAACTTTGCTTTTTCACTTTTCCACTATGAATTTATAATTATTTTTATATGTTAATCAATTTTAATTCTTTGAAAGGATTTATTTGAATAAATCAAGGTTAATACAAACACTTTTCTTTTGATAGAGTGCATTTTATTTTATTTTTAATTTTTTTGGCATGTAATGTTGATTGAAAGATTTGAAAAATAATGGAGTATTATTTAATTGATAAATTAAACTGTAATTTATATGAAAGCACGTACTACCATGCTCTTAGTCATTGTATTTTTATGATTTTTATTCATCAAATAACAAAAATTGCAATTATTACTCAACTATCCATCCCTAAATTAAATTATATTTTTTTTCCAAATTTTTTGTTCAAATCAATGTATATATATATACTCATTATGCAATATTGTGAGTTCATAAGGTAAATTATGCAGTAAAATGTATTTTTTTACTAAAACGGAAGAAACTTAATATCTTTATTTAGACAATAAAATTTAAAAATAAGAGAATTTTATTTGTGTCTCGTAATGAATAACCATTTTCAGAAAAAAAATCCCAAAATAAATTTGAGTTTATATTTGCATTAGAGAATAAAACTCCATGTGATTAAGTTCAATTTTTTACTTTTAATGATGAATTTTTACATTCAACAGAGGATACGGGGATATGGATTCCAACAATGGTTTTGGCGAAAGAAATGGTAAACTTTGCTTTTTCACTTTTCCACTATGAATTTATAATTATTTTTATATGTTAATCAATTTTAATTCTTTGAAAGGATTTATTTGAATAAATCAATGTTAATACAAACACTTTTCTTTTGATAGAGTGTATTTTATTTTATTTTTAATTTTTTTAGCATGTAATGTTGTTGAAAGATTTAAAAAATAATGGAGTATTATTTAATTGATAAATTAAACTGTAATTTATATGAAAGCATGTACTACCATGCTCTTAGTCATTATATTTTTATGATTTTTATTCATCCAATAACAAAAATTGCAATTATTACTCCACTATCCATCCCTAAATTAAATTATATTTTTTTTTCAAATTATTTGTTCAAATCAATGTATATATATATACTCATGATGCAATATTGTGAGTTCATAAGGTAAATTATGCAGTAAAATATATTTTTTTACTAAAATGGAAGAAACTTAATATCTTTATTTTTGACAATAAAATTTAAAAATAAGAGAATTTTATTTGTGTCTCATAATGAATAACTATTTTTAGGAAAAAAAAATCCCAAAATAAATGATATTTTTGCAAAATACTTTATCCATAAATGTTTTTTTTAATCAAAACAATTTCATCATTCATTCAATACTTGCAAATTTTACATTTATTTTAATTAAGTGATTGAAAAAATTTTTAATGACAACAAAATGGTAGCAAGAGTTTAAGTAGTATTACATTAATATTATTTTTCTTTTATTCATTAAATATTACCAAACAAAAAATAAAGGTGATTGATTTGAATAAGATATTTAAGAAGATTTTTTTTGTCCCCACCTATAATAATTCCTGAATTCGTCACTTGCTATAAAATATTAATTAAATAGTTGTTGTGAGTATAATAAGTGAGTCCTATTGAATAAAAATATTATAACATTTCTATTTTTGAAAGTGTTTATAGTGAGACGTCATAAATGACAAATGTATAATTTATAGGGGGTCAAAGAAAGTACCACAACTATGAAAGTTGGACATTTCTATTTTTGAAAGTGTTTTATGCAATTGTGTTCCTAAATTGCTTAAATTTAAACTTTCGTAAAACCTCTTGAAATGAAAGTTGGACATTCATCTAGCTAAAAACACAATATAAGAATTAAATGAAAATTAGATATTCATTTTGAAGAAGAGAAGTATGATTTAAGAAAGAGGCATTTACAAAAAACTACTTTAGAAAGATGGAAATTACAAAAAAAAACACATAAGTTTGAAATTATAACTGTTTTTTTTTTTTATCAGTTTTGGTCAAACAACTGATAATTTTTCGCTTATCAGCCTGTTCAAACACTGATAATTTTCAAAGTATTTAATGCTTGTTCAAACAACTGATAATTTCAGTTATCACTTGTTTACAACTGATAACTGAAATTATCACTTGTTTGAACAACTGATAACTGAAATTATCTGTTGTTTGATCAAAACTGATAAAAAAAAGTTTTTTGTAAAAAAAGAAAAAAAAAGTAGTTTTTGTAATTTTCCATCCTACATGTTTTTTTGTAAATGCCATATTTTTGAGTGAGTTTTTTTGTAATAACCCTTTAAGAAAGTACTAATTTTACCCATATAAATTGTCTACTACATTCATTTTAGGTAAGATATCTCAGAGGTAGACATATTTGAAAGTCATACTAATGATGAGTTGATTAGTATATTGATTGAGTTGAAAAATATGTGATTGAGCTTCTGAGAGACGATAAATATGATTTTGTTTCTCAAAAAGCTACATACAAATGCTATTTTTATATCACTTTACATATATTTATTTGCCTATCCACTCCACTCTTTAATGTCTTTTGAAATGAATCAATTGACATACGTGCCTTTAAATCCATTTTAAACTATTTGTTTACTTTCTTATTGTGCTTTTTCTTTTCTTAAGTTTTCTTCATTTTATTTTCTTGGTCTCCCAAAATAACTTTTTTCATCATGCTTATAAAAACAAATTGTATATTATATGAAAGAAATTATAAAATTGATAAAAAGGAAAATATTATACATATTTTTATATAAAAATATTATAAGTGAGGTAGGTTGTTTTGAATATAGAAAGTGGATAGAAAAGAGAAAGTGAGATATGAAATAATTAGTGGATAATTGTTGTAATTGTGACATGTGTGATCCATTGAATAAAAAGAATTATAATTTTTTTATTTTTGAGTTTTGAACTTTAAAATGGGATAACCTTTAAGATTTTTTTTTATTTTTTTTAACTATAAGATGAGATGGAGGGAGTATATAACTAAGAGGGATTATGAAATTAACCTAAATGTATACTCCATTCCATATATGTTTAAATAAGCATATTCTCATATTTTTCACTTGGTCCTAAAAGTTATATATATATATATATATATATATATATATATATATATATATATATATATATATATATATATATATATATATATATGATTCAATTGCAATGAGGTAAATAACCAGAAAATGCAATAATCTATAAGAAAATTTCACTCCCCAATAGATTTATTGCACGAATGGATTATACTTTAAAAATGTGCAGCTTGACTAAAAAAAAAATACAAAAACAAGTGAATAAATAGTTGAATGCAATATTATTATGTACAAAAAAAACTATAAATAAATACTACATCATCCTTAAAAAATTATTAACTCAAACATAATACTTCTTTTAAAACTTAAAAAAATTGAATAAAGTAACGTAAAAATTTCGAAATTTTCAAATTCAACCATTGAGGCCAATCTTTTTTCAGGAAAGAAAAGAAAAGATGTCTCTTTGTTTGTCTCACTTAGAAGTTTGATCAAGCATATAAATTCAAAAAGCTATTGATAATAGTTTAAAACTCAAAATTTTCTTACAAGCATTTGAATTCAAAACAATAAATGAATATTTGATTCAAGTTAAGTGAGAAAGGAATGTTTTTTAAAACCAAATATATACATTTTATTAATAATTAGAACAAATGTTTTGAAGTTGGGTATCCACAATCGATGGAAGCTCAACCCAAACAGTGGAGTTAACATTCTCAAAAGCTACCCTAAAGAAAATATCCACCAAGTCATGGATGAATCAGAAAAGATATCGACCATCGTCGAAATCCTTCATTAACACACTCTTACAAGGCTTCCAAATGGATGAAATACAATTTCGCGGAAGCCCGAACTTGATCGGAAGTCGAAAACCTTCCTTCCAACAATAAATCCGATGTGTTGTTTTTTGAAGAAGAAGCAACCAAATCAACATAATTCATCATCTTTGCCCTCCGTGAAATAGATTGAGAGTAGCCAACAAATATTCCATAATAGCAACGAAAGTAAAACACAAATCCCTCAATAAAGGAAGGAAATCAGAAGCCCTCAACAAAGGAGAAAAATCATAGGCTCTCACATATACAAAAAGATGTTCATAAAAAAACTTACTACACCCAAAGATATAAATTTAAGATAACTACCGAGTTTAGATCAAATTCTACTTATTATTTTCTCTTCAGTACTTCGCCCGTCCCGAAATAGACGTATATTTTGTTAGAGGCATTATCATGTATCGGAAATTGACGAACCTTTTAACAAATAAAGATCTTGGACCACTTCTCTTAGAACCAATTGATTTTAAGGTGGAACCTCAGACTTTAAAATGGTATCAGAGCAGACATGTTACACGTGCAGGCCCAACGGCCCACAGTGTTGCTCCGCGCCACCCGATTAATAAGTCAATGTTATAAGCCTCATACTTTAAAGTATGTTTAGTATGTACATTGACTTTGTCAGATGCAACTGTATTTTAGTAACTAATGGAGATAATCTATATAAAAATAAATAATAGCTGAGTATAATACTCAGACTTGAAGATGGTATTAGAGCAGGTCCATTACACGTGCAGGCATATTCCATGACGTTGCTCTGTGCTACCCGATTAATAAGTACTAAATATTGGCAAAGCCCGGCTACACGTGAGGGGCATGTTAGAGACATTATCTTACATCGAAAATTGACAATTCTTGCCTGTAACATATAAAGATCCTGATCCACTTTCCTTAGCACCAATTGGTTTTAAGTTGAAACCTCATACTTACTTGAAGACATTTTATTAATTAATATTTTACATATACAAACAACCATGGAATAAATGCATAATTGTTATCTTAAAATCTGACTCATTTAAAGTTTCAACATTGTAATCATTCAATGATATATCATAACGTGGTCCACTCTTCTAAATTACAACTTACTATCTCTATCATTCTTTGTCGAGTTAGTTTTTATTAATTAATACAAAAATTAAGTAAACATATATTATAATTGAAAAAGTAAAGTAAATTGGATAGAAATTGAGAGTATAATAAGATATAACATTTCAAAAATGTTACAAGTTGGCCATTAAGTGTGCGTGTGTGGGTATGTTGAATAAATAAATATTAAAAATTTACTATTTATTGAGCCATAACTTCTAATGAAACGTCAAAAATGAAAACTTTTGTAGTTTGAAATAGGAGAGTAATTTTATATGATTTTTAAATTTTTAGATAAGTATACTTATGTCCCGTCGAGTATCGACGGGTTACTAACTAGTTATATTCTAAATAAAAAAGATTTCAGTTTTCATTTTAAGGATATGTTTACCTTTTATACAATTTAATAATAAATATGTCTTGTTATAACTTTCTAAGTAGTTAGATTCGTAAGTATATATAAATGACTAATAAAAAAGTTTTGATAAAAATGAAAAAATATTAATTTGAGTAACTCTTGTGAAAAATTATTTTTTTTTAAAATGTTATAAAAATATTAGTTTTCAGAATCGTTCATCACTCTTATTAGTTAGACTTGATATTTTAAAACTAATTTTTTCTTGCAAAAAACTTATAAAAAACGCGTTTTTTGTTAACTTAACAAAAAACGTGTTTTACCGTCTTCCTAATAACAACACACAGTTACGTAACCTCTCTCTCTCTCCTCTCTCTCTCTATACGCAAAGGGGAAGATCGCGTCTTCTTCGTCTCCGGCAACCCCAATTGCAATCGCCCTCACCGTCTTCTCCTTCTCCGGCAACACCAATCCCCTCTCCGATCCCAGAAACCAACCGGCGGCAGACAACACATAACCGACGATGACTTGGAGAAGATGAACTATTTGAGAGCCGTAATCAAAGAAACCTTCCGTTTACACACTCCATTACCATTACAAAGGATTTGATTTTGAATTGATACCGTTCGGATCGGGACGGAGGGGGTGTCCTGGGATTGCGTTTGCAGCGGTGACGATTGGGTCGGCGCTTGCGAATTTATTGCAGAAGTTTGATTGGGGATTTCCGAATGGGGAAAATGGTGAGGATTTGGATATGACTGAAGCACCTGTTGTTTTATAACGATTAATCAAGTGCCAGTTGGTGATTAATCAAGTGCCCGTTAGTGTATAATAGAGTGCCCGTTAGTGTATAATCAAGTGCCCGTTGGTGTATAATTGAGTGCCCGTTAGTGTATAATCAAGTGCCCGTTAGTGTATAATCAAGTGCCCGTTGGTGTATAATTGAGTGCCCGTTAGTGTATAATAGAGTGCCAGTAAGTGTGTAACTGAGTGTCAATGTATTTTTGAATGCCAGTTCATGTAATTTTGAATGCCAGTCCATGTTTTTTTGAATGCCAGTTCATGTTTTTTTGAATATCAGCAAAAATAATTATCAGTGTTTTTGAGTGCCAGTATATGCATTTTTGAGTGCCAGTAAATGTGTTTTCAAATGCCAGTCCATGTATTTTTGAATGCCAGTGTAAAAAAGTGCTAGTGCATGTATATTAAGTGACTTTATAAACTAACACTGGCACTTGGTTACACTAACACTGGCACTTTGTTACACTAACACTGACACTTTGTTAAACTAACACTGGCACTTGTTTTACACTAACACCAGCACTTTGATACACTAACACTGGCACTTTATTACACTAACACTGGCACTTTTTTACACTGACACTGGCACTTTGTTACACATGCACTGCTTCGTTGAATTGACCCAAACTTCAGCAAATTAAACCCTTTTTCCACACCATTGAAGGACATTCTGTTTATCCAACGAAAAAACGAAGAGCTATGGAATCAAATCACACAGTTATCTCCAATTAATTATGTACCAATCAATAAAGTACCAATCAATTATGTAACGAAGCAGAGTTGACAATGGACATTAATGGCGGAACTAGGGCACGAATTGTAGGTTACTAAATACTCAAACTGAGTGAACGCCGGAACGATCGGAGCAGGATGGCCAGAGAAGATGATCGGAGCTTGGGATGGCACGAATTTGTGTAATTACAAAAATGCCACCGTTTGTTTTGAAAACACGTTTTTCCTTATCTTAAAAAAAACTAGTTTTTTATAAGACCAACTCTTTTTTCTTATGTTAAAAAAAATTAATTTTTACAAGATTTTGACTATTCATTTTGAATAAAATTCTTGAAAATAAACAATTCCCTTGGAATTGGACTGTCAGATTGGCAGTCCAAGACAAGATCCCACTTTAGCTACTGCAAACGCGGGAACCGTACCGGTAAAAAAGGATGATCAAAATCCGAACCCGAATCCGAATCCAAACCCGAATCAAACTCAACTCAAAGCTCCAAAATTAATCGAACCATGACAACCACCCTCCCTACCTCTCCCCTCCCCCCTCCTCCGTCGTCTCTTCCAAACCCTAGTTCCAACACCTTCATGGCTTCCCAATCCCCCTCCCCCGCAATCTCCTCCATCTCCGGCGACACCTCTTCCCCTAACTACTCCGCCTTCTCCCCTACTAATTTCACCGATTCCCCTTCCCAATTACACTCCTCCTTCAACGATCCTCCCCCTTTCGATCTCTCCGACGACACTTCCTCACCCACCTCCTCTCCAATCCATAATTCCACAGCTGAGCCGCCCGACCCCACCACTCACTTTCCTCTCCTCCCTTCCCTCCTCCACCTCTCCTTCAACCAGGACTTTGGCTGCTTCGCCGCGGGAACTGACCGCGGCTTCCGAATCTACAATTGTGATCCCTTCCGCGAGATTTTCCGCCGCGACTTTGATTCCGGAGGTGGTATTGGCGTCGTCCAGATGCTTTTTCGATGTAATATTCTAGCTGTTGTTGGCGGCGGACCTGAGCCTCAGTATCCTTTAAACAAAGTTATGATTTGGGACGATCACCAGAATCGATGCATCGGTGAACTATCCTTCCGGTCTGAAGTCAAATCGGTTCGGCTCAGGAGAGATCAGATTGTTGTGGTTCTGTTGCAAAAGATTTTTGTTTATAATTTTGCAGACTTGAAATTGTTGCATCAAATTGAAACCATTGCGAATCCGAAAGGGCTTTGTGAGGTGTCTCATGTTTCTGGGTCGATGGTATTGGTGTGTCCCGGGTTACAGAAGGGGCAAATTAGGGCAGAGCATTATGCCACTAAGAGAACCAAGTTTATAACAGCTCATGACTCGAGGATTGCCTGTTTTGCTCTCACAAATGATGGCCGGTTGCTAGCTACTGCTAGTAGTAAGGGAACTTTGGTTCGGATATTCAATACCCTTGATGGCTCATTGCTTCAGGAGGTATGACATTATATAATGCTGAATTAGTTTGTTTATCTACACTCTAATTAAGTTCATTTTTAACATGGTTTACACGAAGCTGATGAATTTAGAGCTGAGATTATTGCTTATTACCAGAATTATGCATGAAGAACACCAATCTGATGTCTTTCATAAATATTTAGGGTTTGTGATTTCAGTATCCTGTGGTGGAGAACTTGTATGTAAGCTATTAAGAGATTTTTTTTCCTAAACTAACTTTGCTGATAATTGTTAAATGAAGTTAAAATGAAAAGAACTAGTGTTTGTTTAGAGCATTTGAAGGTGAATAAGTTTCTTATTGTTTTCTGAAGAATATTTATAGCAACCAGCCGTAGGACATGTCAGAATATTTTTGTGGCATGGGTTGTTAAGTTTGATCAGTGAAATGTGGCCTCAGCTAAGAAAAAATATTTTCAGTCAGTCGGGATGCCTCAGGGAAGTTATACAGTCTCTTGAAAAGAAGGAATTATTGAAGTGCATGGCATGAATTGTGTCACAATCATGTTTCAGTTCTTCTGTTCTGCTTCAATTTCTATGATCGATTGAGATCCGGAAATGAATAGAAGGATTGGAAGATTTTTCGAATGAAGGTTCAATTTCTATGATCGATTGAGATCGGGAAATGAATAGAAGGATTGGAAGATTTTTCGAATGAAGGTTTTGACAATGGGCAAAACCTTAAACTCTGTCTATCGACTACTCCTTAAACTGACTAATGAGTGCGACTTAAACCAACAAGGGGAGAAACTGCATTCTCACCAGCAAGAATTATTTTCTTTTGGATCCAGCAGGGCCAAGGTCAGGTCTTAACTGATCTAAGTGGGAAAGGCTCCTCGAATCTCCAGCAAAGTTTGGCCGGCAGATAACAAGAGTTTGAGATAACCTGGGTGAAAGAGAACCGTGAAGTTGCGGGGTCCCTTATTTACTTCCCTCTAAAGCTTAAATAAAAATAATTACAGTCTTTGCTTGGTGCATTTGAAGGTGAATAAGCTCCTTTGTTTTTCTGAAAAATATTATTAGTAACTACCAACCATAGGACGTGTTAGAAATGAATCAAATGATTACTTGTAGTAATATTTAATGTAGGCATAATGACACATAGAATTGTGTAATTTAAGAGTGAAATGCATCCTTATCCTGTTTCTTCCACCTCTCTCTTCATGTGAACATTCCTTTCCTTTCCTCTGTTCTGGTTGTTTTTGTGCATCGTCATCGATACATTTTTTATGTGAACATTCCATTCCTCCCTTATGGTTTTTTAAGGAAAAAAAATAAACGAAAACAGATGTTTTCGACAAAATTCTTCTTTACTTTGTACAATTGGGTTAGCTTCCTTCTAGGTGCTCCGCCCCTGTGTCAGGTGTAATCTATGGAGCCTAGTTTGTTGGCATGCTTAATGTCCATCTATTCATTGATAACCAATAAGTGGGACAAAGGAACTTCAGTGTATTGTTGACCTGAACACGAATGTCAATTCTTCGCGCACAGTGTAGTATTGGGATTGAACCACCTATTCTTCTTGAAGAGCCACAAATGTTATAAGAAAGCTTAAAGGGAGTGCCTGTATCATGTTGGAACCATTTTTGAATCATAACGATGATTTTGGTTTAGTTAACTATATAGTGAATACATAATCCTCGTTTGATAAAGTGCCAACAAGTTATACTAGGATAAAAAATACTCCCTCCCTCCCAATCTAAATGTCCAAAAATGAATCCGGCGCGAGAATTAAGGAAAGTGAGGTAAGAAAGAGAAAAAGTGAGGTAGGAAAGAGAAAAAGTTTAAATGTTGTGAGTATGAAAAATTAAATAGGAGAGAGAATGAGTGGGAGAAATAGTTAGGAGAGAGAATGTTGTGAGTGTAAAAGTAAAGTAGGAGAGAGAATGAGTGGGTGGAATAGTGAAAAAAAGTTTCCTTTTTTGGAAATGAGACATTTTCAATGGGACACCCAAAAAGGAAAGTTTGGACATTTAGATTGGGACGGAGGGAGTAGCTCTTTTATATGCTTATTTTTTGAATTTGATTAATTGTTTTCTAAATAAGAAAGTGAAGCAAGCACAAGCTCGTGTTCCTAATGTATTGGTTGGCGTTTCCTTTTACTACTCACGCTTCATGTTCCATATGCTTGTCAAGTCCTTGAGTTCTTGGCCTTTGGTTCTTACTGCTTAGGCTGAATTGCTTTTGAGTGGACTTCAGTTTTATTTTCAAAGTTGGTTTGAAATAACTTACGCACTCGATGCAGGTGAGAAGAGGTGCAGATAGAGCAGAAATATATAGCCTTGCCTTTTCTTCACCTCCCCGGTGGCTAGCTGTCTCAAGTGATAAGGGAACTGTCCATGTTTTTAAATTAAAGGTTGATTCTGGATCTGTGGGAATTGAGAGATCACGAAGTGTTTCAGAACCAAATCTTCCTACTCAATCGGGATCACATTTATCCTTAATTAAAGGTAAACCTTTACAAGAGTTTTGGTTCTTTGATGTTATTTGATTATGCCCTGTATAAGAGTCCCAATTTGAAGATCAACCATCGTTTGTAGAGCTCTTACGTGTTCATATTTTCCTGTTGAATAATGTTGTTGTTTTACTATGCATGCCATCCAATGATATTTTTAACGGTAAACTGCAGAAATACGTCTAAAGTTGAGTCAAACTTCATTCTAGGATATATCTAGATAAGGTAGGTGGGACCTTTTTGTGGGATGGAAGGAGTATTAAAATAAGAAGCTTTCAGCTAGAAGGATTTTAGTAAATAGAGGAATGATTAGTAAAAGTAACTCACTAATCTTTTGCGTGTAAAGGGACTCAATGCTAGTTTGCGTTGTGTATTATCTCTATTATTGTACAATTATGCTAAAGAAGTCTTCAAAATGTAACATTCAGACAATGAATAGATGGATTTGAAGCTACTACATGACCACCACCAACAACAACAAAGCCTTAGTCCCAAAATAATTTGGGGTCGGCTAACATTAATCCTCATATGTCATCGTGAAAGAAAAAATGTAAGGAAAAAATAAGTTAAAAGAAGAAATAGGTGGGGAAAAAATTAGAAAATGAAAAGAAGAGAAAACGAAAAATAAAAAAAATAAAATACTGATAGTAAAAGAATAAATATATAATAGACAGGGAAAATGAAAATAGTAAAAAATAAATAAACATCAACCTCTATCACCCACATGAATTTTTGCCCTCCCCCCGGGCCTCTTCAACGCCATATTTTAATCTAATCCACGTAAACTCATATCGTTTTCAATCACCCTAATCCAAGTTGCTTGGGTCTTCCCATACCCCTCGCCATTTTATCATTTCTCCACTTTTCAAGCCTCATAACCGTCATCACTCGGTCTCCGTCTCACACCAAACCACCTTAGACGATTCTCCCTCACTTTATACTCAATGGACACAACTCTTACTTTACCCCTAATCACCTCATTACTCAATCGATTATTCCTTTTATGCCCACACATTCATCATATCATACGCATCTCCGCTACATTCATCTTTTGAACGATATACTGTTTCACGGCCCAATATTCAGTGCCATAATGCAGGGCTGGCCTAATTGCCGTGCGGTAGAATTTTCCCTTTAATCTACGGGGCATTCCAGGATCACATAGAATTCCCGTGGCACTCTTCCACTTCAACCAGTCTGATTTAATCATCTGAGCCACATCTCCATCTTTTTAGATAATAGATCCAAGATAGCGAAAAACTCTGAAGATTGGACGATCTTTCCATCAAATGTGATCACCCTTGCCTCTCTGCTTTCAATCCTGCTAAACTTACACTTCAAATGTTTAGTCTTGCTTCTGATCAATATAAAACCTCGAGATTCCATGTCTCCACAATTCCAATTTACTTTCAACACCCTCTTTTGTCTCATCAATCAGTATAATATCATCTACGAATAACATATACCATGGTATATCATCTTGGATTGACCTCTTCAATTTATCCATTATCAGAGCAAATAGAAAGGGAATTGACCTCGTCAATTCGTCCATTATCAGAGCAAATAGAAATGGACCAAGTGCAAAATCTTGATTCACTCCAATAGCAATAGGGAACTCTTCTGTCTTTCCAACACTAGTTCGTACACTAGTGCTAACTCCATTGTACATGTCCTTGATAATATCAATATATCTTTAAAACACCTTTCTTTGCTAAAGCCCACCAAAGTATCTCTCTTGGCATTTTATCATACGCCTTATTTAGATCAATGAAAACCATATTCATATATTTCTTTTTATCCCGATATTTCTCTATGGCTTCTTTCATAAGATAGATTGACTACATAGTCGATCTTTCGGGCATAAATCCAAATTGGTTAGCCGAATCATTCACAATTCTCCTTAGTTTTGTGCAATTACTCGTTTCCAAAGTTTCATAGTATGGCTCATTAGTTTTATCCCCGATAGTTGGCACAATCTTTGACATCACCTTTGTTATTATACAAAGGGATCAAAGTACTTTTCCTGCACTCCACTGGCATTGTGTTGCTTCTCTATATCTTGTTGAATAGTGTTGTTAACGAATATATTCCCCTCTACAAAAAAAAAAACATCTCCAAACCTTAATTGGTATTCTATCCGGCCCTATGACTTTCTTCAATCCCATTTTTTTCATTGCCATTTTCACTTTACCATTTTGAATTCTCCGCATAAATGATCTAGGGTTTCTGGGTGAATTGGGGGTGACCGTTAGTGGTGGTGACCGTTGAAGGAGTCGTTATTAGCAGTTAATGAATAATCCAAGTGGCGTCGTTTTAGTTAAAAAAATGAAAATCATGCTTCTTCCCCAATTTTTGTTTCTCTCTCCCTGATCTACTTTCTCTCTCTTCAATCTAATCTCCCTCTTCAATCTGATTCTCTCTCTACTTTCTCTATCAACTATTCTCTCTCTTCTGTTCCCTCTCTCTGTTCTACCCCAATTTCTTCTGTTCTCCCTTTATAAAATTTTGTTCGAAGCAATTGTTTGAATCAGTTAAGTCGATTCATTAACAAGTGGTATCAGAGCTTTCTCGATCAAGGTGACTGCTGCTGTGAAATGGAGACTTTCTATGAAACAAAGGTGTTTAGAATTTTCAAACTATTCGATGTGAATGGAGATGGAGTTCTTAATCGAGAGGAAATGGCAGCCATTGCTGTTTCAGTAAATCCAGTGGTTAAGTTTAGTGATGAAGAAATCAACACTTACATTGATGTGGTCTTCTATACATATGGAGAAATTATTGATGGTAAGGAAAGGTTGACATATGTCGGTTTGTTACATAGCTACTATGACGGCTTCGGCGACGCTAATCGCGATTTTGACACCTTCGTGTATGATCAGAAGCTGATTGACCTAAAACAAGATGAAAATGGTGCCAGTTCCAATTTTGGAGCTATACCTTACCCTTGTACTGATTTCGCTTATGAGAAATCTGTGGTAAGTATTGAGAATTGTCTGGAAACCCTTGCAATGATTTCAAAGGGTGCAGAAACTGAGCAAAGTACAAAGACGGACCAAACAAGCAATAGGCACACTAACTGTTCGATAAAATGCCCAAGAGAAAAAACGGAGGGATTGCCTGACTCAGGTAATGATCACTCACACTTTAAACTTATATGTCCTTGTTCCCAACCGATAAGTTTCTTTGGTAGAGGTTTTAATTGCAACTATGTTCCTGAAATGGTTGCTGAATTAAAGGAGTTTGAAAAAGATATAATAGATGATAGGTATGATATAGTAGTTGAAATGGAACGGGATGAACCTATATTTTGCCTACATATGGACACTTTAAAATTTCGTCCAGGATCACCGTTGGAGTTATTGTGGGATCTGGGAGGATGGTTGAAATATAATGAGCCAGACTTGCGCAATTTTGAGCAAGCAGATTTGATGCATGTCAAGTATTTGATGAAGGTCTATATTACTTTTGAGAGTAAATTTAAGAGTTACTGGAAAATGAAAGCCCAATTATCAATGGGAATTGTTTTATCGACAATAACACAATTGCTACCACGTAGTGATGCCTTCTTTGATAATCTTGATCATGTCAAAGAACGATGGAGAAAATTTCTTTCAATGGAAATGTTAGAATCCATCGAACCAACCATGGATGGAAATATATGTGGTTTGTCTAGCTCTGCAGAGTGTTTGAAGCTGACACATTAGAGGGAGTTCTTATTCGCGAAGATTTGGTGTTTGAAGGGAGTTCTTATTCGCGAAGATTTGGTTATTAGCTGCCCAAGTTGAAATAAGGCAATTTATTGATGGTGCTCTGCAATTCTTGGAAATACAATTGGAATAGCTCTTAAAGACTTTGAGTTGCAACTTGATCAAAAAATTGACACACGTGCCTGTCAATATATCCCGGCCAGCTTTCTTGATGGTCATGAGCTTGAGCCATTACACAATCTCTCTGCAATAATTACTCTTGCTAACTTCAGGAGGATTGTTGGCGTTCTAATGGAGATTATAAATGATGCATTCTATGTTGCTGACCGTATTATGATGATGTTTCTTATGGTAATTGGTCACATTAGGTCTACGGTGCATGAATGCATGTTATAGATACACTAGCTTTTGCTACTGGTCTAGAGTTTGGAAAGTATATGCCAAAATTCTTCAAGTATTAAGAAATGGGTCTTCAAGCTTGTGCCATTGTTGTTGGTGGGATTGGCGACATGTGTCATACTTTAGATAACAATAATTTTACATAATATGATACCATCATGACTCTCCTCCAAACAGGGCTTTCCAGTAGAGAGCTAAACTGGTACGTTAAGCCACTTATTCTCTCGTACTTCTGTGATGTTACTCTTGCAATCAAATTACACTTTGAGAAGTACAACAATCAGTTTAAGCGTGGTATTCTTGAGGTCTATGCGATCTCTTCAGGGGATGAAGTTTTTTCAGAAAGATATGATGCTCGACATTTTACCTTGTTGTTGATGATTATATGGTTCATAGACGATGTTGCATTAACCTTAATGACAACAAATGGTGGTTTAGCTGCTTCAGCAAGTGTTGCAGGTTTAGCTGCTTTAGCAAGTGGTCTTACTGCTATTGCAACTGATGCACAGTGTTGCGGGGTCAGTTATAGTGGCTGCATTAATTGAAGTTGTTGGAGTTGGATTTGCAGGAACTAAAATGGCTATCAAAAGAGTAAGTGTTGATGGATTTGGGTTCCAAGCTAAAGGGAAAAATCACAAGCAAGGTTGGGTGGCTAATGAGCTCTCGATCTCGATCTCAGGGTTTATTTTTGAGGAAAAAGATTTTATCAATCCATTGAAGGGACAAGATGAGAAATTGGACATGTATATACTTGAATGGGGGTCTTAAGAATCTAATCAGTAAGAGCATTGTCAGTACAGTACACAGACGGGCTCACTTTGAGATTTGCAATGGAACTGACGACTCGAGGTACTATGCTGATGATGTTAAGCTCACTTTTAGTGGCATTGGCTTGGCTTTCAAATTTACTTCCGACCACTGATATTAAAGACATCAAGTGGACTATTGCCATAGACAAATTTGATAAAGGCTTGGGCATGCCTCTAAAAATTGCAGCAACCCAGTTTATTATGATTCCATTGCCTTACAAAGATGCAAAGATGCTAAAGATGCAAAGATGCTGATGTTCAAGGAGTTTTAGATGTATGCGCTGCCACTATGAAGGTCTTGGAGGAATCTGGCAGTGGTGTTGATGCTTCTCAAATACAAAATTATTGGGTCAACTCAAGATTGTCTCATGCTAAATGTGATGTCAAGTGTAGCAGAAGAATGTCCAAATTGCTCAAGGAATTGGTTAAATCCCTGAGGACAAGAATTTTTTGCAGGAGTAAGGAATGTAATGATCTAGGGTTTCTGGGTGAATTGGGGGGTGACCGTTAGTGGTGGTGACCGTTGAAGGAGTCGTTATTAGCAGTTAATCAATAATCGAAGTGGCGTCGTTTTAGTTAGGGAGTTACGGTGTCGTTTTACTTAGTAGGGAACTACGTCGTTCTGTTATTTTGTTTGGGTTGTTTACAAAAGGTAGTTGTAAAGAAATCATGCAAAAAATGAAAATCATGCTTCTTCCCCAATTTCTGTTTCTCTCTCCCTGATGTACTTTCTCTCTCTTCAATCTAATCTCCCTCTTCAATCTGATTCTCTCTCTACTTTCTCTATTAACTATTCTCTCTCTTCTGTTCCTTCTCTCTCTGTTAATCCCTCTGTTCTACCCCAATTTCTTCTGTTCTCGCTTTATAAAATTCTGTTCGAAGCAATTGTTTGAATCAGTTAAGTCGATTCATAGCAAGATTCACCTTTGCTTTTACGTCTTTTACTGCTTTTTTTATTCTGTTCTAGCCTCCTTATACTTCTCATAGTTTTCATCGCTACTGTATTTTTCCAATAATTTGTAGCATTCTCGCTTGCTCTTTATTGATTGCTTTACTTTTTTTTTTTTTCTTTCTCAAAGAAGGGGATCAACACATTTCACCGCTCCCCCCTTGATGCACTTCACAGAGGCGCCTAGCTATGCTAAGGAGGGCAATGTCATTCCCTCTAACAACTGGTGGGGGAATTGAACCCATGACCTCCTCATTACACCATGATGTGTCCTTACTTGGTGGCACGCTTCATTTAGATTCTCCAATGACTTATTTCGCCACCTCCTTTATGATATGTTCCATTTTAGTCCAAGTCGAATCTATATCCATATCCTTCATATTACTCGACCAAATACCGGTAGCGGCCATTTTAGCTAAAAATCTCTGTTGATTCTCCCCTTGAAGCCTCCACCATTTGATTTTAGGGTATACTTGTGGTTTTCTTTTGAAATTCTTCTATTTCGAAAATCAAGTACCATAAGTATATGTTGTTGCTGTACTCTCACCCGGAATAACATTGCAATCTGTGTACTCTTTCTACAAGCATTTTTTACTAAGAAGAAATCAATCCGACTCGAATTATCTCCACTCCTATAAGTCACCAAGTGAGATTGTATTTTCTTGAACCAAGTGTTCATTATACTCAAGTCATATGCCATCGTAAAATCCAGGATACCATTTCCTGCTTTATTCCTTTCCCAAAACCAAAACCAAAACCAAAACCATTATGAGTGCTCTCAAAGTCGTTTAGACTAGACCCCACATGTTCGTTAAGATCGCCAACAATAACTAATTTCTCACCACTAGGTACCCGTTGCACTACCTGCTCCAAATCTTTCCAAAACTCTTGTTTAATAGATACATCCAACCCTACTTGTGGTGCAAATCCTCAAACTCATCTTCATCTTGACAGCAATTCATTTAGACATTTTCTAGAGTTGGAGGTAAAATTAAGGCTTGATTCATCGCTCGTCCCACAACAATGGATTATTTAAAGCTAGTATTGTCGGTGTAGAAAAAGGTTTTAGATACTGGATTTGCAAACCAGGCCCATTTATATATATTTTTTTCTGAAATCCTCCCGTGGCTCCGGAAAGGGGGTCTATTCCTAAATCCCGCTTCAGAGTTTCATTGACCAACTCATTGACCAACTGCCTTTAATTTGATTGGTTCAAACATATGGAATACTCCCTCGTCCCGAAATGATCTTGTCACTTTTTTTGTCTTCAATACGAAGATACTTTGGGCAATAAATTTAGGTTGATTTAATTATTTTAATAAAAATTTAAAACTTGTTATGATACACCATTATAAATACTATCAATAACAATTTTTTACATGTTCATCAAGATAATTAATTTAACCTAAAATTATTTCTCAAAATACCTTCGTGTTGACAACAAAAAAGTAGGAAGATCATTTCGGGACGAGGGGAGCACAAGTTTTCTGTTGAAAAAGTCCATTCCTCCTTGTGTGTTTGGAAAGGGAGTATGACAATAGGGATGGTAATGCATATGGGGATTAAAGTTTAGATGCATATCATTCATCAGGCGATCTTATTTTGCAGGTGTGCTGCCAAAGTACTTCAGCTCAGAGTGGTCAGTTGCTCAGTTCCGGTTGCATGAAGGCTCTCAGTACATTGTTGCATTTGGTCACCAGAAGAACACAGTTGTCATTCTTGGCATGGATGGGAGGTAATGAAATTGACTCAATTAGTTTTTGATTTCCTAGCAGAAAATGAAGTTTTGGAGGTTATGATCGTAAATAAACTTCCAAGGGGGGGGGGTAATATTGTCTTTCTATATCCATATACAACTTGACTTGCAACAGAGTAATTGATCTATACTTAAAATTGCAGCTTTCACCGATGCCAGTTCGACCCAGTAGCGGGTGGAGAGATGACCGAGCTAGAATGTCACAGTTTCTTGAAGCCACTGGAAAGTACCACATCTCTCTAATCTTCTTATATTGCTACAATAGCAGTTTTTGATGTCCATGTGAACATGTATATTTCCCTCAAAGTCCCTCCCCTCGTGTCCTTGCTGTTTGTGATGCTGTCTTCTTGATTAGCTGATTATATTTAGGGAAATGAATAAGTTGTAATTATGAGTTAAAGAATAAACTTTTGTGTGCCTGTAAATTTATAAACTTTTATTTGGCTATGGGTTACAAATATTGCTTTTGACAGTATCCTATTTGCAAAGTTAAAATTTAGAAAATGGATAGTAAGAATATGGGGCAATTACCAAATCGTCGCTCATCCTAACAAAAACGATCACCTAGGACACATATTTCCTGAAAAGACCACTAGGTCCTCTTTTTATAAATACACGTGTGTACCAGCTCTCACTCCCTCTCTCCTCCCTCGATTTTTTTTTCTTTTTTCTCTCAAAACTTTAAAATTAAAAATCTTAAAATCCAGAAGTCAAAAAAAAAAAAAAAAAAAAAAATCCTATTTTTGCATGAAAATATTTTTGAAGTTCACAATTGTTTCAAGTTCACAGTTATTTTTTTGAATCAAACTAGTAGCATCAACACATAATTTGAATCAAATTTCTGAAGTTCACAATTGTTTCAAGTTCACAGTTATTTTTTTGAAGTTCACAGTTGTTCAAAAAACAACTAATAGAAGTTCACAGTTGATTTAGTTAAGTTCATAATTTTGCATGAAAATATCTTCTATTTTACTTAATTCACTGTTGTTTTAGCTAATTTCACAATTATTTTTAGTCTTTTATGGCATCTAGTTTTTTTTTTTTTTTATGAAATTAACAAAAACAATTGTAAACTTAACTAAAAATAAATGTGAACTTAACAAATATGTCAATAATCTTATAAAATTGCAAAAATAGGGGAAATAAAAGACTAATAACAACCAAGGTTCTAAAAAGCTCTAGGCGGATGCTGGCGACGGAGCCGGGCCTAGCGCCTAGGCGGGGACTAGGCGGGATTAGTTGAGATTAGTCGGGACCTAGGCGGGGCTTAGAACTAGGCGTTGAAGAGGGGCCTAGCGCCTAGGCGCCCTTAGGCGGGGTCTTTTGGAACACTGATAACAACTGTAAACTTAACAAATATGTCAAATAGTTTCATAAAATTGCAAAATTAGAGGTCATAAAGATAAAAAACAAATGTAAAGTTAATTAAAAACAACTGTAAACTTAACAAATATGTCAAATAATCTCATAAAAAAAAATCAAAAATTGAGGCCATAAAAGACTAACAACAATTGTGAACTTAGCTAAAACAACTGTGCATTAAGTAAAATATAAGACATTTTCATACAAAAATTATGAACTTAACTAAATCAACTGTGAACTTCTCTTAGTTGTTATTTGAACAACTGTAAACTTCTAAAAAACAAATGTGAACTTGGAAAACCTGTGAACTTATCAAATTTGATTCAGATTATATGTTGATGCTCTAGTTTGATTTGTCTTGATGATACGAATACAACGGTGCTCTTAGATTTTTTTTTTTGACTTTTGAATTTTAAGATATTTCATTATAAAGTTTTGAGGGGAAAAAAAAAACGAGGAAGGAGAGAGGGTGTGACAGGCTGTCCTTTAATAACATGCGTGTCTTTAAACTAGCGAGGGAATAGGTGGAATTTTGATTTTGTTGCCGGACTAGGTGGTTAAATTTCAAAATCCTTGTATTAATTGATCTTTTGATTTGGGGTGAAGGAGATAGCGGTAATTTCCCCTAAGAATATTTATATACTAGTGGGTAGCCCGTGCTCCGCACGAAAAATTATTTTGCCAATTTTTTTGTATTTTTCTTATAATTTTATGTTTTTATTTGATAAAGTAGCATATCATTTTTTTTTGGTGATTTAAATCTATTTTATATCAATCAAAATATTTACATTTATAAATTCAGGAGAATTTTTTTATTGTAACTTTTGTTGTATATAGTTTTTACTTATTATAACAATTGAAATTTGAATAATAACAATGAGTTATTGTTGTTGTTATTAGTTAACTTCTAATTTTATAGATGATTGAATTAATAATATTAAATATCTTTGATATTAATGATTTTATACTATATACATACACATATTATGATTAGTAAATATAATTAGCAAAAATCATTATTTACATTTAATGTATTAGTAGAATAATATTTTTATTATGTTTTAAAAAAATATTTATTATAATTATGATTAAATCATATAGTAATCATCATCTTAAATAGAAAGTTATATGAGAATATTGATCTAATATAGTAAGTTTAACATCTAATATTTATCGAATACGAAGTATATAAGTAACTAATATTGAACCATTATCTAAGATATTTTAATATATTAAAAATTAATGTTTCTATTTATATTTTACTATAATGATATCTACTTCTTAAATAGTAAGTTTAAGAGTCACCATATATAGTAATTGTTATATTTAACTAATAATATTAGCTTATATTAAACTAAATGATAATATTTACTAATAATAGTTATTATTATGATTAACTAATACTATTAATAATAATAGTTAGCATATATAGTCACTATTATAATTAATTGATAATAGTACTAATAGTAATGGTTAATCTATATAGTAATTATTATAATTAACTAATAATAGTAATAGTGATAGTTAACATATATAGTAGTTATTATGATTAACTAATACTATTAATAGTAATGTTAACATATACTCCATCCGTCCCGCACGAAAGGGCAATTTTGCCTCATAGCACGAAAATTAAGAAATAAATAAGGAAAGTGATGTAAGAAAGCGAAAAAGGTTAAATGTTGTGAGTATGAAAAATTAAATAGGAGAGAGAATGAGTGTGAGGAATAGTTAGGAGAGAGAATGTTGTGAGTGTAAAAGTAAAGTAGGAGAGAGAATGAGTGGGGTAGGAAGAGTATAAAAATAATAAAAACTTTTCTTTTTGGGGTTGTGGCCTTTTAAATGGGACGCCCAAAAAGAAAATTTGTGCCCTTTCAGGCGGGACGGAGGGAGTATATATTAACTATTATGATTAATTAATACTATTAAGAGTAATAGTTAACATATATTAACTATTGTAATTAACTAATACTATTTATAGTAATAATTAACATATATAGTAACTATTATAGTTAATTAATACAATTAATATTATTAGTTAACTTATATAATAACTATTATAGTTAACTAATACTATTAATAGTAATAGTTAACATATACATTAACTATTATAGTTAACTAATACAATTAATAGTATAAGTTAACTTATATAATAACTATTATAGTTAACTAATACTATTAGTAGTAATAGTTAACCTATATAATAACTATTATTATTGATTAATAATATTAGCTAATAAGGAGAATATAAAAAATCATATAGATTTTGGGATAGTGATGAGGTGGCTTCTTCATAATCAAGCTTCTACCAAAACATGTCCACATGTCAAATTCATAGGCATCCTCACCAACTTTAATATATATATATATATATATATATATATATATATATATATATATATATATATATATATATATATATATATAGATTTTTGAGGCTCAGTGCTTGGGCTAGCTCGGTGAGCCGTGGTGGCTTCTCGCGGTAGCGGTGCGAATTCTCTTGTAAATTTGTAAGCAAATTTGAACAACCCTTTTTTAATTTGTCGGGGGTGGTGTGGACTTCGTACTCCACCACCCAATCCTCGGCTAGGGTTTGGGGGAGGCGGTGTTGTCCTTGCCGGTGACAGTGAGTTTATACGTTTAGATTTTAGGTTAAATTTTTTAAAGGATCTGAGCTTGATTGTAATCTCATCACAATAGAATCGAAGAGGTTGTTGTGGTTATAGTGTGGGTTGTAGCCGGCATTCTTACGAACAGTAGACTTGTGGGTTCTTACAAACAGAAGACTTGTGGGCGATGCTGAGAAATTCGTCGTTTGAAATGACCATAGACGTTCATTTTAGTTAAGATGTTTACGGATTTTAGGCCTCTGGCGGAGATAACTTTGTTCTTTGTCTTTCACGGCTACGAACACATATGAAGATTTTCTTTAAAAACATTTTTAACAATTTCAACACGCATGTGGATATCTAGTATCTACGATTTAGATTCTTCAACTTGAGAGAAGTTATTAAAATATAGATTCGAGATGATGGATTGAGATCGAAAGACCAATATGAAATACCGAGATCGAGATCAACAACGAAAAGATTGTGCATATTTAGCATATCTTTATAATATTATCTTACTTAAATTAGAAGTTGTAATTTAGGTAGAAGTATAATTTATAATGGGAGAAATATTTTTCAAATATAGGATTGTGTATAAATACGAGATCTATGTCTTTGTAATCTTTTGATATTGAATAACAAAAAAATATTATATTCTCTCGATATTTTATCAAAGCTATTATTTGGCACTTAATCCCATTTAATTTTAGAAAACAAAGATTTTTGCCCATGTAATTGCAAAATACTATTGAATTAAGGCTTTTAGTGCAAAATGTACCCCATTATGTAAAAAAAAAGAAAGGAAAAAAGAGCAACTTTTTCTGAAAAACTCATTTTTCCTAGGAAAAACATTTTGTAAGTATGATATTTTTGTAAATAACTGAAACTTTTAGAAAATGCTCCGTGATATTTTTATAAATAAATAGAACTTCTCAACACCCTCTGTCACTCTACTACACACGAATTGGACCTCTGTAACACCACATCCGTTCATCTCAAACACTATCACTGACCATCTTTTAACACTTTATTTAAAAAAAACTTCAGAGGCCCGTTTGAGGGGGTAAATGATGTCTTTTGGGTTTTTTAAACCCCTTGTCACATCACAGGCGAATCACGGTGACTTTTGTAATCCTCGTAATTTCCTTCGCCTACAAACCTTCTTAATATCAGTATCAAATATTCTGGATATCAATTTTAAATGTTCTTTATATCCAGAAATCTTTAACATTGATATCGAGAAAATTGTTTGTCATGTCCTTGTTCAAATGAGATTTTTAATTAATATTCATAAGCTTTAATATTGATATTCAAAAACCTTTAATGTTGATATTTATAAGGGTTGTTGGACATGAACTTTTTCAATTATTCTTGTTAATTTATATTTAGAAGACTTTATATTGTTATCTAAAATCTTTTGGACTTGATATATAGAAGGTTTGTTTGTCATAACCTTATTTAAATATGTTTGTTAATTCAAATAAATTTTTTTTAATATTGTTATCCAGAACCTTTTAAATTTGATATTCAGAAAGTTTGTTGGTCATGGTCCCAATGCGCACGAAGTTTCACTTATTTATAAAAATGTCACTGCGCACGAAGTTTCACTTATTTACAAAAATGTCACAACACATTTAAAAACACATTTTTTTTTCTAATTGAAAAACGCATTTTCCTCTAAGGTGTGCTTCCGAGTTTTAAAAACCGATGAAAGGGAAGAAAAATGGAGGAAATATAAATAATTTCCTTTATTTATAAGCTTGATCTAGAGATTTTTTAAAAAGGAATTGGAGGAAAGAAAAATAATTTTTTTGAGCATTTTCATTCTACACAATCCTTCCAAAAGTGAGAGAAAATAGAAAGAAATGTAATGTTATTTTTTTTTTTGATAAAACTATTTTATCACTAAAATATAAACTCTCTTTTTCTTTCATTAAATGTACAAATACAAATGTAATTATATATTTTTTCCTTCCATTTTCTTTCAATCTTTCAAACTCTGGAGCACCTCGAAAAGAAAGTAAATTTATTCTCTTTCATTTTCCTTCCCTTTCTCTCATTTTAAAACTCGGGAGTGCACCCTAAATTACGGAAAGAAAAAAAAAAAGAGAACACAATAAAAACGCACTGCAATTAGTAGAAAACACAATATAAACACATTATTAACAATTAATCCCAATACATCATTAATTTCATGAACATCCAAAGAATTTGGATTTTAAATAACCACAAAATGGTGAAAACGTCATATAAAAAAAAACTATGTTAACTTAGAAATCGAAATCACCACCGTCGCCTAAACCTGCATCATAGCCAGCATCATAAGCAGCCATCTCACCCATATCTCCGATCATATCTCCGACCAATAACCCACCGAGCAGACCCGCACCCAATCCCAATCCTAGCTTGCTACCTCCACCCATCTTCTTATGCGGCTGTTGCACATACTGCGGCGGTGGCGCCTGTTGGTACCCACCATATGGCGGGTACCCAGCTGGTGGATAACCGGGATACCCACCTTGCGGCAGTGGATATGCAGCATAACCTTGTGGAGGCGGCGCCGGAGCATATGCTGGATGAGGGTATGGTGCTGCACCAGGATACATCATACCCGGCTGAGTGCTTGGACCGGCTGGGTAAGCCGTTACTGGCTCGTTGAAATTACTATACCCCTTGGCGGCGTCCGGCGGCGGTGCTGCAATTTGTCTTGTATATTTCTCCCCAAATTTGTAAGCGAATTTGAGAACACCCTTTGATTTACCTGAGGCGGTGCGGACGTCATACTCCACGACACGCTCCTCGGGTTGGATTTTGGGTGAGGCGGCATCGTCCTTGTCGTCGCCTTTGGCACTTGCGGCGGCAACGGTGGATTTCTCAAAAAGGTCGGAGATAGAAACGGAGACCTCGCCGATATCCCTATCGCCTAAAGCACGATCAGATTTGATGACGAACAGAAGCGATCTATGCTTGATTGTATACTCATCGAGCTCAAATCGGAAGTGATGGTTCCAGCGTGGGTTGGAGCCGGCATCCTTATCAACTGGAGACTTGCGGGCGGTGCTGGGATCGCCGTTGATTGAAACGACGACGTAAACATCCATTTTTGTGAAATTGTTAACATTCTTGAGGCCGTCGGCGGAGATAACGGTGATATCTAAAGGGTAGCAATCCATGGTGATGTAATGAAGAAATGAAAGGCTTGATTTCCACCTTATGCGAAGAGATTGGAGGTGGAAAAGTTTGAATAATTCTGGTATTATCGGAATTTAAAGAGATAAATTGGTGAGAGAGAAAAGAGCGGAGAATCAATGGAATTTGACGGTGATGAAATGAAGGGAGGAGAGAGGTGGTGGTGTGGTTTTTATAAGGGAACGAATTGTTGCTTAAGCGCGTAAAGAACCTGGTTCGGTTTCTGGACGGTTCGGGACGTTTTCGGGAATGGATAACGTAATCTGTTTTTGTATTGACACGTTTTTTAGCGCGGCAACGAGTAACCGCCTCACTTCATGTTGCGCTTCTTTTCTGACGTCATATATTATTTAAGTCTTAAGATTTGATCATATAAAAATATGAATATCAGTAAGTTGTTTGTTTGAAATAATATGGTAAGATTATTAAGAATGTTGTTATATACTCCCTCCTCCGTCCCACGTGAATGCAAACTTATTTCTATTTTGGTCCGTCCCACGTGAATGCAAACTTTCCAAAATGGCAAAGAATATTCACTATTCCACCCACTCATTCTCTCTCCTACTTCACTTTTACACTCACAACATTCTCTCTCCTCACTATTCCTCCCACTCATTCTCTCTCCTATTTAATTTTTCATACTCACAACATTTAACTTTTTCTCTTTCTTACATCACTTTTCCTTAATTCCCACACCCAAAAAGTTAGTCCACATTCACGTGGGACGGAGGGAGTATATAAAAATCAATTTCTCAAAATAATTGAACATTATTTTTTAGATATACTAGAATAAGCCCGTGTTCGAGGACACGTTATTTATTTTTATTTTTTTTTTAATTAAGCCCGTGTCCGAGGACACGTTTTTTTTATTTATTTAAAAAAAAATTTTTTTTTAAGGGCAAAATTTAATTTAAATTTTTTTTTAAAGACAAAATAAAAAAGGGACAAAATAGTGAGGGCAAAATGAGAATTTCGACTCATAAAACTATTCATTCAACTGTTCATTCATGGTCCTTCCCTCATTTATACTATAGATGGTATAATATTTATGATGCATTATAATGAAATTTAGAGCAAAATATTACATTATCTATAATACAATACACATAGGCTTTAACCGCCTCTTAGGTAGGGCATAAGTGGTGACTAGGATTAAAAGCTGAAAATCTGATCCAACGGCCTAAAATCATTTACCTAACCCACGTTCACACTCACCGACCGTTATTAGATCCACCCTCACGTTCTCTTCCCCCAAACAGTTCAACGCCCTCTTCCCTTCCTCCTCTTGCCCCACTCTCATGCCTATAATCCACTGCCATTGAAACATCGCCCCCATTTTGGCGGTTTCGGCCGCATCCCCTCTTCTTCCTCAAACAAGCGACGATGGGGGTTTTCTGACAACACGAAAAAACCCTACTGATACACGGTTATCCCACGTCCTCTCTCCCTCCAACGAAAATAAAATGCAGCAGTCCGTCGCCCTGCCAAACTCCGACCCATTTCTTCACTTCCACTTCCACTTCCAATCAAAATCAAACAACCCCCCCTCAAACCCTCCTCCCGTCGACCTAAATCAAACCCTAAATTTTAACCCAACTGCTAATGAAAAAATGTCGCCTTCTCGCTCAACTCCAACAGAAGTTACTATTGTGTTCCCTGTTTCTTTCTCACATCACTCCAGGAGTTTTGTATCATTTTTGCTCTCAATCTCTGAATGGAACCCTCTTGCAGATTCCTCACTTCCCCTTCTCTCCTTCCGACATTGTTAACAACTGAGGAAAGGCCTATTCACCGTCGTCGTCTCTGAGTCCCGACGACGACTACTGATTTGGATGAATGGTTGAACCTTAAAGAAGTTGCAGACATATATGTTATTGGGTATGTATGTGTTAGCAAATGTTGTTTCTAAACACTATTTATCTCTCTTTTTCTTAATTTATTGTTGAGTTTTGAATTTCGCTTTCAATTGATTGCTAAATGTGAGGGTGTGATTCGCCGTGAAGTTTGTGTATAATTACATAAAAAAAAATTGTTTGTTTGTTCATATTTGAGTGTATGATTCTAATTTTTTTTTCGTAAATTTCGCTCTCAATTAATTGCTAATTTTTTTGTCTTTATTGACCGATGAATTTACTCACTGGGATTTCTTTCATAAGAATGCCACTGTTCTGATGTACATGTCGTCTCTGTGTTGCAAAAGGAGGGGAATCTGTATTTCCCGAGTCAGAGGTAAAGCTATTGAGGTGCAATTTTCATGTTATATCTGAAATTATCCTGTATTTACACTATAATTTGTTTAGTAGAGTGGAAAATTAAAATACAGTAATTCATGTTGATCCCAATTACTAAGGTTGGAAGAAATTAATACCCTTTGTATTAATCACTTGACGAAAACCTCATGCTCCTTCTCCTTGCTGATATTCACAACATGATATTGTTACTTTAGTTGTTTTGTGCACTATCCGTCCCAAAATGAATCTTTTTTTTTTAAGAGACATTCTGAAAATGTTTACTTCTTCCATAAAAAATGAATGTCCAAATTTTTTTTTGATCATTGTCTAAAATGTTGAACTGTATTTCTGTTTGGTATTTCTCTGTATTGCATTCATATAGTTTTAGAAAATAAACCCTTAACCCAAACACTGAATTCACACACTTTCAATCAATCTGACCATAGAGTTCTTCAAAACATAAACCCCGTTTGTAGTGGAAACAATGCAATTTAGGTACTTTCTCTATAATGCTTCCCTTGGTTGAATTTTGTATATATTTCAGATGTGGGGTGGATTAAAGACAATTTGTATGTCAAGTCGGTCCAAGAAACATCCTAAGTCTGTTCGAAGCAACTGAATGTATGTTAAGTGTACTTTTTTCGTAATTCTTTGCATTATCTTTTCCCTGGATTTAAAATGATAGGACTTACTGAGGATACTTATGGAGTTCTTTAATCTATGATAAACACGTGTGTAGTGATTTTTTATCTTCTGTTTAATGATTGTTAACATATTTTTGTATTTGTTTGTGGTGGAAAACATTAACCATGCATCAATCCTCGAAACGATCACCATGATTAGGCTCCTTTCTGTTTTGGATATTGAATAAGAGCATGAGAGTGAGAGAAGTATGAAACTAAATAACTTGAGGGTTGGATTGTTAATTGAACAGTGGTGTTGTGGATGATCTTGAGAGAAGATTGTGGAGCAACAACTTTTTTTAAAAGGCCTAAGGAATCAAACAAGGGGAAGGATTGTGTTGATGTATTTATCAAGGAAAATTATTTGAATAAGATCGATACATAACATTATGTACATTTTACTTCATACAACATTTTTATAATAAACCTCTATATATATACATACAACTTTTTTCTTAGTTTCTTATTTAGTTTGAGTTTCATATGTAAAATTTTGTCCATACATTAATCTCAAGTGTACATTAACCAATTGCATATTGTCATTGACATGGGATGCCGTTTTGTCATTTTCATTTTCTGTTCTAACTACTTACCGTAATGGATTTCTTAGTAGAATGCAATTGAGATCTTTGTATTTTCGGTGAAATCAATAAGATGTGCCATTTTTTTAGTTCTTTTAAGGATCTTTATTAATTGTTGGTTAATATTTATATATGTGTTGGTGGTGGTGGTGTAAAACTTTAATCATATATAGAGGCAATCGACTTCTCTTGAATCTCTCGATCACAAAGTATGTCGTACATTTTTATAGGACCAACCATTTTCATACTGTCACCGTGCCATTGGCACGGGTTAGAAAGTACTAGTAATATCATAATTACATGAAACAAAAGAACAGTCTCGTTTGTGTCAAACTGAAAAAAAGCACACAGTTTAAATTCTCTCTCTCTCTCCTTGTAAAATCCGATTTTTTTTCCTTTTCTCTATTTCTTCATCAAATTCTTTTAACATTTCTTTTCTCTCTATTTCTTCATCAAATTCTTTTAACATTTCTTTTTTGTTAATTGATTTACGCTTTAACGAATTCAAACAATTGTTTGTAATTTTTCTATTACAAACAATTGTTTGACGATCTCGTTTATTTTTCTTTTATAATTTGTAATTTTTTTAATAATGTTGTTTTTATTTTGTATTTTGATTTTCTCTACATTTGTGAAAGATTTGGATTTCCCTCATTTGTTGGGGGCTTTTGTTTTCCTTCCTTTGTTGGAGACTTTTGTCTTTCCTCCATTGTTGAGGGTTTTATGTATTGATTTTGTGTTGGCTAATCTCAATCTATCACATGACGCGTACGATAAATTGATTGTTGATTTGGTTGATTGTTTTCCGAACAACAATGTATCACATTTTTGTTTGGAAGGGAGAAAGTCTCGTAAGAGTGTGGTTATAAAGACAGTTTATGATGAAATGATTTTTAATGAGAGATATTTAACTAAATTAGGCAACATCCATCGATATAACGAGTTGTGCTTCATGTTCATAATAACTAGTAAAATACTCGTGCTACGCACGTGTTGAGAAGGTTTGGGGGACTTGGTAAGTATTTAGAACAATTGTAGACCTTTTATGACATTTAATGAAATTGATGGAAAAGCGCAAATGTTTATGTACGCTTATTGTGAAAAATAAGATGAAGACGTTTTTTATTACACAATTCTCATTTGTGAAAATAAATCAGTTTCAAAGAAGGCCTAAATCTGTAAAGGCGGTCGCAGTAATGGCGATTGATTGATGCCTTCATCCATCATTGCGCCGGCCGATTGATGGTCGACAGGGCTTAGGGAGCAATTCACCGTTATATTGACCCCGTCATAAAGAGATACGGCAGGAGACAATGAATGAAATCGACAGCTTTCCAGGTATTTTCAATTGGTTTGAGTCTCTATTCGATTTGATCTTGCTATTATTGTAGATGTGATTTACTTTGATTATGAGAATTGGTTGTCTCTATAATTTATAGTGATGTTTGTTTAGGTGAGACATAGCGGCTGCGGTTGTACATCTGAATAGGCGTATCCCTTTGTTTCTTGACGCCAGTTAGGTTAGTCCGCCATTAATTCAATGGATAGAAAGTTAGTATAAATAGTAGAAGCATTTCTTAATAAGTAATTTAGACAAAAAATCCAATTCTAATGGCTTTTCGTAATCCTCTTTTTCCTACACATGAACACAGTCTTGCTCCTAACCCTCATATGTATCTGTTAAGGGGTGAGTATGTCCTCTTTGACACAGAAGAACTGCATGACAATGTTGCTAGATATGTCTTGCTTGATAGGAGGTGTGATGAGGTCAAGTTTGTCCTTCGTCGTGGTGTAATGGACGTGCTGGACAGTCTTGAAATCTTTTGTGCTCCACATAGCTTAGGAGATATGGGTTCAATGCATAACTGGTGGGTGGGGGCTAATGGATGGATAAATGATCCATACATTAATAATTTCCCTATGAGTTTCATGTTTGTTGCTGAAGATGACATGGCTGGGGAGGATATGCAAGTGAAGTTTAGTACTTATGTGCAGTTTATGGTCTCGGATGTTACCATCGTGAGTGAAGGGTTTCATAGGTCCAACTTTCACTCGTTGCTGATGACTCACTACAATGATTTTAAGATGATGGAGTTAAGGGGGGGGTGGCCAAAACATTCTGTGGTTTTATTTCAATCGGAACAAAATATCTGTGCAAGTCTCTATGGATTCCAATGTGAGTTTTGTCAATGTCAGGCGTGTTGTTCAAACTTCAGTGGTTAGAAACACACCGTGGGTAAATGGTTTTCTGTAAGGGGTGTTATTTTGCTAAGTTTGGTAGGTTGCTGTTTAGGGTATTTGGATTAGGGAGGATGTTTTTGGGGCAGTAGTTGTTTTAAGTAGTTTGGTTGGAAATTCAGGCTGGTAGGCACATGGTTTGCCTAATGGAAGTTTTAAAACATTATTTTGTTTAGTTTTATTGTTAAGTTGTTTAAACGTTTTATGTGAAAAATGTCTATGGAAATAGTCAGTTTGTTTCCTGCTTTTTTTATTAATCGTATTGTTTGAATTTGTATTGCGTAGGTGAACTATATAAGAATATTTATTTAGAGAGGACTAAAGCACAACATTCCAATTAAAAAACATTAACTATAAAATTATTCTAATTTGTTAAAGATTTCTCGGTAGACAACATTCTTGGTCCACCCCTTATACTCATCGTCACTTTCTATGCATAGGTTTGAAAGCTACTCTGAAGTGCGCATTCATTTTTCCTTTCATTTCTTCTTTGTTGTGCATACATCCGTTTCATTTCAGCTAATTTTAAAACAATCGGAAATGTACAACACATATCAATCAACAGAATTTGACAACAAAATTAGTTGTATGAAATACCTGGCATGTAAATTGTTGATGAACTTGGTTCTCCAAGGCTGATATTTTATTCTACCTGAATATCTAATTTCCTTTTCTTGGCCACGTTAGATGACTGTCCTGATTCAACAGTTGAATCTGTGTAATATATAACGCAATATAAGTTTTTAGTAATCATTTATTTTTGTATTGGTTATGCTGGTTGGTAAAAGGAATATAAGAAATGTAAATATGTAGATATATGTTTGTAAGCAATGGAGATTCATTTGACTGAAATCATTGTGTAGTTATAGAAAGGCCTATTTCACTACCTACAACAGGGAGCACATCTTGATGAATTGGTATATGCATCTTTCTCTTCTTCGTAACCATTATCTCCTTCCTCATTGCACGATTTACCTTTGCCGTATCCTTTGAAACTATGTTTAATGTAAAGTAGATTTTATAAATGACTAAGTACATATACTACTATTCATAATTACATATTCTTACGATATATAAATTGAATAAAAATATTTTTTATATATTTTAATAATGTGTAAGTTTATAGTATATCCTCTTATTAGTGTAACACAATATGCTTTATTTCCAAGTAAATTGCATATTATAAATTTCTATTACTTAAATTATAGAAGATTCATTTGTACAGTGTAAATTTATGTAGATTAATAGGTTTGCAATTTTATTTGATGTTAAACATGACTTATTGGATCCTTTATTTCATGCAGAAGATGGGTGTTCCTTTGTTTACCTGGAGAAGAAATTCTAGAATAATATTCAAGGTATATATTTTCCAAAATTAAATATGTAATGTCATTCGATTATAAGAGTGAAGGAAAGAAATGCCAGGCATTTTAATAGTCAATACATAATGACATTGTGAAATTAGAGCTATAATATAGCTTTTTTACTAAGAAAACATAAGAAAACGATGTAATGTATTATAAAAAAAGAAAGGAGAAAAAAAAAAAATTCTTGGAAAGAGTATATTCAAAGACATCTGGGAAATTAGGCGCCATGGTATGGCTTTATTACAGGGCAAACATGACAAAGAGGTGAAATTTATAAATGGACATAGTAGTCATTTAAACTCGATGCCTTTACGCACTTTCTTCCATGCTACAACCTCTTTTCCCTTTCCTCCTTGCATTGTTAACTCTTCCTCAACCCTCGACAAAGGTACAACATCATATCTGTCCAAAACGAAAATTCTTTAAGTGTTTATACATAAAGTAGATCATTTAGTGTTTACTGACTTAAACCAACATTTTCCTAGAATAACTCCTTTTCTCATTCACGTATGGTGTTTTGACAGAAATTGAAGATGTTCCTGATCCAACTTCACCCTGAATTATAATCAGATAAGTTAAGGAAAAATAAAAGAATTAATTATTATAATTTAAAATGTAACTATGAAAATGGGTTATTGGTTTCTTACCAGAGCCTTTTCAGGAGGTGGGTCGCGAATGTCACCTTCAAGAAATACTTTCTTGACTGTGAAAGTTTCAATTGCATTACCAATACGTTTATCATTTAATTCAAGTTGAAAGACGTAACATTTTCCTATAAGCTGACGTAGTTGCCGAGGGAGTGGCTCGCCATAATATTCCTGCCGTTGACAATTACGTGTATTAAACGGAGAAGGGAAATTTTATAATCGAAATTAGTCCAAAGATATAACATACTTACCTCATCAACTAACTGGGCTAAATCAGTTGCCTTGATGCATATAAGTTTCTCTATCTCACGATCAAATAAAACACATTTCAAGGAATCCCGCCCATCATTAAGTTTCGCCTCAATACGATACCTATGGAGTACATATTATGAAAGAAGAAGTGATAATAAAAGACATCATAGTGAAACACAAAGTCTCACAAAATGAATTAACATAATTACCTAATAAGAGGATATAGTTCATCCTTCTCACAGCCAAAGCAATGTAACTTGCCTTGTTCGAGATAAACCTTTTTCTTACATGATCTGCAGGAGTTGTATTTCCACCCATTGGTTTCTTCAATCTTCGACAAAATTGCATACACGTACAAAGGATTTTTCTGCTAGGTCAAAGGGATGTATTCAGCAGTTTATTAAAGTAAACAGATTTAATATAATATACTCCCTCCGTCCCATAACAAGAGACGCAATTACTGTTCTGCACGGGATTTAAGGAAAAAGTGAAAATGTTGATGTGTTGTGAGTGTAGATAGTTGAGTAGGAGAGAGAATGAGTGGAGAAAATAGTAAATTATAATGGTGTTGTGAGTATTATAATAATATAGGAGAGAGAATGAGTGAAGGAAATAGTAAAGATTCTTTTCCATTTTAGGAAGTGTGACTTATCAGTGGGACGTCCAAAATGGCAAAGTGTGTCACTTGTTATGGGACGGAGGGAGTATTCAGGAATAGGCTCTATATTTATGGATTTAACCATATACCATATTTTCACAGTTCATAAGAAGATTATTCACATCTGATATAATCATCTTGTTCCGATCATACTCTTCTTTGGTAATGAAAGTTGAATACATAGCAATCCACCAAATTCCATCATCACCCTCCCTTGGACCAAGCCTATATAATTTAAGAAAATACAAAACTTAGGGTGAGATTATATATGAAAGTAGTTGAAAGATCGTATTAGTTAGAATATTACAGTTTAAGAAATTTCTCAATCTCGGATATGGTTGTTTCGTTATAAAAACACGTTGCACTGCTGGAGAATACGCTTAGATTTCCTGTCATATTAATAGTAATATAGTCAAGTTGGTAGAAATATAATTTGAAATTGTTCAGTCTATTATAATTACCATTTGACTCAATCTTGGGTATGACTGAGCATATAATCCAAGTTCGCTGAATAGCATTGCATAGCGGCCGGGCCATATTGATAATTTCATCACCCCAAAGAGTTACCCTGATCTTGTTTCCACTATGATTATATCCAAATATGTTAAATGATTTAGTAGTTATTTGTTTCTGAATCAGTAGGAGAAAAGGTACTGACCTGACGTCTTCAATGTTAATATATTGCATTGACACTATCTGGAAGTTCGCCATGCGTTCCCCAGGCTCAGATACACCGACAACATACCCTATAATATCTGGATTAAGAACAGATTGTGACATTATATTTAATCACAAATGGTATAACAATATAGAATAAGGGGGGGTCATAGACTTGCCACATAAATTTTTCTTGCCATCGCTAAAAGTAAGTAGGTTATTATAGGGAACAATTTGAAATAGATGTCTCGGAATAACTGGTGGATCCACTACAATTTGCTCAACATAAGTTGAGGCATCCAGTAGAATAAGTAGGTCCTGTTGAACTACACGGTAGAATGGTCTTGCGAGATCCAGCGTAAAATTCTTAAGCCGATAAAAACCACCCTCAACAAATAAACCTTGAAAATCTGGAACGAATCTACTTCGAACATAACATTGAATTGAGTCAGCCTATCGCAAGAGAACGTAAAAAGTAGAGATCATGTTACTTTTGACCAAGTTTTTTATTAACAGGCAGTATATATTGTTGCAAGAGGAGATACAAAAATAGAAATTATGTTACTCAAGACCAATTTCTTTATTTACAGGTAGTATATATAGATAAATATTGTTTAGAATAACCTTCTCATCTATAGCAAGGAAATCCATGCTCATCAATTCGCAGCCTTTCTTTGTATTGTAGGATCGCCACATACGGGAGTCACGAATTGTCAACCTCTTCTCACATCTGCCACACAGAAATTGGTTGATGGAGATTGATTGAGGAGCCATCGTAAGATCTTTGTCTGCATAAACAGGTATGACGCATAATTAATGATAGCATAGATGAGGGCATGCATTCAACCTTCTTTTATATTAGAGCAGTGATAAGTTATACAAATATGAAGCTGTTAATATTTTTATTATGAAATATTCAATAGAGAAATACCTGACGAATTTGTCTATTCCCAGTGCTGAAGGCAAATGGCTGTTTAAGAGAAGATCAACTTTTAGGACCTATTAATACACATGTACAAAATTCTGGAGGTTGAATGCCAATATGTGTGATATGTTCTTAATAACAGCCTCTTCAGTTTGTATTGTTTGGGTTTCATCCATTTAAGTTGATGTTCTTTGAAATTCCCCCTTGAATAATTATAATCAGTTAGTAAATTGCTGCTACCTATTGTAGTTATATAAGTATTTTCGATCATTTACTTTGTATAGAGAGATATAGTGTAATGCATTATAGTAGGTATACCTACTAAGTGAATTCAATAAGGAGATATATTGTAATATATAAGAGTAGCTATATCTATTAAGTGTAAATTAGTATTGTCAATAATAGCATTCACATTGTATTACATTGTATTTCCTACTTCAAAGTCTATTCAGTTAATGTATAATATGATACAATGAATACACCTATTTACATACCCTATGTTAATGATTAGTATTATGGACTAAGTAGGAGGAGGTCAAAAGCCATGGTGGGCGGCTCTCACGGCTGACGTGGCAAGATTAGAAGGCAAATAAATCTAGTAGAAGATGAGGTGTCATTTCTAGAATGAGTTTCACCCACTTTAATATACTATAGGTATAGATTTTTCGGTATATTTAGTTGATAGCTGAGCCAATGTTTTGACCAATGGTATTTCTTAGGCTTCTTTTACGTTTGTAACGTTTGTAAGTCCCACTATTTGGGTTGAGTATCCGGTGTTTGTGAATAGCCAACTACTTGTCATTTACATCGGTTAATAAAATATGTTTGTTTGTTTGTTTCAAAAAAAAAAAAACAGTTGTGCTACAAAAAATACAACAAAAAGTAAATCATTTTTAACATCAACTTCCATTGTGAAAGCACAAATAACTCCATTTCTTTTTAAAAAAATAAAAATAAGGAATCATTTTCATAAAATTCTATGAAATTTAAGAATATATAAAATCCACGTAATTTTTCAAGATTAAATAACATATTTTATATTATATTTATCTATATACTCCCTCCGTCCTAGCCCAAAAGGTACAAAACCAATCTCGCACGCAAATTAAGCAAAGTGATGTAGGAAAGAGAAAAAGTTTAAATGTTGTGAGTATGAAAAATTAAATAGGAAAGAGAATGAGTGGGAGGAATAGTTAGGAGAGAGAATGTTGTGAGTGTAAAAGTAAAGTAGGAGAGAGAATGAGTGGGTGAAATATTAATAAAAACTTTCCTTTTTGGGACTGTGCCTTTTTAAATTGGACACCCAAAAAGGAAATTTGTGCCTTTTCGACCGGACGGAGGGAGTATATTTTTATATGTTCTAAACAAAAAAATTGCAGTAAAAATACACCAACTATTGGAGTTTTGGGATACTCGATGGAGCATAGAAAATTAATTACTTAAAAACTATAATGACAAGAATGCATAAGTATTTTGACTATAAACTTTTTAAGCTTTTAGTTTTTTTGGGTAAAAATCATTGCGGATCAAAGTTTTTTTTTTTTTTTTTTTTTTAATATGAAATAGAAATTCATTTGAGGACAAAGTATTTAAAAAAATTAAACTCACAGGACACACGGAAATAATTATTTGATAATATTTCAATCAAATTGACTTAAATAATTTAAATGATATCCTTATGGGATTAATGTATTACCATTTATATAAACCAAATTGAAGTAAAATTAATTGAAATATGATCACAAAAGTAAAAGAACAGGGCCCGCTAGGGGTTCAAAGTGACCTCCCCCTCAGGGCACCCTAGCTTGGAATGCCCATTTTTTCTTAAATGATATACTATTGATAAAAAATAGATATAAGACAAATTTGAATATTTATTTTGGGAAATAAGAAAGGAGTGGTATTATATTTAAGAAATATAATTTCAATTCAAATAAATAGCTTTAATTCTATAATTTCGTTCTTTAAAATTTGATAATTGTTTGTAAGTTTTCAAAATTTATTATTTCATTTATAAGAAATAAATGTAAAAACTATATTTTATTTTCTCTAATTATTTTTAGGGCCTAAATTGAAATTCTGAAGAGAGCCACTAAAATATTAGAGCCGACCCTGATTATATCTCTGCTAAAAAAAATTATTTTGATCAATTTTGCTTGCTAACACTAAATTCATCTCTCTCTCACTTATTCATTTTGTAAATAGCTCAAACTTATCTTTCAAATGTACGGTGACAATTTTGTAAATAAGTGAAACTTAATAACACATTAATACTCAAAATACTATGAATGTCACTCAAAAATAGTACAACTTACGCTCAAAAGCACAAGCACTGACTCTCAACAAACACTCATTAGCACTAAAAAACACTACCTCTGACACAGACAATACTCACCCTTGTGTTGCTAGTGTGAGTAATATAGAGTGCTAGTTTATGTTTTTTAATGTCGGTGCATATTTAATTGAGTTTAGGATTTGTTTGAGTGCATTCACGACAATGGATATAAATTTTGAATTCGGATGAACGATGGAGTGTGAGTGATAAAGAGTGTCAGTTTATGCGATGTGTGTGATTCTGTAGATCTGCCCAATCTGTAGCAATTTTCGAAGTTTTAAAAGTCGTCGCCATTGTTTTTCAGAGGAAAAATAATGGAAAAGCCATTATTTAAGAGCTTCTATCTAGGTTCTCATTACAAATTGGGAAGGTGTTAGGCATCCACCTTGCCTGATTCGTTAGGATCAGTTTTTCTAGTTTGTATGTGTGCGCTTTAATAATGTTTAAAATATTCGTTATTATCTAATAGAAAAGGTAACGTAGTTCGTTATACCTGACAAGAAATGCCGATCGAGTACAAAAGAGTGGCTATGGTTCTTTAAACCTCAATTTCCTTCATCTTTTTCAATGGTGATGGGCGGGATATCAAAGAGAACGATCCCTTTGAGATGAAATTTATGAACATGCTTTACTTTAATGGGGAACTTTAGTGGGGTTTACTTTAGAATGAGGGGAATTTAGTTGGACATAATAGTTATGAGGAAAGTGGGATTTTTTACAAATTATCTGTATATAAAAAGGAAAGTATTATGGGGATTGTGTATGTTGTATAGTCTTTGATGAAAAGAACGTTGTCTATTTCAAGAGGGGGTGAAAGGTGCTTTTTATAGGTGGAGGAAAAAATGGTTAGAAGTGGGGAGCTAATTTCGCGAAAGATCGTGCCTACTTTCTAAGATTAATTAGGGATTACGCTTAGCGTTTTAGATAACCCAATGTAATCTACAAGAAAACGTGCCAAAAAGGGGCTGAACTGCTTCCGTCAACGCCTGGTCGGCCGCCTGGGAGGGAGTAGCCATTCGACTAGCTAGGAGTAGCCGATCGACTATGATCGCAAAACCACGTGATTTTCAAAATTTCCCTCGCACGTGCTCCTCACATGCTGGTGGGTGCACTCAAGGATGTGTACAAAAGATATTTTTACTAAATTTGGGGGTGCACTTAGTATATGTGGGTACATGATAAGGTGTGGGTGTCAATAGAGCCCATTGGCAACGTCTCTTGTGAAGAAAGTGGGCGTCATCGATAAGATAGAGACACACACCTTATAGAAGAAAGACAATAATAAGGAGGGTGATTGCTCACTTAACGCATTCGGGCGCACATGGAACCGAAGAAGGGGAGGCGACAAGAGCCTTGGCATTAACTCAGTGAACGTTCACGGGAACGCACGAGTTGCCAGCGAAGTGAGGCGGCGAGGGCCTCGACACCACTCACTGAATACTTTCGGGAACGCACAAGCTACAAAACGAAGGGAGGCGGCAAGGGCCTCGACAATGACTCACTAAACATTCTACGAAACACATGAGCTGCAAACGAAGGGAGGCACCGGGATCCTGATAACAACGACTCACTGAACGTTCTTGTTAACGCACAAGCTGCCAACGAAGGGGGGCGACGAGGGCCTTGACAACGACTCACTGAACGTTCTCAGGAACGCACAAGATGCCAACAAAGAGAGGCGGGGAGGGCCTCGACATTACCCTCTGAACGTCCTCGGTGATGCACGAGCTTCCAACGAAGGGACCTACCGGGGAGTAGGTCCAAGATTTAAGACGAGATGCTGAGGCTTTCTCAAGCCGAGAACTTGATGTGGATTTTAAATTTAGACAGAGCGGCAGGCTATAAACAGATACGAGATGTTGAGGTTATCTCAAGCCAGGATAAATAATGGGGTGATAAATCGGTACCAAGATTCGAAGCTCGGGTTTCGAAATGGGGCCATATTGGGCCAAACCAAGGCAAAGAGGGGCAAAATGGTAAAATGGGCCAGGCGAGGCAGTCCTGGCCGGTCGACTGTGTTAGAAATTTGACCAATATTGCCTAAATCCTATTATGAGTAGGAAAATATTAATTATCCCATATTGGTTAGGAGAAGGAATAGTAATCCCATATCGATTAGGAAAGGGGAAAATTGGGTGTGCCTCCCCTATATAAATAGGCTTCACTAGTTAGGTTTTTTATATAGAACTTTAGAGAACTTGAGAGAGTTTGCATAGGTATACAATTTAGAGAGAGAAATTGTACGCTTGTATGCGATTGGTGAGGATATTCAAGAGTGTTGAGAGAGAGGGTGTCTCCAATCTTGTAATATCAAGAAATATATAGAAGTTATATTTTCGGTGGAATAGGCTTTTAGCCGAACCACGAAATATTGTGTGTTTTGTCTTTATTTTGTATTGTGTGTTGTTTGATTTCTCTTGTTGCGGATTTCTTGTATGGGTGAGCGATCCTAACAAGTGGTATCAGAGCCTGGTTGAAGAGAAGAATTCGCATCAAGAAAATAGAGCAAAAAATTGAAGAAAGAAATTGCAGTTTCTGGTTCGTTTTTTTTCAGCGCAGCGGTGGGAAAATTGACATAGAGCGTTCGTTTACCGTTGGATCGGGCTGATTTTTGGTGAGTAGCTTTGGGACTAATAGATCTTAAATCTGAATGGTGAAAATTGGATTTGAAGGTCCCAGGCATCGGGAATTGTATCCGGACAGCAGCAGCAGTTTGAAGAAATTCATATGTTGAGGAATATGGATATTGGGCTATCGAAGTATCAAGTCCCGACCTTCGATGGGAAGATGGATTTCACGGTGTGGAAGATGACAATCCAAGATGTGTTGGTTCAACAAGGACTTGATGAATCTTTGGAAGAGAACAAGCCGGATGAGATGAAAGACGTTGATTGGGGTAAAATTCAGAAGAGGGCTTCGAGTATGATAAGGTTAGCACTTGCTCCCGAAATTAAATTTAGTGTTTTAAAAGAGACAACAACGAGGAATATTTGGGAGAAACTTGCTAGTATCTATGCGTCTAAGTCGCTGACTAATCGGTTATTCTTAAAGATGGATTCATATTGTTTAAAGCTTGATGAAGGGGGTAATTTGCATGACCATATTAATTCTTTCAGTTAACTAGTATGTCGATTGTCTAATGTTGATGAGACAATTAAAGATGAGGAGCAAGCTTTGTTATTGTTGGCTTCATTACGTAAGTCCTACAAGCCTTTTGTGCAGACGATGTTGACAGGTAGGACTACTTTAACACTTGATGATGTGGTTAAGGCGTTGAGGGATAATGAAAGAATGACGAGGAGTGATAGCTTCTTCAATGGTGACAGAGTACTAGTTGCGGAGGGTTCTGAAAGAGGGAGAAATTATAATCGTGGTGGCTCAAAAGGAAGAGAAAGGTCACTACAAGAAAACTGGTCTTTCGCGATTGCTTTTGGCGATGGCAAAAAAAGCAGTCACGTTTGAGTATATAAGGAGATGGCCTTTGTGACTGCATTTAGTGCAGTCACAGTAGGCTAGCATGATGGCTAAGCAGTCACGGATGCCATCACATTATATATTTTTCCCTCTAGCGCCAACAACGTAGTCCGGGCGGGAGTGGGAAATTCTAATTTTTATCAAAGGCGATGGCTTTAGCAATCGTGTTTTATAAAAATATTAAATTAAATAATTTTAAAATTGAATTTTTAATTTTTTTTAAAGCGACTGCTTTTACAATTGCGTTATATAAAAAATAAATTAAAAAATTCAATTACACAATTAAAAAACTTTTTTTTTTAAACTTATTCGCGAATCACGACTGATTTTTAGAAAACCCTTTGTTTTCTTTTCTCTCTCACTCTCGTTTCCTCTACCTCTTCCCTCTCAGACAACGGCGATTCCTCTAGGGCGATTCAACAGGCAACGGCGATTCCTCTTGGGAGATTCTTCCTTCGGCTCCGGCGTTCTTCCTCCGGCATCAGGTGACTCTCTCTCTCTCTCTCTCTCTCTCTCTCTCAGGGGCGGATCCATGGCAGAGGTGGGTAGGGCTCAAGCCCTTCTCCATCAAACCCATTCACTTCAGTCGGCTATTTCATTCGTATTTTTTTTCAATCCACGACGTTTAATAAAACTTTTCGATCCACTAGTTTGGAGGGTCGTATTTTATACACATTCAATCCACCGGGTTTGACTGTCAAAAAGAAAATCCGTCGATTTTGTAATTTGACGATTAGTTTCTGATTTCTTTTCATGGAAAAATCTCATTTTGATTTTGATTTGGATTTGGATTTGGGGCTAAAATTTGGAAACCCACAGTTGGGTTTGATTTTTTATTTCAGTTTTGGTGGTGTGGTTGGTGATTGGCGGTGGCAATGTTGATGTCTAACTAGTTCCTAATTGGACAAGCACTATATGGTTCTTAGATATCACAGATTATTGAGTAAGCAGAACACTGAGATTTCTTATGAATTTACTAGACAATTCATGATAAGTGCAGTTAGTTTAAAGAGGCAATTAAATGAGGACTTGTTGTTTTCTAATAATATCTGTACTGTAAAGTGTTTACTTAGGTAATTAATATCCTCTAATAGAAGTTCAAAATGAAAAAAAAAGTTTTTCCTGTATACGAGGAGGCAACAGTTCAATATTACTGCTAAGTAACGACTTTTGTCAACTACCAATACTCTGTATTCAGTATTGTCATGTCTATATTTTGGTATACATTTTTTACCAAGGATTACTCCCTTAGAGTTCCAAGCTGTGCGTTGCACTTGTTTGATTGAACCTAGCATAGGCAGAGGGCTGAAATCTAAAGCTACAACGTTCAGATTCAAATATATTACATGCAAGTTAAGTCATTCTCCAGATACTTGCTTGAGATTATTGTTATATAGACAAATGATTTTAGCCAAACTAGAGAGAAAGAAGAAGGAAAATAAGCTGAACAAATCCCTTCCAGTCAAGTAGGTGCAAGGTGGAATGACAACATGTAAGGTTGTTGCAGCATACTTTTATTGGTTGTTGGAGCAAATGCAATATAATCTGTTTCATACGAAATTATCTTTATTTTATATAAGCTGTTGTAACTTGTAAGATCTGTTGGAATTTAGAATGACTACCATGAAGCAATATTTAGCAGTAATATGTATTTAGTTTCTACCTAGTTATTGTGCGTCCTCACCCCTTTCCTCTTTTCTCAGTGTGTAATGCTAATCTCCAGTTACCATTGTTCTCTTGAGCCCTTTCTACCAGGACTTGTTTAAACAGAAAACTGAGATAAAAAGAGATTATTTTTCCATAGATGTATGTTTATTCCTCAGTGTCTGCAAATAGCAAGTACTATGTTATACTCCAATTTAATGCTTTATAACTGCACATGAATTTAGCTACCTTATAGATACATTCCTTAGTTTGTAGTGTTAGTAGCTCACATCTTACATATTTTTAGGATCACCAAAGAAAAGGTTATCCTTTGACAAGTTTATGACTACTACAGATGGTTTCTTCGTTAAGAGTCAATGCTATTTTTATTTTATGTTTCCTGAAAGATAAGTGCCAAATTTGGTTTGGTACATTTATCATTTACTTGACTAATTGGCATTAATGTTCTTCTAATGATGTCTCCACATTCGAGATAGCCTTTGAAATTGATCCTTAAATAGAAGCTTAGTCTGATGAATAAAAGAATATGTTTTCATTGATATTGTTGTTTTAAGTTTTGTAGGTGAATTCAAATAAGTGGCACTTGGATACTTCAATTGCAGCCAGTGGACGGTCAAAGATTTTGCAATTTGTGGTGTATGTTCTTTAACTTACAATACCTTGTACATATTTCTTTCTGAAAGAGAAGAGTGAACATTGGAATGTGGTTATCGATCAACTTCATCATTGGTCCCTGCTTTTTCTACGAATCTGCCATTGGTCCCTGTCTTTTGCAATTGCATGCCACACCAAAATAGATAAAAAGTAGGGACCAATTGGAGATTCGTCGAAAGAGCAGGGACCAATGGTGAAGTTAGCCCTATTGTTTTCACTGGTTTGTATCAGTAGAATGAGATCTTACATCCATAGCCGAAAATGCCCTCTAATTTGAACTAACATTTTAGATGTGATTGGAGGAAGATATTTCTGAAAATCTTTACCTTACTGCTAACTTCATATAACCACTTTTGAATGTTGCAATCTATGTTTATCTTAATTCTGCCAGATATGTCCTGGCTGCAAAGGAATGCCCTCTCCTGCTACAGCTTCCAAATGGAGAGACCTCCACAACAAATGGTTTCATATCTCCGGTGAGCTTCTTTCTCGTTCTCCTTATTATTCTTACACTTGCAATTTTTCTCGCGTCATAAACATGTAATTCTACGTATACCTTGCAGATGTGGGGAGGTGTTGTCGTTTGGAACCCAGCCAGCTGCTTTGGAAATTCAGATGGCATGAGCAAGCATAAAATTTTCACTCTGGTTAGAACCCAATATATAGCTTTAACCTTATTCATGCTACTGGATATAACTTTAAAGAAGTCTATAACAAATTTTGATATCCTAGTTCCCTCTCACTTGTACACAACTTGCTCAAATGGGTATTATATACTTCTCCAGTTATTATGACATGTTACTTTATTTTATTTTCTAAAATTATATTATGGGAGCTTGATAATGGTGACATGCTTATCTAATACGAGCAATATTTACTCTTCTGAGGAGTGAGCGGTACATCTTGGCATTTTTTTGTGCTTCAGCATTCATGCTCCCATGCTTTTTGCACAAATACTTCACTTCCTTGTCAAAACTTGTCCATGGGGACAGTGATATCTTCTTTTCTACACTGTATAAGTTTATAACAGCGATACACTTCTGGAAGAGGTGTCATTTTTCATTTGACGGTGTATTTTGTGACCTTAGCACTCTGTATTGTGCATGTATATGCTCATATATTAGTTCTCTATATCCAAGCATATGTGATAAACTCAGCTTATCGCATGCAAAGGTTTATTGTTGAATTATTTAGTTCTGTTATGACATGCATAGATAGATAGACATTGTCTGGAACAAGATGACTCACTGCACTTATCTAGCGTCACCTTCAGGTCACTCAATAATCAAGTCACATGCATTTGGGTGGTTACTATTGGCAACATTGCACTGGCGATAGCGCAAAAGCGTGAGACATGTGACTTGGGTCTTCTCATGTGACCCAAACTTATGGGTTGATGACCATGAATCACAATCTGGGCCAAACTCGGGTGTTGAGGCCTTCTAGTAGTCTTGTCTGTACTGATTTTCGCGTTCAAGTTCTTGTTTAGGCAGTTCATACCATTGTCATTGGTACTTTAGAGAAATGAATCTTGTTCAAGTTCTTGTTTAGGCAGTTCATACCTCTGCCACCTCAATCGTCGTCCATGGCGGATCCTAACTACCTCCAACAACCGCCTCGACATCTAGTTCCCCCACCTGCCCCCTGGCATCCCGGACAATTCCAGTACCATCCCTTGCAACATTCTCCGTCGCCTCCGCCTCCGTCTCAGTGGCATCCTCCACCTCCTCCACAAAACTATTCCGATCACCTCCATCCACCTCCTTACCATGCGTCTCCTTACCCTGCCAACCCTATGCAGCAGCACACTTATCCTTACTCGCTACCACCGCGAGCTCCTATGCCGCCCCCTCATTCTCAAATACCTCAGCCATATCCTCCTGTCAATCAGGTACTGCTTTCATTTTCAATTCGTTTTTAGGTTTTATGGTTTTTGTGTGTGTGTTTTGGATTAGGGTTTCGGGTTACAATTGTTTCACTCAAAATGGTTTCGAAATGTCTAATTGTGTATTAGGTGCGGAAAATGAGGTGTTAGTTGCAGGAGATAAGAAAATGAGTCAGTTGTGGAACATTCTTCTTTGATCGTGTTTCTCCATAATTTACTCATGTTTTCAATTGAAAGAATTTGAATTTGAAGTCAAACGTAGCATTTAACTAATTTCTGTTGCATACTTAATAGCTCAATGATTGGTAGATTTTTCAAAGCATCTGGTGGTGTTAGGGACTTAGGGTTTATTGCTTTTACTTTGCAACTCCAAATGAAGCTACAGGCACAAACATATAATCCCTTTTGGACAGGGGCTATTTGAAGGCGAGCCTTTGAACCGTATATAAGTAAAATGAGTACCCAAAGTAACCTGTGTCATATGGTCATTTTTTTTCCACATGTGAGGGGTAAGGCTAGAACATGTTGAAGTCTTATGCTCTACTTCTAAAATAAGGCTATTCAAATCAGCATCCCTAATAGAATCTGGGTCTCGGTGAATGGATGCGGGGGATACTTGCTAATTCACTACGTGGTGGAGGAAAAAGTAATTCCTGTTGTTGCCTAAGGTTTCTCATTCTATCACATTTAGGCGTAGTCTTTGGATATTGTATGTTTCCTCCCACCAAACAAAGAAGACTGGTCCTAAGGTGAATGTAAAGCTTTCCGATTACATTCTTCATATCCTTATATATACCCTCACAGTTGGCATAAAAGTAAATATTTTTCATATGATACATTTGATTAAATTCGTTTTTTTGGGCAAGTAAGTATAAATTTGAAAAAATGATGTACATATAATTGTAAAATGTGACTTTTTTCTAAGACAAGCTTAAATGGAAAGTAAGGCTCTTTTCATGGGAATAGTGGTCTGCTTATTGGCTTCTATGTGGAAGGATGCTAATGTGCCTTTTTTTTCTTCTGCAATATTGTATTTCTTAGATTATGCTTTTCAAATACCTTACACCCATAGTGGAGAATGCTTGAGCTGTTCATGAGCTTAAATATGTTTTTTATTGGTTTAATGCTTGTAGGATTGGAGTAACCAGAGTTGGGGCCAACAAGGTTTGGATTATTCAGGTCAGTTTGGTGTGGTGATTTCTTAGAAAATCATTGTTTGGATGCATAAATCTTCTTCGTCTTATTCTTTTGTTATTGTAAATATAGTATCATCATACAATTATCTTTTTTGAATGATCAGTACTTGATCTTATATCAATGTGACCCAGAAGAAAACATTATTTTGGTTGTTTGTGATTTTTTAGATAACGATTATTCTGCACTTCCAGAGGTAAAGGGAGTATTTGAAGTTACATAGTACTATAGTAGTCAATCTATCAGTATATGGAAGCTTGTGCCGAGAAGAATGAAGATCCCCCACCTCCTCGGCCTCCCAGTTTTATTTAGTTCAGCAAATCTTGTTGATGATGATATGGGTGATGAACACATGGGTGATGAGCACATAGGTGATGATGAAGACTAGTACGGTATATTAAAATATTTTGGTCTCTAGTGGTATTATATTAGGAAGATAACTGTTGATTTCTGTTAATCGGTATGTGACGGAGGATGTCCATTTTTTTGAGTTTATGATGGTGGATGTGGATGTCACTCTTTTGAACAATTTTAAACCTTGATGTATGCTTTTGAAAATATAATATATTTACTAGTTATTATTATTTATGTATCAATTAATAGTATTGTTTTGAATATTAATCATCATTATTTTTAGGAGAAAAATATTTTATATAAATAAGCAGTGAGTTTACACGATTGCAAAATCTGTCTTATATTGTTTTTACATTGATATTTGCGATTGCATTTGCCGTCTCCTTTTCAAAACCTAAGGCGATTGCATTTGCCGTCTCCCCTTTCAAACCTAAGGCGATTGCATTTGCCGTCTCCTTCTTTAAAACCTAAGGCGATTGCATTTGCCGTCTCCTTTGCTGAGCTAAGGCGATTGCAAATGTAATTAAAATAATTAAATAAATAAAATTTAAAAAAACTCTTACGCGATGGAAAAAGCAATCGCGAAAAATAATTGACAAAGGGGACGGCTTTTTTCAGTCACCTTATCTTTTCGCGACAAGGCTTTATGCGATTGCCATTGCGACGGTTTTTCCCATCGCGTTATCCTTTCGCGACGGCTCTAAGGGTTTACGCGACGGCTTTTGGCCGTCGCGAAAGATCAATTTTCTTGTAGTGGGTCTCAATCTAGGGGAGATAGAGATATGGGTAAGATTAAGTGCTTCTAGTGTGGAGAGACTGGTCATATGCAGATGGTTGCCCACAATTTCGTGATGATTTGAAAAGTTTACAAGGTGTGAAAGGAAAGAAAAAGGTTGACGAAGAGAACGCTAACACGATTGATAGTGGTAGTGATAATGGAGATTTTCTTTTGACATAAACTATAGTTGTTGCTGATGTGATTGAGGAGAAGAAGTCTGAATGGGTGCTAGATTCAGCTGCTTCAGTGCATATTTGTAAGGATCGAGCTATGTTTGACACTTTGCGATCGGAGGGAAATTTTGGAGAAATCAAAGTTGGTAATGAGCACAAATTGAAGATTGAAGGTGTTGGGAGTGTACGTTTCAAGCTTCATGATGGGACTGTGAAAACCGCTTTGAATGTAAAGTATGTTCCTGGTGCGACTGCGAATTTGCTTTCACTAGGAGTTTTGACATCTCGTGGGTATCGATATGTTGGAAGAAGACAGACGTGCAAAGTGTACAAAGGAAAGCGCTTGATTCTTCAAGGGAGAAAAGGTGCGAGGAATATTTGCTACTTGGAGGGGCAATCCTTGCGTGGAAGATCTTTTTGTGATGAAAAAAAGGAGAAAAAGAAGATTGGGAAAAGGGTTCGCTTCTTAGGTGTTGATGAGATTTTAGAAAATTTTGATCATGGGGAGATTTGTTAGGAATTTGACCAATATTGCCTAAATTCTATTATGAGTAGGAAAATATTACTTATCCCATATTGGTTAGGAGAAGGAATAGTAATCCCATATCGATTAGGAAAGGGAAAAAGTGGGTGTGCCTCCCCTATATAAATAGGCTTCACTAGTTAGGTTTTTCATATAGAACTTTAGAGAACTTGAGAGAGTTTGCATAGGTATACAATTTAGAGAGAGAAATTGGACGCTTGTATGCGATTGGTGAGGATATTCAAGAGTGTTGAGAGAGAGGGTGTCTCCATTCTTGTAATATCAAGAAATATATAGAAGTTATATTTTGGGTGGAATAGGCTTTTAGCCGAACCACGGAATATTGTGTGTTTTGTCTTTATTTCGTATTGTGTGTTGTTTGATTTCTCTTGTTGCGAATTTCTTGTATGGGTGAGCGATCCTAACAGACTGGTCCATGGTGGTCGGCTGGCTAGTTCAGGGTTTTATGCCCCAAACAGTGTCGTTTAGTCCAATTTCGGCTATTGTTGTCGTTCTTGAGCAAGAACACTAATTTGAGAACAAAAACTCCCATTTTTTCCACAAAAAATTCTCCCTTTTCCATCTTTGTTTATCAAAATACTTTTTATATATGTAGTCAAGTCAGTGAAATACGTAAATATTGTGTTTGATATTCCTGCTCGCTATTATCTAGTATCTGTTCTAACGAAGTCATTATTTGCTAAGCATTGATAACATTATACCCTGAGTCACCAAATTTTAAACATCAGACACATTTCTAGGAATGATCCTTAAATTTTAAACCCTTATTTCTAGTTTATCCAATACTAAGTACATGTTCGTGTTCAAGGATATGAGTGTTTTTTTTTTTTTTAATTTTTTTTTTTAATTTAATTTTTTTTTTTAAGGGCAAAATGAAAAAGGGACAAATGTATGAAAGCAAAATGAGAATTTTACCGCTTAAAACTATTCACAATACTATACTGTAGCACACCACTCTAATTTATACTATAGATAGTTTATCTTAGTTCTTGTCTATGTCACTTTTTATGCAGTGTAAAATAGAATAGGGAATTTACATTTTAGCAATTATACCACAAATGTTTTACCATTATACATGTGTAAGTACCACATTACCAAAAGATTATTAGTATTACTAAAATTACAAAAAAATCTCACTAAATATTGTTCACAAACATAATTAACATTGATTGATTGGATGTAGTGTTACCCACTATCTTGAATTGAAGCATTCAATTAACCACTGAACGAATTTGAAACCGCTCATGCGGTGGTGCAGCCACGATCTAGATTTTCTTACGTCGGCCTGTTGGCAGGGACAACTAAGATCATTTTCATATACTCCCTCCGTTCCAGCCAAATAGATATCAAATAAATGGACACACAAATTAAGAAAAAATAAAAGAGAGAAAAAGTGAAAAAAAATATTATGAGTATGAAAAATTAAATAGGAGAAAGAATGAGTGAGAGGAATAGTTAGGAAAAAGAATATTGTGAATGTAAAAATGAAATAGGAGAGAAACTGAGTGGAAAATATAGTAAAGATTTCTTTCCATTTTAGACAGTATCAATTGGGTTGAAACTGACCAGAGTATGTGAGACTCATACTAGGTCAAATTAATCTCAATCTTTAATTCATAAAGTGGGATAGTGTGGCAAAAAAATCCCTAATGTCGCGGCACTGAATTTTCCAGAGTGTCATCAGTTTCGCTTTCCGTCAACTGTATTTCCGACCAAGAGTTTTCATAAACATGTTATTTTCTTAACGGTATAAATTGAGGTAAGAACGTGTATCATGATCGAGCAAATCTCAATAAATTTGGTCCAAAATATACTCCATACAAGTCTCAATTACGACAAAGGAAGTGGGCATTCCCTACCTCTTCTCATCATGCTTACTCATCATTTTCACTATGTCGACCTAGAAATAAAAGAGCGAATAATGACCAAGGCACAACAATTATACATGCCGGCGAGGCACAACTCTCATATGCTATGCTGAGCAAGGCATCTATTAAGGCCGACTTAGGCCTCATTAAAAGACGAGGAGTCCCCTACTCAGTCATCAACAAAGCGAGGAAAGGGGTTTCCCTATCTTTACTTCTCTCTTTCTCGACATCAACTTAGGTCGACCAAGCATCATATGCCGAGTAGCATGTCTCCGAGGCGCACATGCAGAATAATGTTACCTAATCTTACTCAAACAAGGATTGTGGGTAGTTATAATCCCCCTAGTATTATAACCTACTCACACACGAATTCCTATTCAACATGAATTCTACAATGCTATGCCTATAAATACAAGCCATAATTCACATATTTTGGTAAGACATCTTTTGATTCTAATCTATTGTCAATTGATTTCTCTCTCTAAACACAAATACTTACTCTCACGCCGGAGGGCCTTCGCCGGTGAAGCCCTGGCTTAGTTTACGTATTTGTTCTTCTTTTTCAGGCTATTCGATCATCCAGGATACAACATGCCACTGAATTTGGGCTGATCCGAATGTTTTTGGCATCGGTAACCGAGGGAACGCTGCCAAACCCTCCTTGTCGTCGATGCCGAGGGAGACCTGCAGGAAGCCAGACGGGGAGGAACGCCGCCCAGGGGGGAACTAGGGTTTCCCCCCAACAGATTGATCGCAAAACTCTCCTTCATCAACAGATGGAAACTTTACAACATATTTATGAAACACAAAATACATTGCTGCAATTGGATTCTGAACACTCTCTGGCTCAATTCATGAGGCCTACGAAGATTGGAAATTCCCTTGGAGGGGAAAGTCATCGTGACAAGCGTGGTAGTCAGGGGAATAGAGAAAATCTTCCTCCTGGCCAACATCCCCCTCATCATGGCATTGCTGGTAGATCCAAGCAAAACCCCCAATGTATCCCTCCTCGTCATAAGGATCCTTGAATGGGAACACGAGAAACGAGGTAGACTTGAGAAGTCATTTGAACCACCAAAGGGAACATGAGGTTGATTCTGCTGACTTGAGAGCAAGTCTTAGTCAGGCAAAGCAAAAATCCCCTCCTCATCACAACCCCTCTCCTCGGCATAGGGGCCCTCCCATCACAAGATCCCTCCTCGGCATTGGAGCCCTCCTCGATCTAGGAGCCTTTCTCATCACAAGACTCCTCCCCATCTAGAAATGGCACACTACCAGAAACAGGTGGTTTAGCGACGAAATTATCAGCGACGGATTTATTTCGTCGCTAAATAGCGACGGAATATAAGCTTTAGTGTCGGAATTATTTTGGCATCAAATTTAGCGACATAATTTAATTTCGCCGCTAAATTCCGCAGCTAAAACGAATATTCCTCGAATATTCGTTTAATTACCGCCACTATTTTCGCGGTTGATTTACCGACGGAATATTCCGCCGCTAAATCTTTATCAGCGACGGAATTATTCCGCCGGTGAAAATATATCATTTTTTTATTTTTTTATTTATCAGCGTCGGAAATATTCCGACGGTGAAATTAAAATATTTTTTTTTTGAAATATTACACCGACGGAATATTTCCGCCGCTGAATAATTAATTTTTTTTAATTTATCAGCGTTGGAAATATTCCGACGGTGAAATTAAATGTTTTTTTTTAATTAAACACCGACGGAATATTTCCGCCGCTGATAATTTAATATATTTTTATTTATCAGCGACGGAAATATTTCGTTGCTGATAATAAAATGTAATTTTGTTTATTTTTAGAACTAATTAACAAAATAACAAACTAAAAAACATTAAAATATCATAAATATTTATGATATTTTTGAAAAAATAAATAAATCATAAATATTTATTAATTTTAATTTAATAAATATCATTATTTTTATTTATATAAAATATGAAAGTTATTTTAAATTACTCTCAAAAAAATAAATATGAGTCAATAAATATTATTTTTGAAAAAATAAATAAATTCTAAACCCTAAAGCTAATACCCTATATATACACTATACACTATACATTATACCCTATACCCTATATCCTATACCCTATACACTATACCCTATACCCTATACCATATACACTATACCCTATATCTTATACCCTATATCATATACCCTATACACTATACCCTATACACTATACACTATACCCTATACCATATACCCTATACCCTATACCCTATACCCTATACACTATACACTATACACTATACCACTATACCATACTGTTATACACTATACCTTATCCTATACCCTATATACATACCACATACCACTATACTATACCTGTCCTACTATATACCCCATATACATGCCACATACCTATACACTATACACTATACCTATACTTATCTCACTATACACTATATACCTATACACTATTATACCACATATACCACATACCTATACCTATACCATATATACCTATCATATACATTTATATCACTCTATACTACATACTCTATACATTCTGATACACTATACAGCTATACCACATATACACATAATATTAATTAACACTATACCACAACCACTATACCCACAAACCACTGAAAGCTAAAGCCTAACAACCCTAAAACCCTAAGCCAATGTGAAAGTGTGGAGAAACCTTATGGGACGAGGACCGTCGCCTTGTCAATACAAGGCGAAAGGTTGTACGGGAGAAGAAGGTCTTGGAAGTGGTTGTGGAGAAGGGTATGCAAATGGACAGAAAATTACATTCCCGGGAGAAGCCGAGTGAAGCTCGACACTCTTCTTTGGAGACATAGTCTTTTTTACTACAAATGAAGAGCACCCAAAGTTCAAGCGAAAGGGTGATGACATATTTGTTGAGCACGCGTTGACCCTTGCGAGGCATTATGTGGCTCCCAATTTATCTTGACTCATCTAGATAAGGCAGCTCCTCATCAAATCCCAACCTGGAGAAGTTGTTAAGCCAGATCAATTCAAGGCAATAAATGATGAAGGGATGCCAATGTACCAAAGACCATTCATGAGGGGCAAATTATACATCCACTTCTCGGTCGACTTCCCAGATTCCTTGACTTCCGAACAATGCAGGCCACAGAGGGTGTGCGCCTTAAGCCTTCATCGCGAGATGACATATATGGAGCTTGATGAGTGCGAGGAGACAACCCTTCACGACGTCGCATTGAAGATGAGATGCGCGAGAAAGAACGGGCGGCGCATGAAGCTTACGATGAAGATGATGACATGCGCGGTGGTGGGGGCCGAGAGAGTGCGGTGTGCTCGCGATAATGATGTGGGTCTTTGTTTTGGATATCTTAGTTATGACTTATGAGACAATAATCTCCAGTATTGTCTAATAGTTGGTTAGTTCCTAGTTTTGGACTAATCTTGTTTTTGTTTTATTTTGGATAAAAAATTTAAAATTGTATGCAATTTACCAATTTGGGAATAGCTCCAAGAACCCTTGCAATTCTTATATATATGGTCATTGTTTCTATTTTTAAAAAAAAAAACCCTAACCCCTAAACCCTAAACCCTAAACCCTAACCCCTATACACTAACCCCTAAACCCTAAACCCTAAACCTTAAACCCTAAACCCTAACCCCTAATCCCTAAACCCTAAACCCTAAACCCTAACCCACAACCTAAACCTGACTTAACCCTAAACCACTAAACCTAAACCTTATACCACTAAACGCCACTATAGTGTATAGTGTATAGGGTATAGTGTATAGGGTATAGGGTATAGGGTATAGGGTATCGGGTATAGGGTATAGTGTATAGTGTATAGGGTAAAGGGTATAGTGTATAGTGTATAGGGTATAGGGTTTGGGTATAGTGTATAGTGTATAGGGTATAGTGTATAGGGTATAGGGTATAGTGTATAGTGTATAGTGTATAAGGTATAGTGTATAGGGTATAGGGTATAGGGTATAGGGTATAGTGTATAGGGTATAGGGTTTAGGGTTTAGGGTTTAAGGTTTAGGGTTTAGGGTTTAGGGTTTAGTGTATAGGGTATAGGGTATAGGGTATAGTGTATAGTGTATAGGGTATAGGGTATAGAGTATAGTGTATAGTGTATAGGGTATAGGGTATAGGGTATAGTGTATAGTGTATAGTGTATAGGATATAGGGTATAGGGTATAGTGTATAGTGTATAGGGTATAGGATATAGTGTATAGTGTATAGGGTATAGGGTATAGGGTATAGGGTATAGTGTATAGTGTATAGGGTATAGTGTATAGGGTATAGGGTATAGGGTATAGTGTATAGTATATAGGGTATAGGGTATAGTGTATAGGGTATAGTGTATAGTGTATAGGGTATAGTGTATAGGGTATAGTATATAGTGTATAGTGTATAGTGTATAGTGTATAGTGTATAGGGTATAGGGTATATGGTATAATAAAAAGAATGATATTTATTAAATTAAAATTAATAAATATTTATGATTTATTAATTTTTTCAAAAATAATATTTATTGACTCATACTTATTTTTTTAACAAAGAACTTTTAAAATAATTTTCATGTTTTATATAATTAAAAAGAATGATATTTATTAAATTAAAATTAATAAATATTTATGATTTATTTATTTTTTCAAAAATAATATTTATTGACTCATATTTATTTTTTTGATAGTAATTTCAAATAATTTTCATGTTATAAATAATATAAATAATGATTTTTATTAATGATATTTTTAATTATAGCGGCGGAAATTTCCGTCGCTGAGGTTAATTAAACCAGCGGCGGAAATTTCCGTCAGTGATACATGCCACATCATCGATCCACGTGAACGTAGTTACCAGCGGCGGATTCTCAGCGACGGAATATTTCGTCGCTGAAGAAAAATATAAATACCCATTTTACGCCCTAAAATCATTACGGTTCTAATATATCTCTCTCTCTTCCCGCTTTCTCTCACTTCCCTCGCCGTCCGTCGAAGCTCTCTCATCTTCCATCACCGTTTGCCGCCGTCCCTCTCAACTCCTCCGCCACCGCCTCAACGACGTGTTACTGCCGCCGTCTCCGTTCAATCTAAAATTCTCCCTCTCTCTTTCCTCACCGAAAAAGGTATCAATCAAATTCAAATTCTTGCTCAAATTCTTGCTCAGTAAGTGGATTTTACTCTATTTGAACTTATAATGTGCTCAAATTTTTTTTTTTGAATCTGTCTGTGATTTTTTTTTTGAATCTGTGTTTGATTTTTTCTACTACTATTTCTTGGTCAAATTCTTGCTCAAATTCTTGCTCAGTAAGTGGATTTTACTCTATTTGAACTTATAATGTGCTCAATTTTTTATTTTTTTTTGAATCTGTCTGTGAACTTATAATGTGCTCAAATTCTTACATATTTTTAGGTTAAAATTAGATCTGAGTTGGATTTTGTTTATTAATTAAGAGGGAATTTATGCTAAAGATGATTATAACCATCTGTTTATTTGATTAATTGAGTTAAAATTAGACATTGGATTTGGTTCAGTTAATAATGACCTGTTCTGTAGACTATATGACCCCCTCTTTGAGTGCTTAGCATGAATACTTGATGATCTTGTGGTTACTCACGTTTTTCGTGACCTAATTGAATCCTAGAAGTCGAAAGACGTTCAAGTTTTCAGGATTTGGTTTCTGTGCTCCATTTATCTTTTTTTGATTTTGTTGTAAGCTTGTTTTAATCTGTAAAACTCTTGTTTTCGTTTGGGCTATTGTTGTTTGATGTTATAAAGTTATACTCCCTTAGATCTAATAGAAGATGTGGGTATTCTTTTAACGTCTGTCCCATATCTAACATTTACTTTATGAATTATCTTTTTTTTTTTCAACCAATTATGTATGCCAACATCTGTCCTGCCTAGTTTGAATTTCAAATTTGACCCCTAGTTTGAAATGAAATGTTTTAGGTGCAATTAAGATTATTAGGCAATTTTGAACCATTTGCTTCTTAGACAATTGTTACTTTGTTTTTGGGACATAGATTGTTCTAGAAATGATTTTAGGATATTTGGGTTTCAAACCTAACAGTTGTTCTCTGTAGCTTTAGGCGATGTGATTTAAACTGCACTAGTCAAAGAAAAAAGGTTGATGTGGCGTAGTTACGAGTTATGCGTTAGCTGAAATTTATTTTCCTGTAAAGAACACGTTGGGATGTAAGTAATATATATCAGCTGTTTCTAAATGGAGTATGATTTACGTTCGTAGGTAACACTAATGGGAGGAATTAGACAAGGTGTAAACTTAGTATTATTTGCTTCAGTTACTAACAAATAAGTAAGAAAACTGTGGATGAAAGAGTTTAGGAACATCTAGTTCTAGATCTCATTTTGGGGCGATTGACGGCATCGCGGACGGTGATTATGTCGCCTACGTTTAATCCAACTCCACTACTATCACGTACAACCACTACCATGGGGTTATGCTGGAGTGGAAAATCTCAAGTTTTTTGCACAAGCATTAGGTCCAAAGATTGAAACTTTAAAAGTGAATTTAGCAATTAATCAGAAAACAAGAAAATCCCCAACTTCAGTTTGTAGAAGATACAAAAACTGGAGTTGGGGATTTTCTTGTTTTATGATTAATTATAATAGTAAATCTACTTTCAAAGTTTCAATCTTTGGGCCAAATGCTTGTGAAAAAGACTTGATATTTTCCACTCCAGCTCATTATAAATGTAAACCCTCTCTCTCTCTACCCCTCTCTATTTTGTTAATTTTGTGGTGGTGGTGGTAGTGGTGGTATACGTAGTAGTATTAGTAATAGTAGTGGTAGTAGTGGTGGTAGTAGCGGTAGTAGTGGTAATAGTGGTGGTGGTAGTACGTAGTGGTGGTGGTAGTAGTAGTGATGGTGGTAGTGGGATTCTTTAGATGCACCTTAGGGTATTGTGGTTGGTGGTTAACATCTTAAAATATAAATAAGATGAGAACCTTTCTCACCTACAGCTATCAAAATCCATCCATCTTTGATCAAGAAAGATAAAGCCTCTTCTCTCTAAGGATCTCAAACATCACATCCATGTTTGTGACATTGCCTGTTTTACTCTTCACTGATGTTATACGGTCACAAGTAAAACAAGGTAACAGTATAACACCAGTGAAGAGAAAACAGAACTTTCCTCCAATTTTTTCAATATTCACATTCCATTTACTCAAGCTCATGAGGAAGATTCTGCAATCAGGATCTTCCTTAAATAAATGGAAGGTGGAGATTGAAAAAATTGGAGGACTTGTTTGCTCTGTCTTATCCTTTGCTCAAACAGTCGAGAACTTGTTTGCTCTGTCTTTCTTGGTCTAAGATGAGATAGGGTTTTGATAGTTGTGGATGAGAACGACTCTCATTTTGTTTATAAATGTTAATTTAATTCATCATTGTAAAATTATATATTTTACAACAAAGAATTAAATATTAATATTTAAAATTATTCACAATAGTAATAATTTAGGTCTATCTAATTTTCAAGACTTTTAAAGTCAAAGGGGGAGGAAGGGGGGTGAATGTCTCAATAATGTAACATATTCAACTGCATACTACCTTAGTGGTTCTAGATCCCATTTTGGGGCGATTGACGGCATCGCGGACGGTGATATATATCGCCTACGTTTGAGCGACTGATATCAATCCTGGCACCCTAGATGCACCTTAGGGTATTGTGGTTGGTGGTTAACATCTTAAAATATAAATAAGATGAGAGCCTTTCTCAATAATGTAACATATTCAACTGCATACTACCTTAGTGGTTCTATATCCCATTTTGGGGCGATTGACGGCATCGCGGACGGTGATGTATATCGCCTACGTTTGAGCGCTTGATATCAATCCTGGCACCCTAGATGCACCTTAGGGTATTGTGGTTGGTGGTTAACATCTTAAAATATAAATAAGATGAGAGCCTTTCTTACCCACAGCTATCAAAATCCGTCCATCTTTGATCAAGAAAGATAGAGCAAATAAGTTCTCTACTGTTTGAGCAAAGGATTTTCTGTTTAATAAGAGTTTTTCCAGTTTCACTGTCCTCTTCTCTCTAAGGATCTCAAACATCACAGCCATGTTCTTGTCAGTGTCTGTTTTACTCTTCACTGGTGTTATACGGTCACAAGTAAAAACAAGGTAACAGTATAACACCAGTGAAGAGAAAACAGAACTTTCCTCCAATTTTTTCAATCTCCACCTTCCATTTACCCAAGATCCTGATTGCAGAATCTTCCTCATGAGCTTGAAAGCTGGCGGTGTTGCCCTCAATCTCACGGTTGCTTCGCACCGTGAGATCGGTCTTGCCAATTGAGTATTATCAATCTTTTTAATTACTAATTAAATAAAGAACAAGAAAACCCTAATCAATTTCTTGATTAGGAATGTCGAATTGTACGCTTCGAGATCGCCTTCATCGATTGAAGGGACTCTAGGCTAATCCTTTTGATGGGATTACACCACTCTAAAAGCCAATAGAGAGAGATTAAGAAGAAAAGAGTAAAAGTGTAGGAGTTTACCTAGTTTAGGGAGGATTTGATTTAGAACGTGGTTCTAAGATATTTTTTCGATCGAGAAGTGATTTGGGCAGAGTTTCGACTCAATATGAGAGTCAAATCTTGATGCGGACAGAGCTTCGCCTCAATCCTTGATTCGGGTTTGGATGTTTGTTGATCAACAGGGTTGATAAACAAACTTTAGGTGATTTTAGGGAGGTTTTGTGAGTGATTTAAAGGAATCTTTCGTGGAGAGAAACCAACAAATTGTGTGTGTTGTGTGGAAATCTGGACCTCTAAAACAGTGGAAGTCACCAAGTATTTATAGGGGTTTAAGAGGTAGAGATGGAGAGGTAAAACACTCCTAGGAAGCTTCCAGAACTCAATTCTGATTGGAGAACCGGATTAGATGAGGTTTATCAAGAAAGGAGGTTGAAACGGAGAAGGAGAGTGATTTGCACATCTGTCGAGGGGATATCTCGCGCGAGATATGATATCTCGTGCGAGATATCTAGTCGATGACTATTTTGTCCTCTTCGAGTTTATTCCGTTAGTCAGTTAGGTCCAAAACTAACGAGGTTAGTTAGAAACTTAACGAAACATGACGAAACTGATACGCTTTCATCAAAACATAAAAGAGAGACTAAGAGTAGTGTAATCATGATTTATTGGTTCAGAATGGGGTGTCTACAGAGCCCCTCGGCGACAGGTCTTATGAAAGAAGAAGTGTCGTCGATAGAAAAGACATCATTCGAACATTGGGATGGTCGTGCCGCACGGCCGCCTACGTATATCTAAGAGAGAATCGAGACCAAACGTAGTTCGACTCCAAAACACTAAAAAGGCTATTTTAGGTATTTTTGAAAAGCATTTTTTGAAAATCGAGGAAGGATTTTTTTGAAAAGGTAAAATCATACCGAGGAATCAAGGACTTGACCCAATTACGAAGATACCCATTTGTTGATGAAGTTGTTGAAGTGTGCCGCCCGAGGTTGCGGACGTTCCCGTTGTTGTTGCCGAGGTCACGGACTTGAAGTTTCTTTGCCGTCACGAGACTTTGAAGTTGTTGCCGAGGTCACGGACTTGAAGTTGCTTTGTAGTCACGGACTTTGATATTGTTGTCGAGGTCACGGTCTTGAAGTTCTTGCCGTCACGCACTTTGATATTGTTGCCGAGGTCACGGACTTGAGGTCTTTGTCATCACGGACTTTGTTGATGTCGCCGAGGTCACGGACTTGAGGTTGCTTTGTCATCACGTACTTTGTTGATGTCGCCGAGGTCACGGACTTGAGGTTGCTTTGCCATCACAGACTTTCTTTGGTGTTGCCGAGGTCACGAACTTGAAGTTGTCGGTTGAGATGAAGGTTACATCGGCCCTGTAATGCAAGGATATATGCACGATGGTCTCGGATGGACCCGAATGATTCTTACCTTTCTGTACTGTCATCACATAAAGATTCCAAATAGATTTTCCAGATTTTAGTTGTTTAACTGGACTTACGTGGTGGTGCACACGTCTGTTCGTGTAAATGGCCGATCGGACATTTTGGTGGTGAGTTTATGTATGAGTATATGGTATATGGAAATGTAGGGAAATTTGTATGGATTTGTATTTGAGATGGGTGAACTATATGAGTGAACTTGTGTTTGACAAGTTGGGACCCAATCAGGTTTTGCAGAATCTGTTGCTAGTCAGCGAGGTTGTATTGTTGTAGAATTTCGTTCGATGAGTATCCTTGTGTGAACCCATCTAGGTCTGTTGAGAATCTTCATTCTTACTTCTCCTTGAGTCGTGTCTCTAGGAGGCAAACGACTACACATCTGTCGACTGTCGTAATGGCTCTATGTCCAAGGCCTTTTGGTGTCTCAAGCCCCAGGTTGCTTGCAAGTGGTAGATGACTTTGTGAATAGGCTTGTGAGTCTGCTCTCTTGATTTGAAGGTGATCGAAGAAGACTCTCCTTGTTGGTTTAATTTGAAGAAGATCGAATGATGTCCGATGAAGAAGGCTGAAGAATACTCTCCCTTTGTCCTTTGATTTTTTTTTCTTAGTGCGCACCCTGGTTTTTGCCTAGACCGCCCTTTCGGGTTTTCAATCTAGCGGGCATCTCTTTGCGTCTTTTTCATTTTTTTTTGAATAGTATGTAACTCGAAGAGAACTCAGAGAGAAAAAATCTTATTGAGGAGAGAAAAATGAGATCTCAAGTTAGTTTAGGAGAGACGGACTCTATTTTTGGAAGGTGATCCAAGCATTGACTTTTGGGAGAAGTGTATTCTCTGATGATGAGAGTGAGAAGCAAATAGGAAAGCTCCTAATGCAGATTTGATTATTTTTGAAGGGTTGAATTAGAGATTGACTGGGGGAGGAAAGGTGAGGAAGCCCCAGTTTTGATGCTTGAATTTCAAGAGTGTGTATGAGAGTGGCTAACAGGAAGCCCCTAGACTCAACAAAGAACGCTACATGGCTCAAAGGTCTAGAAAAGTTGTTCTACTTTTAATGGACCTTGCTTCATCTAGAAATTTCTAAACAAGATTGAGGAGAAAGCCAATCATTAGTATGACTTAAGGGTAAACATTTTTCTTGATACTGAAAGTCTTCTTCACTTGATGTAGGAGAATTTTGAGAAATCCTCTTTTCTTTTGTTGGTATCACTTGACTCCTTTTCTTTGTGGGAGAGTCCTTCTTGCCTTTGTTGAAATTCCATCCTTGTTGTGGGGAGATAAAGGCTTGAGAGTTTTTTTTTTTTTTTTTTTTTCGATGCTCTATTTTTGCCTAGGACAAATTGAGGAGTTTCGTCCTAGCGAGCTTTTTTTTTTTTTTTTTTTTTTTGTACTCTCAAAGCCTTGAGTTGAGTAGCCCCACTTTTCTTTGGATGAATGTTGACAGCAGCACCTTTGGCTTTCTTCGCTTGTTGGTCTCTAACTTTCAGTAGGGGTAATGTTTAACCCTTAAGCCTCCTAATGATAACTTGCTTTTTTAAAGTCACTTAGAAGTTTCTATTTTTGCGATGATTTAGGGAATGGAAGGTCCATTATTTTGCATGAGTTGAATGATATTCATGAGGTAGAACAACTTTAGGGAAAGTGTTTAGGAAAAGAAATTACTTTAATTTATTGAGAAATTTAAGAACAGACTCGATAGTTTAGAAGACACAAACTAGAGGAGGTGAGGAGTACTAGAAAGACAGAACGACTCTTCGAGTTCATACTTGGAAATTTAAAACCTAATCTACTTTTATCAAAGGAGAAAGGGAGAGGATAGTGGTAGCCCCAAAGTGGTAAGTGCAGCTTTCTTCTTGGAGCTTCATCTTCTTCATGGATTGCGAGGGAGAGGATTGGTGATGACGTTGGGACGTTCTAGATCTCCATTATCAAAGAGGTCTTGTATGATGTCCTTCAAGTGGTGGCAGGAGTTGGTGTCATGGCCGGTGAAGTTGTGGTACTTGCAGAATAAGTGATGAGCATGATTCGGACCCATATCCTTCGGAGGACCACCTTCCCTTGGTTTGATTTTTTCATTCTGGACAAGCACATCGAAGAGTTCTTCTTGAGTGATTCCTTCAATTTTGTCGTAGTGCCTCTTTTTCTTTTCGGGCGGAGGGACAGCAGAATACTTTCCGGTGTTGGGGCGGCTGAGTGCAATAGCGTTGACTGAAGCATCCTTACTTGTTGTGGGCTTGTTGTAGCGGAAAGTACTTTCCTTATTTTTGCTTTTTAGGAAGTCGTCAACCCTAATTCCGGACTCGAGGAGTTCATTGAAACTAGGAAAGTAGTTACCGGCGAGCTTCTCTTGAAATTCATCACGAAGGCATTGAAGGAAGATGTGGATTTGATCTTTGAGAGTAGGCCTTTCGACAATTTCAATAAGTTTGAGTCTCCATCTTCTAGCAAATTCAGCAAAGGACTCATTTGCATGTTGCTTGGTTTGTTCAAGATCCCTCCTAGTAGGGCGGTAAGTGGAGTTGTCTTCAAACTGCCTTTGGAAGACCAAACATGCGGATGACCAATCAAGCCTTGTAGTCGTAGGAAGAGACATGTACCAATCCCTTGCAGCACCTTCTAAAGTTTGAGGAAAGCATTGGGCCAAGATTGTGTTATCAACGCCCATTGGAAGCATGACCCAAGTGTAGGTTTCAACATGAGCTCGAGGACAGGTAGTACCATTGAACTTGGCGATATCGGGTGTCTTGTACTTGCGAGGAAACTTAGTGATGGACTGTTGAAGAGCATCGAGATCAAATGGAACGAATGACCCTTTGAAAGTGTCAAGAGTTGCAAGCTTCTTTTCGAGGTAGTTCTTAGTAACATGGTCACCAAGTTTAGTAGTTTCACCACTGCCTTCTTTCTTGGTTTTAGCACCCTTGGAGGTATGTTCCTCATCATCGGAGGAGGATGAGGAAGAGGAGGAATCGGATTCTTCCTTTTTCTTGCTTGACTTCTTGGTTTTTCTATTCACTTTGGTGTAGGATTCCTCTTCGTCGGAGGAGGATTCCACTTTCTGCTTTTGCTTTCTTCCTTTCTTGACTTTCAAATCGTTGAGTTCTTTCATGAGGGCTGCCATTTGGGCGTTTTGCTCATCAATTTTCTTACTTTGTTCATCCAACCTAGTCATGGCTTCGATGAGTTGGACCTTAGCATCGTTGAAATCGGCCTCGGTGGTAGAAGGAGAAGCAGACATCGTGTCGAGCTTTGGCGAAGAACCTAGACGTGTAGCAACCGTGTTAAACCATGATCGAGTCCCAAGTCGGCTGAATAGGGTGAATGAAGGCTTGAAGGTTTGAAGATTTTGGCCAAAACACGAAAAAATCGAACACTTATCTCGTACGAGACAAGTAGTCTCGCGCGAGACTTCACCACGGAAAGTCACAATTTTCTGATTTTAATCCTAATTTTGGTCGGACGGAAAATCCGTTTTGGGGGTTTCTAAAGTTCAAGAACCAAACCTAGGGACCTAGGGGTCGGAGTAATCCAAAGTAACATCAAGTTTTGTGCAATAATTTTGATGAGAAAATTTTCTCTTTTTAGGGGCAAATCCGAAGGGACAACCTTAGGGACGTTTCCGAAGGGACAATTCCGAAGCGACAATTTATTGATTTTTTTTTCGTGGATTATTGCACAAAACGATCTTGACAAGGGATTACAAGGACTCCAAGATCAAACCGACCGGTCAAGGAGTGTCTTAAAAAGTCAATCTACATGATATGTGGCGATGCAGGGCTGAAAGGCTAGGCTCCCCGCGATATGACAATCTAGGTGGATTGAATACGCGGAGTGGGATGATCCAACTTCGGAGAGACCGGCGACTAGGTGGTTACCGTCATCCGTCCTTAGTGTGGGTCCCGGGCTTATAGAGGGTATGTAGTGCAATGACAGTTATATATGAGTGTGCGTGTGTGATAGTCAATCTAGGTGATAGAGTAAAATAGAGGGTTTTATTTTTTTGAAAACTAAAAGAAAAACAGATAGTGGCCGCACCAAGTGGTTGCCTACGTTTCTTCCAAATTAAGAAGACTCAGGCCGTCGTAGTTCCACTTAAAGAGAGAGCGAGAGAATAAATTAATTTAAATTACAACTCCCGAATCCTTCGTGGACCGGAATTTAAATCAAAAACCAATCGCACGCATGTATATAGTTCGAGTAATTAAAATTATTCTACCCTGCAAAGTTAGCACAAGCAAAATAATAATACTAATTTATTTTGAAATTTCTGGATTTTTTTTTTTGAAAATTTCAGAAAACTGTTTTTGATTTTGATTTTTGTTTTTTGAATTTTAAAGATGGTCAAATTTGTTAAAGGATAGTCAATTGTCAAAAAAAAATTTTCTTTGGTCGACAGTAACCTGACCACTTTTGCCTTTTTGTTTTTTTTTTTGAATAGGTTAAACCTTTTGCTTTAATGACATAGCTGCCGCCGCCAAACAGAGTGGATTAGTTTGCTTTTTAAGCCGTGTACTAATCTCGCGCGAGATTAGTATATCTCGCGCGGGATAAGTATTCGAACAGTTTTTTTTTTGAAAACAGTGTCGAAAAATTTCAAAAAATCCAGAAAAATCAGAATTTTTACAAAAAAATAAAAAGATTGATAATACTCAATTGTAACGCAAGTCTAACCCTCTTAATTAATTGTCCCCAGCAGAGTCGCCACTGTAGCGAATGCGTGAATTTTTCGAATAACAGAGTCACCACTTATTATTTATTTAGGAAAACAATAAGAAAAACCTTAAAAAGAGATTTGAGGGTTCGGGGAATAAGTTATCGAATGGGTAGGTCGAGGAGCATCCATTCCACCCAATCCGGAGATCGGTCTTGCCAATTGAGTATTATCAATCTTTTTAATTACTAATTAAATAAAGAACAAGAAAACCCTAATCAATTTCTTGATTAGGAATGTCGAATTGTACGCTTCGAGATCGCCTTCATCGATTGAAGGGACTCTAGGCTAATCCTTTTGATGGAATTACACCACTCTAAAAGCCAATAGAGAGAGATTAAGAAGAAAAGAGTAAAAGTATAGGAGTTTACGTAGTTTAGGAAGGATTTGATTTAGAACGTGGTTCTAAGATGTTTTCTCGATCGAGAAGTGATTTGGGCAGAGTTTCGACTCAATATGAGAGTCAAATCTTGATGCGGACAGAGCTTCGCCTCAATCCTTGATTCGGGTTTGGATGTTTGTTGATCAACAGGGTTGATAAACAAACTTTAGGTGATTTTAGGGAGGTTTTGTGAGTGATTTGAAGGAATCTTTCGTGGAGAGAAACCAACAAATTGTGTGTGTTGTGTGGAAATCTGGACCTCTGAAACAGTGGAAGTCACCAAGTATTTATAGGGGTTTAAGAGGTAGAGGTGGAGAGGTAAAACACTCCTAGGAAGCTTTCAGAACTCAATTCTGATTGGAGAACCGGATTAGATGAGGTTTATCAAGAAAGGAGGTTGAAACGGAGAAGGAGAGTGATTTCTGCACATCCTGTCGAGGGGATATCTCGCGCGAGATATGATATCTCGTGCGAGATATCTAGTCTGATGACTATTTTGTCCTCTTCAGTTTATTCCGTTAGTCAGTTAGGTCCAAAACTAACGAGGTTAGTTAGAAACTTAACGAAACATGACGAAACTGATACGCTTTCATCAAAACATAAAAGAGAGACTAAGAGTAGTGTAATCATGATTTATTGGTTCAGAATGGGGTGTCTACAGGTGTCCATGCGAAAAGTGTTGTAATGTCAAGTATCTAAGCTTGATCGATACTCAGAAACATCTTTTGCGTAACGGGTTTGAAGTTGGGTACAAACGGTGGACCCGTCATGGTGAGCTGAGATTGCGCACAAATGTTGCGAATAATCCCCCCGGGAATATTCATGTACTTCCCAAACCCGAACCTATTATTCAGGACAATGAAGAACCACCTTTGAATATGGAAGATATGGTTAGGGATGCGGTGGTCCCGATTGGTCGAGAGAACCAACGGCAAGAACCAACCTCTGCGACCAAGAAATTTATTGATGCTATGGACTCTGCAAAGAGAAGGTCTATCCGGGTTGCGAGATCGGTGTGTTGGAGAGGCTGTGGTGAGCTCCTTAATATAAAGGCCGATTGCAATATTAGCCGATGCTGCTTATAATCGTATCATGAAAGCAATTAAGCGGATGTTCTTTGAAAGAGAATAAGATGGTTACAAACTTTTATGAAACAAAGAAGTTGGTTGGGCGGATTGGGCTATGTTATGAAAAGATTGATGCGTGTAAGAATGATCGCATGCGATTCTACAAGGAAGATTCACGAAGACGAGTGTTCAATTTGCGGACAAAGTAGATATAAGCCAAATCGTAGAGGAGTTCAAAACACAAGAAAAACGAGACCACATAAGCGGTTGCATTACATGCCGTTGATTCCAAGGCTGCAACGCCTCTACGCGTCTAAATCTACTGCAGAGGCAATGCGTTGGCATAAGGAAAGTTTGCGTGAAGAGGGTGTGTTGATTCATCCCGGTGATGGGGAGGCATGGAAACACTTTGATGAGACTTATCCCGACTTTGCGTACGAAGCAAGAAATATACGGTTATGCATCTCTCCGATGGTTTCAATCCGTTTGGTACTGGGCAAAATCTTACTCTTGTTGGCCGGTTATAGCCACCGTCTACAATCTTCCGCCCTGGTTGTGTATGAGTGATCCCTACATGTTCTTGTCGTTATTCATCCCCGGCCCAAACAGCTCGGGAGGAACATTGACGTCTATCTCCGACCTTTGATGGACGAATTGAAGCGGCTTTGGGAGGATGGGGTCGAAACGTGGGATGCTTTCAATCGAGAGAATTTCAGCATGAAGGCTGCGTTGATGTGGACGGTTAATGACTTCCCTGTGTATGGGATGTTATCGGGTTGGAGCACCCACGGGAAGTTGGCCTGTCCGTATTGTATGAGTGACACGAAGTCTTTCACGCTCACGCACTCTGGAAAACCATGTTGGTTCGATTGCCATAGACAATTTCTTCCGGAGGACCACCCATTCGGGACCCCGAGAAGAATGCGTTTAAAAAGAACAAGATTGACCATGATGAGGCCCCGATTCGTTTATGTGGTGACACGGTCTATGAGAAGGTATCTACATTGCCCGATCCTCGGTGGGGAAAAAGTTTTCGAAGACCAAAATACAAGGGTTTGGGACTACCCATAATCGGATCAAGAGGAGTATATTTTGGGAGCCGCCATATTGGAAAACAAATCTCATTCGACATAACCTTGACGTGATGCACATTGAGAAGAATGTATTCGATAATGTTTTTAACACGTTGATGGATTTCAAGAGAACAACTAAATACAACGAAAAAGCTCGAAAGGACCTTAAGGAAATCTGTAAGCGGCCGGCCTTAGACTTGGTATACGTCAATGGTAAACCAGTTAGACCGATGGCTCAATACGTGCTTAAAAAGGAAAAGATGCTCCTCCTCCTGAAATGGCTCAAGGATTTAAGGCTTCCAGATGGTTACGCGTTTAACATTGGTAACTGTGTCAATGTAGAGGAGGGGAAAGTGCGGGGTTTGAAGAGTCACGATTGCCACGTTTTCTTTGGATAGGCTACTTCCGATTGCTCTCAGGGGTCTCTTGCCTGACAATATCTGGGTGGCGTTAACAGAGTTAAGTGAGTTTTTTCGAGCGTTAACATCGACCACACTGCGTGTTGATCACATGAAAAATCTTGAGGAGAGCATCGTAGTGACTTTGTGCAAACTTGAGAAGATATTTCCTCCTTCATTCTTTGATTCTATGGAGCATTTACCGGTCCACTTGGCATACGAAGCTAGAGTCGGTGGTCCAGTTCAATACAGATGGATGTATCCATTTGAGAGGTATCTAGGCCAATTGAAAAGGAAGATGAGTAATAGGGCCATGGTCGAGGCCTCAATTTCAGAGGCTGTTATTATAGATGAGATTGTTGCCTTTGTCAGAACATATTTTCCTCCTGATGTTGATACGAGATTGACTAGGGTTGGCCGCAATTACGATGGTGGTTTTCCGTCTAAGGGAAACATCTCTGCATTTTCATCCCCTGGTCGGTTCCTCGGAAAATGGGTTGGTACGCGTACGTTAACCGCTAAAGAGTTTGCCGGGGTCGAAACGTATGTTCTTCTTAACTGCGACGAGGTTGGGGAATATATCAAGTAGTCATTGATGTTATGTTTACGCCTCTTCGATTAAATTATGCATGTTTAATTACCTGCATATGAAATGCCTTGTTTAACCCTATTGCAGAATGTTTGAAGATTTAGCTCAGGATTTATCTCCAGAACTCATCGCAACTAGGACAGAAAGAGAATTTCCAAACTGGCTAAGGAAATATGTAAATATTTCGTTTCATTCAAATTTATTCTATACACTTCTTTAAACATTCAATCTTAAAATTGTATTAAATTGGTTACAATATTGTCTTATAGATAGCTGAACATCCGGGTGATGCCAAAGCTGCGAGGTTAAGACATTTAGCATCAAGTCCGTACTTGAACGTTCATTTATACAACGGTTATTTCGTGAATGGCTATGTGTTTCATACCAAAGCTTACGGGGGCTCTAAATTGACATGGAATAGCGGTGTGAAGCTTAAAGGAAACCTTGATTATTATGGCGTCCTGAAAGAAGTAGTCGAGGTGGAGTATTTGGGTAGAAACAGTGTTGTCTTGTTCAATTGTGATTGGCGGGATGTTGTGCGAGGTGTTAAGAAGCACGCCATATTTGACCTCGTCGATGTAAAGGACTCTTCCAGACATAATGGCGACGACGTCTTCATCTTAGCATCTCAAGCACAACAGGTATACATGACTCCCTACCCTCGTCCGCGACCCGACGGATGGTGGGTTGTCTGGATGACCAAGGCTAGGAGCATGATTGACAACCTACCCTCGTTGACAACTATAGAGTCGTCATTAGAAACACCCTATCAAGAGGATGAAATGCCAGTGCCACCTAACGTTTCATCAGCTAATCATCCATTAGATGATGTTACTCATATTCCTTAAAATGTTGATGAACCCGAGGAGGATATCTTACCAGTGAATTTGCCAACTCCTCCGCCTCGTTCAGGTCATCTCGCGCACATTGATATTGATGAATCAGAGGAAGAGGAAGAGGAAGAGGAAGAGGAACCAGAGTTTGATTCATCAGAGTCCGAAGACGAAGATGAAGAACTCGAGTTTTGTAGTAATTCAGAGTCCAGTGATGATGATGGGGACGAAGATTAATAATAGTTTAAAGTTTAAAATTGTATTGTGAATGCTTTAGATTATTAGAACTTTAAAGTTTTATGTGTATTGTGAATGCTTTAGATTATTAATACTTTAAAGTTTTATATGTATTGTGAATGCTTTAGATTATTAGAACTTTAAAGTTTTATATGTATTGTGAATGCTTTAGATTATTATTAATATCCGTTGTTTTATATATATTGTGAATGCTTTAGATTATTAGAACTTTAAAGTTTTATATGTATTGTGAATGCTTTATATTATTAATAGTTTAAAGTTTTATATGTATTATGAATGCTTTAGATTATTAGAACTTTAAAGTTTTAGATGTATTGTGAATATATTGTTTCCTATTGTTAAAGTTGTATATTTTAATATTTTTACTGTAATACTGATAAGAGTTCTAGTAGAAAGGGTAAGGGTAAGAAGACTAAGCCCATCTATACATTGATTATTGGGGCGCAACCGTCCTGATCCGGTACCGATGATGTCGACCCTTCACGCAGTAGTACTAGCTCCACCTCTAGGGCCGGTACTCAGACTACTGTCGATTCTGATGGGAGGATATTTGTCCGGATATCGGCACATTATGACCAGTAAGTAACTCTTCATTAATTTGATATAAGTTGGTTCCTTTTTGTTTTATATATAATTCATTATTTAAGTTAAAATGTTATTGTATAAATATACTTGGCGAGGTTTGTAGGTGGATACCCCACCACGGGGACTAAGATCGAGCACATGCGGCGGTCTCGGAAAATGACCGAGTATTGACCCAACTGAAAATCATTGCCACCGAGGCAGAAGGAGGATGCGTGGGAGGAGTTTAAGGTAATGTGTTAATGGTTTTTATTTAAAACTTAAATGTTAGTTTGTTATTAAAATGTTATAATTAATAATGATTATACTCTTTTTGTTTTGTAATGTTATCATTATATGTTGTAGGATAAATATTATTGGGCGCCGGAAATCGACGAGGTGACGGCTAGATATGTTTTCGATATACAGGCTCACAAGCTATTTAAGGATTTTATTGGTAACATATTTATCTATCCTTAATTAGTTTAATTAACAATGATTATACTCTTTTAATTTTATAATGTCATCATTATATGTTTACGAGATATTCATATTTTTTATAGGTACCACGAAGAGAAATTATTATACTAATCGGCTCGCGGCGGGACAACAGCCCTCGACACCTACTTGGATGACCGAGGAGGTGTTTCGTCAATTTTGCGAATATTGGGGGTCGGATGCGGCGAAGGCTATATCCGAACAGGCCAAGGCCAATAGAGCAGGCTCCTCGGGGTCGGCGGCGATGCATACCATGGGGACGTTCACGGTCGCCGAGCATCACGACCGCATGGTATGTATGTTAGTTTAAATGTAGTAGTGTATGGATGCTTTTAAGTAGGTTTATGTACGTATGTTAGCTGGGAGCCATGTTGATGCTATGAAATCCATGGTTTTAGTGTAAATGTAGTGTATGCATGCTTTTAAATCAGTTTAAATGTTGCATTTATACAATTTCAAAGTAATAATCTCGCTTATTTTATTTATAGGAAAGGGAGCATGGTCCGAATATCAGTTTTGTGGATGTTTACGCTAGTACCCATCTTCGAAATTCTACAGCGCCCGATCAACCTCCGCAATGGGTTGACAATCGCTCTGCTAATGCCTTTGTAAGTAAACTATCATTAAATGACTTGATTTTGAATATGTAAATTTATTTATGTACCTTACATTGTGTATATGATTATAATTGTTTGTTTTATTTTGACAGGCTGCATATCAAGCCGCCGTTGTTCTCGAAGGAATGCCTCCCGGCGAGCCCGTCCCCTTCGTGCCTGATGTTTGGCACTCGGTCACCTCTGAGGGACATCCAAAGAGAGGAGCCCGAGTGTTAGGGATGGGGGATTACGGGCGGCAATGCCCGTCGACGTCGACCGGCCGTCGGCGAAATGTTGCCCCGCCCACGTTTGATCCGAGGGTTGACACTCTGGAGGCTGCGTTGGAGGTGAAGAGATGCGAGCGGGCAAAGCTTGCGGAGACTTTGGCAGTTCAGACGCAGATGCAGGAGGAGAGTGATCGGCGTCATGCAGAGACTCAAAGACAATTGGCGCTGTTGATGGCTCATATCGGCCAGGACTCCCAGGGTAATTTCCAGCCTCCCCCGAGTTGATTGCGGACTTTTTTAGACATTTTTGTACTAATTTATAATTGTTTGTAAACATTTGAGACATTTGATACCCGCGGGAGCCCCTCCCCCCTCTCCCCCCCTCTCTCCCCTCTCCCCCTCCCGAATTGGTACGGTGATATTTAGTTTTTATTTGGTACGCTGATATTTGATTTTTAATTTTTATAGTTTTACTTTTATAAATTGAAATGTTATATCAGGTACAAAAAATTTTGGTTTATTCATACTTTAAATTATTTTTTTTAATTTATTTCAGAATCAGCGACGGAAATTTTCGTCGCTGAAATTAATTTATTTCAATTAATTTTTTTTACAGCGACGGAAATTTCCGCCGCTATATCAATTAATTTTAATTTAATTTTTGACTATAGCGGCGGAAATTCCGTCGCTGAAATAAAAATTAATTAAAATAAATTAATTTCAGCGACGGAAATTCCGCCGCTATCTCATTTAATTTTTATTTAATTTTTGATTTCAGCGGCGGAAATTTCCGTCGCTGTTATAAAAATTAAAATTAAATAATTTCAGCGACGGTAATTTCCGCCGCTGAAATTAATTTATTTTAATTTAATTTTTATTACAGCGACGGAAATTTCCGTCGCTGAAATTAATTTAATTAAATTAATTTTTATTACAGCGACGGAAATTTTCGCCGCTGAAATGAAAATTTAATTAAATTAAATTGATTTAACGGCGGAAATTTCCGTCGCTGGAACCATTAATTCATCGGCGGAATTTAATTCCGTCGGTAAAATCAAAAAATATCGGCGGAAATTGACCCGTCGGAGCACTGCGACGGGATGGTATCGGCGGACCACCGACGAAATTTTTCCACCGGTGATTATTTTTAGCGACGGAAATTTAATTTTAGCGACGAAAATTTCCGTCGCTAAATGACCTTTTTTCTAGTAGTGGCACCTAGAAGGGATAAAGAACCATCTGGACATGGGGAGAATCACCAGGAACCAAGATTCTAAAAAGCGCTATGCGGTGGAGTTGGGCCTAGAGCCTAGGGGCCTAAGCGGGATCGAGAAATTAGACAAATTTTGCATATATTCCATATAAAACCTTGCCGGTGTTTCCAACAGCAAATCAAATTCATGACGGAACAAGAACAAAGTTTTGTACAAAACTACAAATACAATCAATAGAATCCGATCCAAGCGACAATCCATTTTCTGTAGCAACTTTGAGCACCGAAAGAATTTGCAAAGGAACTTGAAAGGGCATCACACTGAAAAACTTTACATATATTGCTAATCTGTTTCTGCAACAAAGAACCGAAGGGGGTTTGCAGGTTCATGCAGCTGAGACGAACATGGCGGCAACAACGATCTATATCTATGGACCTGCTTACTCTGTATAAATTATTCTTGATTTTCTCGACATGTGATTCAACAATGCTGCACCTTTGATCACCTTCCATCACTCGTAAGAGGTTCAGATCCAGGAGCTGCAGAAAAGAAATGAGCTTCAATAACTTCAAAAATATCTCATAACTATATTGCATGCTTTATGGACAAAGTAGGGAAAACTAAAGTGAAATCCAAGCAAGGGGGAGTGTTCATATATGCACATAGGAAAAGGAAAGAGAAAAGATGGGGCACCAACTCCAAGTGAGCGGCAAACCCACCTACATCAGCCAAGAAAGTATGACTGAGACACAATATTCCACCAACACGAAAGATAATTACTTCATCCGTCCCAAAATGAATTACCATTTTGAACTTAAGGGTCATTTTGAAAATATTGATTTTTTAATAAAAAAAAATCTTAAAACATTTTTGCTATTCACGTTCAAAGTTTTAGTTCTGCAAAACAAAAATATATAAGGTCCCCCAACTATGCAAAGGCATCTATCATGATCATTGAGTAAACTGCTTTTTTTTCCCTCGTACTATCGTTTCAACATCAATTTGACACTCGTACTATTGAAACGACAAATGTATGATGCGTACTATAGTTTTATTAAGCAAATTAACCAATGTTCCTAACGTCAGTTAAGTATTTAACGAAACCGTCCAACTAAACAACCGTTGACCAAGTCAACGCATACGTGACAGCTGACTGGACAATTTTAACTCCTTAAAAAAACTCAATAAAATAATAATAATAAAATAATAATAATAATAAAATAATAATTATAATAATAATTATAATTATAATAATAATTATAATTATAATTATAATAATAATTATAATAATAATAAATATAATAATAATTATAAAATATTAATAATAAAATAATAATTATAAAATAATAATAATAATAATGATAATAATAATAATAATAATATAATAATAATAATAAAATGACCCCTAAGGGTTAGGGCTGATATTAATGATGTGATTGTGGCTTTGGCAAGAGAAGCTGGGTGGGTTGTTCTTCCTGATGGAATCACCTTTCCGTCTAGATCAAAGGCATTTTTTATTTTACTAGGTGTACACCCGTGCGATGCACGGCAAATTTCTGAAAAAATTCTTAAATATGAAAAAATATTGAAATAAATACCACATAAATATTGTAACAAATAGAACATTTTTACAGAAAAAAGTAGTTATATATTACGTAAAAGTGGTGGGGGAAATGAAATTACATATTAGTAAATAATTCTTTGAAAACCACGTTCGTAGTAGAACTATCAGAAGAAGAAGATGGACATCTTCATTAAATATCAATATTTACTTCAAACGAAAGTAGAAATATACATAGATTTTTTCCACAAACCATCCACAATATAAACACAATTTAAAGTACAACAACCCAATATCTTAAAAATCACTACAGAAATAATATAAAATAATTTTACTATTTTTTTATTATTTTAAATATAAATAAAATATTGATACATTTATTTTAATTTTTATATTTCAAGTTTTGTTTAAAAAAGAAACAAAACTTGAAATATAACCATTACAAAATATGGAAAATTTTGGGACACATTTGAGGACCAAAAGATCAATCAAATCTGAACGAAAATGGTTATTTATTTGAGACAGAGGTAGTACTAATATTATATAGGGAAAATAAATTAAAATTACTAATAATCCATGCAACATAATTCTTTCTTGAGGTAGTTATAAAGAGTGAAAATATATTTAGTGTTGTTGTTTATAGTTGTAAATTTATTTGTACACCCGTAATTGTGTTTTACAATATTTGTATTTTCTTTATCTCGAAATAAATGATGATTTTTTTTCAATTTTCCAATACAATTTCGAAACCATTTTATCCATACACAAAAAAATATAGTGTCCCGAAAAAAAATCATGATTCAAAAAAAAAATTATTCCAAAAATATAGTCATCATTTTGTATCAAGTTTTAGAGTTGCAAAAAAAGATTTATCTATTTTAATACTCCCTTCGTCCCGCTACAAACCGCACACTTTCCTTTTTGGGCGCCCATTACAAACCGCACACTCCCAAAAAGGAAACTTTATATTAATAAAATATTCACCCTACTCCACTCATTCTCTCTCCTACATTATTTTAATACTCACAACACCATTATAATTTACTATTTCCTCCACTCATTCTCTCTCCTATTTTACTTTTACACTCACAACATTTTATTAAAATATCATATTCCTTAATTCCCGCGCAAACAGTGTTAGTGCGGATATTAGCGGGACGGAGGGAGTATATAAGTATACAGTTCTTCACCCATCTAATTCAAACAAATATAATTTGCAAATATTTTGTCAAATACAATTATAACACAAACACACACATAAAAAAGTTTTAATTTACAGTAAAATAAAAAATATTTCAAAATTTCATTTCTCCAAATCCGAAAAAAAATCTTCTGTTTTCTTCCTCCAATCCGATTTCCAAAACCGAGTCAAAATCATGAATCCGAATCCAAACACAACTGAATCCAAAGATCGCTCTGAAACAAACAACCCCCACTCCGATGATTACGCTCCTTACCCTAAGCTTGATCTAGACGACGTTACCACCACCCCTCCTCCTCTCGCTGCCGCCGATAATTGGACTTCTGTTCCCGTCGATTCTCAACCACCGTCGTCGCAGCCGACAGAGCGGCCGATTGAAACTCCGAGGTCTTCGAGGTGTATCAAGGTCCTGCTCCGATCTCCGGCGGCTCTGCTACGACTATGCCTGTCGAATCCAATCCGTACGTGTTTTTAGCGGTGGTTTTCCATTACAAGGTAAAGCAAGGTTCAGATCTGTAAGTGATTAGGTAAGAAGAGAACTCCGCCAAGGCTGCAACCTCGGTTGCAATATCAAAGATCGCCATTCGGAGGTTGCCCAGCCAAGATACGAATAATCCTAATTACCTGAGTCTACTCATCAAGGAGAGAGAGATATATAGAGAGAGAGAGTGTGTAATAAACTCCGTCTGTGAATGTGTGAATATATGTGCGTGTTTTACTGTGTGACTATATGCTTGTGTGTGTGTGTTTCCTTCCGTTTGTGTGTGTCTGTGTGTGTTTTTAAATATTGAGAGAGAATGAGGAGAGAAGGAATAGAGAGAGTAAATAGGATAGAGAGCGAGAATTTGAGTTTCAAATTTGTTTCTCTTAAACCGTGCACCTCTCTTATGCCCAATAAAATTGCATGCAAATTTGACCCATTCATGCTTGTCTAATTTTTATTTTTTCATTTAATGAATTATGCATTTAGAAAAATACCCTTAATGATGAGCTGGATGAGACTTTTACGAAAATGCCCTTGTTTTTGCGAAAATTTGCAACTATCTTCCTTTTATATATTTATAGATTTTTCATTGTTTTGCTTGTAGGTTCTTTCATAATATTCACTTGGTGATATATTGAGTATTATTATTATTATTATTATTATTATTATTATTATTATTATTATTATTATTATTATTATTATTATTATTATTATAATTATTATTATTATTATTATTATTATTATTATTATTATTATTATTATTATTATTATTATTATTATTATTATTATTATTACTATTTTATTGTTATTATTATTATTATTATTATTTAATTATTATTATTATTATTATTATTATTTTATTATTTTATTATTATTATTTTATTATTATTATTATTATTATTATTATTATTATTATTATTATTATTATTATTATTAGTATTATTAGTATTCTATTATTATTATTATTATTTTATTATTATTATTATTATTATTATTATTATTACTATTTTATTATTATTATTATTATTATTATTATTATTATTATTATTATTATTATTATTATTTTATTATTATTATTATTATTATTATTAATAATAATTTTTATTATTATTATTATTATTATTTTATTATTATTATTTTATTATTATTAATTTTTATTATTATTTTTATTATTTTATTATTATTATTATTTTATTATTATTATTATTATTATTATTATTATTATTATTATTATTATTATTATTATTATTATTATTATTATTATTATTATTATTATTATTATTATTATTATTATTATTATTATTATTATTATTATTATTATTATTATTATTATTATTATTATTTTATTGAGTTTTTTTTTAAGGATTTAAAATTGTCCAGTCAGCTGCCACGTACGCATTGACTTGGTCAATGGTTGCTTAGTTGGACGGTTTCGTTAAATACTTAATTGACGTTAGGAACATTGGTTAATTTGCTTAATAAAACTATAGTACGCATCATACATTTGCCATTTCAATAGTACGAGTGTCAAATTGATGTTGAAACGATAGTACGAGGGGCAAAAAAGCAGTTTACTCCATGATCATTTCTTTTCTACTTCCCTTCTATTTCAAGCTCTACCTTACCACTGAGCTATTCAGCAAATACACCAATCGTTAACCATCAGGACTTGACCTGATGGCCAGAGCATTGGGACACCAACACGGAGGTCCTGGGTTCGACTCCCCCCAGTGATTAGAGTGGATGATTATCCCTCCCTAGTTAATATTAGGCGCCTCTGGGGTGAGGATTTTAAGGGAATTTCAGAGAATTGTTGGACTTGTTAGTAAAAATTGACTTACACAAAAATGGGGCTTGACTCGAGGTGGGCAAGCCTCAAAAAAAAAAAAAAAAAAAAAAAAAAATACACCAATCGTTCTAAGCCCAAAATGAAAGCAATATAAATATTTCATTACTAAAATCTAAGGTCCTATATGCTCCACATAGTTTTGTACATCCTTCTTCTTCCTCGCCTAGTGAAATATCCACATGCAATTAATAGCAATCCTTCGTAACATCCCTAAGTGTAAGTGTAAGTACCCAAATCTAGCTCATGCCTTCCAGTTAAAGTTTCCTAACAGTTCTCCAAACTTTCATAAAGTTTAGGGGCAATTCGGGAACTTTTCAATATTTTTCGAGCAAGGAAGGACCTGTTAGAAATTAGAATTCTGGACAGGACCTCACTGAAAAGTAGCTTCCAAACTACCACCTTGCATGATTCCAGAAACATGCTGACGCGACGGAAGAAGACGTCGGACGGCTTCATTAGCCGCAAGATCACGCCGGGCGGCTTCATTAGAAGCACACCTGAAGCCTATAAATTGAGGCCTCCTCTATTCATTTTAAGAGACAATTTTAGAGCACTGTTACTCTGCCAAAATAGAAACTCGAATTCCAGTCCCTAAAAACACACAAAACCCTCCTCTCTCATACACTAATCCTACCTTAATTTGTTCCTAAATAGATATTGCCTAGGAATTTTCCCTTGAAAGATAGAGAAAAACAAATATTGGTAATCTCTCCTTCATTTACCTTTTGATACACTCCTATATACTCTTGTTCTATTATTACTTGTTATTTACATTTATTATTGTCATAAAGCATTGATCTTTGCAATGTAATCTTCATATTTCCTATTTCCCTACACAAAGGATTCAAATGGAGATCCTCTCTCTAGGATGAACAAGATTTCACAAGTGACTTGTTCTAGGGATGATCTACCATATGATGATGTGATTTCCCTTTATATTTATGTATAAAAATGCAATCTTTATCTATTTTATGTCATCCCTTTTATATTATGTCTTTAGTTTAATGATATTCCTTGTATTGTTCATATTAAAAATGCAATCTTTACATTAATGTTATTTTCCCCATGTCCCTAAAGATGGATCGTTTTCTCCAAAGATTGTCTAAAAGCCTTCTAAGGCACATAAAGACATAGGATGAGCATAAAGATTCAATCTTTACATCCCATTCCCCTTAGTCCCGTGGTTCTTGATGCATTTCATGGTGATGATTGGTGTAAAGACTCCATCTTTACATCAATCTCATTATAAAAATGCCACAATCCTTGTCCCTTTAGAACTCAATGAGTCTTAGTCCCGAAATCTCTGATAATCACTTGAGACGAACATAAAAATGTCCCTACGAATCATCATCGTCTCAAGATGTAGGATCGATGGACAAAGATTCATTCTTTTCTAAAGAGTCTCATTCTTGGACTTAAAGACAAGCCCTTTTTGATCACATGTGACTAAAATCCTCAAGGAAAGTTAGGTTAAGACATACCAAGGCTCATACGCCTATGATGGTTGATTAATCTAACGGGAGGGTAGATAAGTCCCGTAATGATGATCATAAGTCCAAAGTGAGCATGGGATCAAAATCCCGAAAACACCAAAGTCCAAGATATCCAGAACTAAAACCTTCTAAAATGGTTCTTACGTTCGGATAACGAACTTGGCACACCCTTTTCTCTTTTCAAATCACGCATGCACACGAGCACACAAACAAGCACAAATTTTGGACCTAGGAAGACTTGCTTTTGTAAGGCTCCTTGGGTGAATGCCAAACGTTCTTCCCAAGGAGTAAATTAACCTCTGAACCCTTTTCCTTTTTTTCAAAGTTTTGAGGAAATCAAAATGGCGTGGCGACTCCGTTTTTCATAAAACCGGTGTCTTCAAACTGAGGTGAACGGCAACCCCCTTTTTCGTAAAAAAGGAAAAGAGGAAAAATTTCGGGGCCACATTCACAGTTTGGCGACTCCTATGGGAAACATGTAAATGTTCTCCAAACTTCTTTTCTCATAAGAAGTGTTGGAAATCATTTACGAGGGTTAGCCTTCCGTCTCGGGTCCGATCTTTGTGCTTGTTCAATTTTCTTTTTTGCGTGCATCTTTTGTGTTCTTTTTTGACTTGTGCATACTCTGAATGATAAACAAGTGCCATTCTGAAGCTGAAAGTTGCCAAAAATCCCTGGGAAAACAGGCTGGAAAGGAAGCAAATTGGAACCTGGAAAACTGTTGAATCCAGCCGGACGGCCTGATCATCCCTGATCTGAGCCGGGCGGCTTCATTCGTAGTTCCACCAGGACACTTTTATCTGAGGATAATCTGGAAATCGTGGTGATTTGGGGCTATTCAGTCCTGAATCTGGCCTAGTTCCAGAAAATTTACGTGCTTATGTGATGCATTCTCCCCGTCCCGAAACATTCTTTCAAAACACATGATGAAAAATCTTAAATATCTGTTTTAACTCAAAAAAGAATTTTTAGGAGACCGCATACTACGTGCACTATATATATCATGTACACTTTTGCACCCACGTCTTTTAAACCCGGGATGGTTGTTCAGCTGCAGTCACGGATAGTGTTACGACGCTCCCGGGCGCGCACGGAATCATCCCAAACTCCCCATGGCAGCCAGTGTCGACCAATGCACTAGTCCGTATCACACTTTTAAAACTGTGACTTTTTGGTTGGTTTTTGGTCTACACCGTGTCATACAGCTTCGTCGTATACCCCCGTGAAAGTCAAACCCGAGCCCATGCTAAAAGTCAAGATTCCTCGCGCAAGCGAAGCCATGCCGAAATTTCGTTAGGCAAAATTGGCAAAGTCTTGACCCCGACATTGACTTTGACTTTAACTTGCATGGAGTACGTAAAAGTCAAACCCGAGCCCATGCTAAAAGTCAAGATTCCTCGCGCAAGCGAAGCCATGCCGAAATTTTGTTAGGCAAAATTGACAAAATCTTGGCCCGGTATTGACTTAGACTTGCACAAAGTATGCAACAATGCTCAACGTGAAACCGTGTCATTCGACTTTTAACGTCCGACCTATGCCTATTATCTTCCTTGTACAATTCCAAAGTCAACTTCTCTCGCACAAGCGAAGCTCTGCCGAAATTTCGTTAAGGCAAAAGACTTGACTTTGACGGCATTGACATTGATTATAATCCGCATCGCTCGTGCGTTAAAATTCCTATGATCCACTAGACCCTAGGACCGTTCTTCTCTCTCGGTCGGTGGGATCCGCTTGCCCTATAGGACTCTCGCCTGGGGCTATCCACCCTGGGATGTCGAAATATAGGTGCAAAACGAGGGGCTTATAGACGTAGTGACGGAGCCCACTGATCCAGGATTTAGAGTAGTTGCGAAAAAGAAGGGCAACCTTTTTCAACCAAATAGGGCTAATTAAAAGACACTGTTTTAAGTAAACTTGAACAATTAATGGAATCACAATTGCATGGTCCCATTTCTGGAATCTCTAATCGCGGCCTTCACGGTCCAATCTCCGATCTTTGATCTCGACCTTTCATGGTCAAATCTCTAATCGCGACCTTCACGGTTCGATCTCCGATCTTTAATCTCGACCTTTCACGGTCAAATCTCTAATTGAGACCCTCACGGTCCGATCTCCAATTTTTAATCCTGACCTTTCACGGTCAAATCTCAAATTGAGACCCTCACGGTCCGATCTCCGATCTTCAATCTCGACCTTTCACAGTCAAATCTATAATCGCGACCTTCACGGTCCGATCTCCGATCTTCGATCTCGACCTTTCACGGTCAAATCTCTAGTCGCAACCTTTACGGTCTGATCTCCGATCTTCGATCTCGACCTTTCACGGTCAAATCTCTAATCGAGTCCCTCACGGTCCGATCTTCGATCTTTGATCTCGACCTTCATTGTCAAATCTCTAATCGCGACCTTCACGGTCCGATCTCCGATCTTCGATCTCGACCTTTCATGGTCAAATCTCCAATCGAGACTCCCACGGTCCGGTCTCAAATCTTTAATCCTGACCTTTCACGGTCAAATTTCAAATCGAGACCCTCACGGTCTGATCTTAGATCTCTAATTGAGACCGTTCACGGTCCAACCTCCGATATCAACCTTTCATGGTCAAATAGTCAATTCCGACCTTTCATGGTTCAATTTTCAATCTCGACCTTTCACGGTCAAATCTCCAATTGAGACCCTCACGGTCCAATTTTCAATCTCGACCTTTCACGGTCAAATCTCCAATCGAGACCCTCACGGTCCAATTTTTCAATCTTGACCTTCCAAGGTCTAATCTTTTCCGACCAGTTAGGATTAGGAGAAAATGTGTTTTAAGAAAAACTTAAGCAATAAATGCATGTTACTTGAGCCTTTAGCCTAAACACCTACCTCCGAGTTTAAACCTTACCTACCCCTGAGTCTAAACCTTGTGTGGGCACCCCGACCCGGGACCTTAACTCGTGCCCCGAGCGGGAGAGTCCAAACCACCTCAATTTTAAAAACTTTTGTTTAATTGAAAAGTAAAAACGAACTTTCATAAACCAATATAAACCTTTCCACTTGGAGAAAAGTTATAACCAACTTTGAAAAGACACAACCTGTTTTAGTTACAAACAACTACAAATGTAAAAGTTTACAAAAGCCAGCTTTGAAAGAAAACCAACTCCATATTTAGTTACAACATAACACAACTCAAAATGTTTTATAATAGTTCTATATACAATCTCCCAAAAGAATAACATCCACACTACTCCCAACTCCCAAATCATATACATACCCTGACAACCCAAAAGAACGCTGTCCAAACTCCTTCCCGACCTCACTGGTCTGGTCCACCTGTCTCAGCGTGATCTAAATAAGTTATTATGAATGCAACAAGATGCCATATAAGATGCAACACATAACAAGGTTGTTCACAACACAGTGGTAAAGCGGTAAACACATTACGTTACCTCAATTTACCTTTTCCGTCTGAATAATAAGTCATACAACGTTGGGAGTAAAACTCCACTCTTTTGTGAACTGCTTAAGCATATTCACATCTTATAAGACTCATATTTCAGAGAACCATATAAGATACTAGCTATATGTAAGGCCTTTGGCTCAATACAGAAGCTATCACCCCAAACTGTGGCCACAGAAGGGGACAATCACAGGTATAATGTAATCCGATCACCTTATAGAACATTTTCCATAATTGATCGTATTCCATTATACCCCTAAACATCAACTGATTGAAACACATTCAAGCACATAATAGATACTTGAAAATAAATCCACACTTGGGATATCAATATAACAACATGGTATTAATACTCATGTTCAAACCAACACAATAGTGTAACATATATTTCATACACTATTTAAACAAATAACCATGAATATGTAATCAAATATGGGCACAATGAATTACAAGTAAGCCCTACACATCCATTACACAACATTGAATACCTTCTATAAAGGTTCAAGATTAATTTACCAAGTTTTATCAACTTTGGCTAAGTTTTCATAATGCCTTTCAGCCCATTTCAAGACCATATTTAAGAACCTTCCCTATATCATCTTGGACAAGTTAAGACTTCATTATATAGCACATATGTTGTACTAGGCTTATAGTAAAAAAGAGATTAAATATATATTAGGTTGATCAGGTTTAGTTTGCTTGAAAATTGATACACGGTGAACAGAGCTGGGCACGACTCGTGCCCCATGGCACGACTCGTGCCCTTACCCAGCACGAGTGCATTATTGTGTACGACTAGTACCACGAGTGATAAAAGGAGGGAACGACTCGTGCCCTTCACCAGAATTTCATACTGATGTTTAAACATCAGCAGCCAAGGAAGAATATAACCCTTTTGTTCATGCTACCTCAACAGCAACTATATCAACCAAACCAAACTTCAGTATACTATTTCCCAACTCATTTTCATACCTTTTAACCTCAAGTAATAGGTTCCCACAAGGCCATACACATAAATATATCAACTTTCTCACCTCAATCCTAACCCTAGTACTAACAACTTACTATCCTCCTTCAAAACCAAAATTTCATTCATTCCAAAAGCCAAATAAAATACCAAAAATTACCAAGAAACATTTATATCATTATAATATCATCATTAAACATAGAATGAGCAATAATTGAAAGAAACCATAATAACTTACCAAAATAATTCAAAAATAAGAAAAACTCTAATCGGCTAGAAATGTACCCAGAAATTGCATAAAATAAGAAGATTTAGAAGAAGTTTACCTAAATCGAAGATTGTTGAAGGAGATACGAACAAATTCAGAGCACAAACACCAAAGATCCTCAGAAAATCAAGAACACCGACTTGCAATTTGAAGCTTGCTATTTCTCTTTCAAGGTTGAATAGTGATAAAAGAGTAAAAAATAAGTGGATTTTTTCTTATATACCTAGATCTGAAGCGGGTATGGGCTAAAAATCGGGTATGGCGTCGTTTCCTCCCTCGCAATTAATGTTCTAGATAATTCCCAAGGCGAATGTTTAGACCTCGTAGATCGCACCCATCATTGTCTATTTAACTGGTGGATATTGAAACGTCTCGTGATTCGTGAAAACCCGTTCATATCCGTTTAAGGCGAGGTATAGCACCACTTCCTCCTCGGTATAGCCGAGCTAGGAAGTCGGGGGCCAATTAATGGTATAAACCGAGTACGAACGTGGATCATGGCCGAGCAAAGCCCAATGGATTGGGCCCAAAATATACTCCATACAAGTCTCAATTATGACAAAGGAAGTGGGCCTTCCATATCTCTACTCGTCATGCTTTCTCGTCATTCCTACTATGTCGAACTAGAAATAGAAGAGTGAATAATGACCAAGGCAGATCAATTATACAAGCCGACGAGGCACAACTCTCATATGTCGAGCAAGGCATCCAGTAAGACCGACCTATGCCTCATTAAAAGACGAGGAGTCCCCTATATTTACTTATCTCTTCCTCGACATCAACTCAGGTCGACCAAGCGTCATATTTTAAGGAGCATGCCTCTGAGGCGCACATGCAGAATAATGTTACCTAATTCTACTCAAATAAGGATTATGGGTAGTTATAATTGTGGGGACCCCAACCCGGAACCTTAGCTCGTGCCCCAAGCGGGAGGGTCCCCTTACAAAAATAAATTACCTAAATTTTAAAATTTTTGTTTAACTTTGAAAGATAAAACAAACTTTCACATTTCAATCATAAAACCAACTCAAAACATCTCCACTTGGAGGAAAGTTATAAAACAAACTTTCAAATGATAACAACCTGTTTAGTTACAAAATGAACACAAATGTAAAGGATTACAAAACTAGTTCAATATACAATTTTTTCCCCAAAAGATTAATTTCCACAAGCAACTCCCAACTACCTAACTCTAACATACCCTGACAATCCCAAAAGAACAATGTCCAAACTCCTTCCCGTCCTCACTGGGTTGGTCCACCTGTCTCAGTGCGATCTAAAATAGTAAAGGGAGAAGGGGTGAGAATAAATCTCAATAAGCTATTATGATGCAACAAGATGCCATATAAGATGCAACACATAACATGGTTGCTCACAACACATTGTTAAAGCAGTAAACACATTACATTACCTCAGTTTACCTTTTCCGTCTGAACAATATGTCGTACAACGTGGGAGTAAAATTCCACTCTTTTGTGAACTGCTTAAGCATATTCACATCTTATAAGACTCATTTTTCAGAGAACCATATTGTTGGGTTTTATGGGTCCATGCGCAGCGAAATTAGCATCTAAATAACACAAAACCCAAGAGCCCTAAGATCCGTTCTATATAATTAAATTGAATTCCTATGAGATAGAACTTTACCAACCTTAAACGCTTTCCTTTCTTGAGCTATCGAACAATTATCAATGTGATTTTGAATCACAAACTTCGATCTTCAAGACTTGAATCTTTAGATTGATTTGGACAATTTGAACTCTAGGCCTTGATCATCGTACGAGCGAAGACCCTCTAGTAGTATCCACACTTTAGAATGAACCAAGAACAGTTCTTGAGAATTGCTAGATTCTTGAACCTATAGAGGAAATATTGAGAAACCTTTGTTGTGACTTTTCCTTAGAAAATTTGGCTAGGTTTCGGCTGTTTACAGATTCATATTTATACTACATTAGTATTAGAGTTTTTGACCTAATCGAATTAGGAAACATGTTGTAAACCGCCTCTGTGGCTTGTTATGTCGCGCGGCTACACATGCCAGATGGCCAGTTCTGTCGCGCTACATCTCAAGCCATATAAGGAACTCTCAATCATTTCTTCCTTTGGTTTAACAAATTCATTCCAATTGTGTGTGACCCAATAAGATTATACTATGTTGGAAATGAGTCTGATCAACTCGACCCTCATAAGACATAAGCGAACTCTAGCAAGCCATTATGTCTACCCAAATAATATAACGTAAGAGTTCACGTTTCCAATGGTACACTTCCATTTCTCCCTTTGTCTCACGATGTTATATTGAACACAAGTCATGGTCCACGTCAACTTGTATTTGTTCAATACTTTCTCGATCTTGAGTATAATGATAATCCAATCGCATTGGGGTATGGCCATACACTTTCATCATTATCACTCATCGAGGGGCCCAAGCAAAACATCTTTCTTCCGAGGGACAAATTCCATCTTGACTTATCATCCTTCCCATCATGAATCCCATCATGCCAAAGATAGCCTTTACAAATATCGTGTTAAGATATCGTTTGACTAAAATCAAACATAACTTTCATCATATGTAAGGTCATGATAATCTCAAGTCTAGGGACTAAATGAAGTGACCATATGAGATTTAATTATGACATTTGACCATGACATAAATCTCATACGGGTCAAGTCCAGTCACTTGTTCTCTAACAAGTACCCATAAATTTAATGTGCATCTCTATGCATATAATCATCATATGATTATCCATTAACATTTACACTAATTATTCACTTAATAATTAGGGACAGAGATTATTACAATAAATATGCAAAATATGTAATAATCAAATAATAAACATGCTCTATAATCAAGGATAAAGATGATACATAACGGTTTAAGTTAAACATAACTAAAGCCTAGGGCATTACACCAACACATATAAGATACTAGCTATCTGTAAAGGCTTTTGGCTCAATACAGAAGCTATCACCCCAATTTGTGGCCACGAAAGGGGAAAGTCACAGGTATAATGTAATTCGATCACCTTATAGAATATTTTCCATAATTGATTGTATTCCATTATACTCCTAAACATCAGATGATATAAACACATTCAAGCACATAATAGATACTTGAAATTAAATCCACACTTGGGATATCAATGCAACAACATGGTATTAGTACTCATGTTCAAACCAATAAAATAGTGCAACATATATTTCATACACTATTTGAATAACAAACCATGAATATGTAACCAAGCATGGGCACAATATATCACAAGAAAGCCCTACATATTCACTATATACCATTGAGTACCCTTTATAAAAGTACAAGATTGATTTATCAAGTTTTGAACAACTTTGGCTAAGTTCCACATTATGCTTTTCAACCATTTTCAATACCATATTTAAAAACCTTCCCAATATCATTTTGGACAAGTTAAGACATCATTGTATAGCTCATATGTTGTACTAGGATTAGAGTCTAAAAGGATTTAAAGATGTGCTAGGTAGATTAGGTTTTAATTGCTTCAAAATTAATACAGAGGAAACAGGGCAGGGCACAACTCATCCCATAGGGCATGAGTCGTCCCCCTTTTTCATGCAGTCTGATACAGTCGTCCACCAGGGCACGACTAGTAACCGAAGGCATGGCACGACTCATGCCCAAATCAGAACAGAGCTGAAACTTCAGCAACCCTTGGCAAACACCAGAAAAACAAAAACGAACTCTCATTTTCACTTCCAAAACTGGCATATTACCAACCATATTACCTCAAACCAAACCAATAGAACATTACATCATTATACTCCTTCAAAATCTTTTCCAATCCATTCCAAAACTAAATAAAAATGGTCCAAACCAATATGGAACAATTTATACCTCAAGCCTTTGATACTAAGCTTGTGACACCATATACTCATAATATTACTCCTCCATAAACCATTTCAACCCAAACAAAATGTTCCAAATTTACATGCAATATTTATAAATCATCCATTTCAACATAAAACCTCAAATGAACAATATTAGAAAGAAAGACATAATAACTTACCAAAATAATTCGAAAATAAGAAAAACTTTATCCGGATAGATGTGATCCCCTCGGCTTCACGAACATTTAAACGCTGACGGATCGAGAGACGGACAAAGATTGAATTTTATATGAATTTTGGAAGGATGAAAGAACCCTAAGATTTTTTCATGGAAAGGATATGAACTTACTGATGTTGTTAAATTATGAAGCTTCTCTAACAAAACCAAGGATAAACATTTAGACATTTTCACTTTAGCTCCTCCAATGATTGCATTGCTACAACTAACAACCTTAACTTCCAACCTTGATACTTAAGCACCTCAATGAACTTTATACATTTATTTATTAAATTTCAACAATTCATATTTCAGCTACAAATTTTCTATTTATTCCATTTAGACATTAAATAATTAAAATTAATTTATTAACATCCTAAAAATCACATAAGTTATCAAGATAACAAAACGAACATATAAAACTAACAAATATCATGAAATTTATAAAATTAGATGCCACTCACCCCACCCTCACGTGATTAACATGTGACCAAAATAGTGCCTAGGTTTAGGGTCGTGACACTCACTCCCCCTTAAAAAAATTTCCCCAAATTTTAAATTTACTTACCTGAATGATCAAATAACCAAGGATACTTCTCTCGCATCTCAGACTCCAACTCCCAAGTAGCTTCCTCAATTGTATGATTCTTCCAAAATATTTTCACGACTAGAATGCTCTTGGTTCGCAACTCCCGAACTTGTGATTCAACAACTCTCAAGGGCTCTTCTACATAAGTCATATTTGCCTGAACATCCTCGGGAGGAGAACTCAAGACATGAGAAGGATCATAACAATACTTTCGCAACATAGAGACATGGAATACATCATGGAGAGATGAAAGAGATGGAGGCAAAGCCAATCTATAAGCCAACTCACCAATCTTCTCTAAAACTTCAAATGGACCCACAAACCTCGGAGCCAACTTACCCTTATTACCAAATCTCTTAATCTTAGTCCTCAGAGAAATTTTCAAAAACACAAAGTCACCAATTTGAAACGACAACTCTCTTCTTCTGTTGTCGGCGTAGCTTTTCTGTCGACTTTTAGCCGTCTTCAATCTATCTCGGATCACCTTAATCTTTTCCGTTGAATCCCGAACCAAATCTGGCCCCCAAAGTCTTGCTTCACCAACCTCATCCCAACAAATTGGAGATCGACATTTCCTCCCATACAACGCCTCATATGGTGCCATCTCAATGCTAGAGTGATAGCTGTTATTATACGCAAACTCAACCAACGGCAAATGATCTTCCCAAGATGAGTGGAAATCCATCACACACCCGTAACATGTCCTCAAGAATCTGAATAGTTCTCTCAGTCTGCCCATCTGTCTGAGGATGAAACGTCGTGCTGAAACTCAACTTGGAACCCAAAGCCTCGTGCAAAGCCTTCCAAAATCTCGATGTGAATCTCGGATCCCGATCTGAAACAATGTTAACCGGTACTCCATGAAGTCTAACAATCTCTCGCATATATAATTGTGCTAACCTCTCCATCGAATACTTCATTGAAACGGGTAGAAAATGAGCCGACTTTGTCAATCTATCCACTATTACCCAAATGGCATCCATCTTCTTCGAGGTCGGAGGTAATCCCGTCACAAAATCCATCGAAATTCCTTCCCACTTCCATTCTGGAATATCCAACGGTTGAAGTAGCCCCGCAGGTCTTTGATGCTCAGCTTTGATTTGTTGACAAGTCAAACACTTGGATACAAACTCCGCAATTTCCCTCTTCATTCCATTCCACCAATAACCCCTCTTCAAGTCTTGGTACATCTTCGTACTTCCCGGATGAATAGCAAATCTAGATTTGGCCTTCCTATAATACTTGTCTTTTGATCTCCGGTGAAGAAGGTACGCAAATTTTGCCTTGGAAGGTTAAATCCCATCTTTATTCAATATAAACTCCCTGGTATTTCTATCTTGTAACTGTCCCAAGATTTTCTTTAATTCAGTATCATTTTGTTGAGCTTCCATAAGATCTCCATATAAGGTAGGGATTGCTCGGACATTCTCTAATAACATCTCACTTCGCGACTCTCGGGACATCAATGTTGATAAATAAGCCTTTCGGCTAATCGCATCCGCCACCACATTAGCCTTTCCCGGATGATAAGAAATAACACAATCATATCTTTCAAAAACTCCAACCATCGCCTCTGCTCGTTGTTCAACTCTTTCTGGGTAAACAAATATTTCAAACTCTTATGATCGGTAAAAATCTCAAATTTTTCCCCGTAGAGATAATGCTTCCACTTATGCAACACAAAGATAATCGCAGCCAACTCCATGTCGTGAGTAGGATAATTCTGCTCCGCCGGTGTTAACTTCCTCGAAGCATACGCAATCACTTTCCTATTCTGCATAAGAACACAACCCAACCCTTCCTTCGAGGCGTCACTGAAGATCACAAAGTTCTCGCATCCATCTGGAAGGGTAAGAACCGGAGCTGTCGTCAATCTCTTCTTCAACTCGGTAAAACTAGCTTCACACTTAGCATCCCACACGAATGATATATCCTTCCGAGTCAACCTTGTCAACGGAGTTGCAATTCTCAAAAATCCTTCAATAAACCTTCGGTAGTACCCCGCCAATCCAAGAAAACTACGGAATTCAGTCACTGTTGAAGGTTGTTTCCAGTTGACCACGGCCTCAATCTTCGAAGGATCCACGGCAATACCCGAACTAGACACCACGTGACCTAAGAAAGAAATCTGCTCGAGCCAAAATTCACACTTGCTAAACTTCGCAAACAATTGTTTCTCACGAAGCACAGATAAGACAATTCGCAAATGCTTCCCATGATCTTCCCGAGATTTTGAATATATAAGAATATCATCAATAAAGACTACAACAAAGCTATCAAGATAAAGCTTGAAAATTATGTTCAACAGATCTATAAACACCGCCGGTGCATTAGTCAATCCAAATGGCATAATCACGAATTCATAATGGCCATACCTCATTCTGAAAGCTGTCTTGGAGATGTCATCCGGTCGGATCTTCAACTGATGGTATCCGCTACTCAAGTCAAGCTTGGAGTAAATCACGAAACCTTGAAGATGATCGAACAAATCATCAATGTGCGGAAGGGGATATTTATTCTTGATAGTAGCTTGATTCAACAAACGGTAGTCAATACACAATCTCAAGGTACCATCTTTCTTCCTTACAAACAAGATCGGTGCTCCCCATGGTGAAACACTCGGATGGATAAAGCCCCTATCCAACAACTCTTGCAACTGAGTCTTCAACTCTTTCAACTCAGCCGGTGCCATTCTATAAGGTGCATTGGATATTGGTGAAGTACCTGGCACTAAGTCAATACAAAACTCCACTTCCCTATCCAGAGGCATAGAATATTCAGTTGAAAACACATCTACGAATTCATTCACAACTGGAACATGAGATAACTCGGGTGACTTCTTACTCGAGTCTAACACATAAGCCAAATACCCTTCACACCCTTTAGACAACAATTTTCTAGCCTTTAATGCAGATATAACATGAACACCAAATAAGGACTTATCCGCATCAAACACAAACATAGGCAAATCAGGCATAGAAAAGGAGACTCGCTTCTTACGACAGTCTACCAATGCATGACAACTACTCAACCAATCCATGCCAAGAATAACATCAAAATCACGAATTGGTAACTCTACCAAATCAACTGGCAATGCATGCCCACATATAACCACGTCACAACCATGGTAAACCAAAGAATATTCAAGGCACTCTCCCATAGGAGTAGAGACCTCCAACACATAAGGCAAAATCTTAGGCAGTTTATACAAAGTAAATGTAAAATATGATGCCACAAAAGAATGGGATGACCCAGGATCTATAAGAATATGAGCCTTAACTTCTAAGACAGGTAATATACCTCTAATGACAGCTATGGGATCTACCTCTCCATGACCCAAAGCAAAGACTCACCCTTGGACCTTTTCCTTTGGTTTCCCTTCATTATCTCGCTTCGTACCACTCCTCGGTTAGCCACGCTGCTGTCCACTTCCCAAAGCTTGACCCCGCTACAACCTTGGACAATTCCTCCTGAAGTGACCCACTGCTCCACACTCAAGGCACTTGCCTTGCTTCCTCCAACATCGATCCTCGGAATGCCCCACTTTCTTGCAAAAGTTACAAACAGTACCAAACTGACTTGAAGCTGGACGAGTTGTAGAAGCTGTAACATTTCCTCCTCGAACCACCCCTGGAGCTGAAGACCTTGGCTGTCCTCTATTCTGCCCGGAGCCTTGTCCTTGAAACCTTGGTTTGCTTCCACTACTACCTTCGGGTTTGCCATGGTGCTCCTCAATGTCATTTTCAATCCTATACGCCCTGTTCACTGCCACCTGATAGTCGGTGAAGTCATGAGTCAACAATTGCTTCCTAAACTCGAGCCTCAAACCTTTTACAAACCGGTAAACTCTTCTCTCCTCCTCCGGTACCAAGTGAGGTCAATATCGAGCCAACTCCGTGAACTTTGCTGAATATTGGGCCACCGGCATAGTTCCTTGCTCTAGCCTCGAGAACTCCACTTCCTTCTTATCACGGGTAACCATTGGAATAAAGTGTTCTTTGAACCTCTGGGTGAAATTCTCCCAAGTCAGGGGTGTATGATCCCGCTCCCAACTTTCCTTCAAGATCTGCCACCAGTGCTCCGCTGGCCCTTCAAGCTTGAAAACAGCACATCTAACCTTCTCTTCATCGGGACTTTCTATAGCAGCAAATATCTTGTTCATCACCTCTAGCCATCTTTGTGCCTTTAAAGGATCCGGATCTCCATTGAAACAAGGTGGATTCATCTTCACAAATTTCTCCAATCCATGCCTTGACGTCCCTCAGGTTGATGTTGAGCTTGACCTTGAGTTGCCATATTTTGCAAGAAAACTCTGAACAGATTCATCATTTCCTCATTTTGATTTCCACCTCCCCCGACATTACCAACATTTCCTTGAGCCCTTTGTTGATCATCATCATTCCCCGCCATTGAACAAACCCCTGTATCAAACACTCGTCGTCAGTTATCACACACTCCCCCTTAATCTAGACATCTACCCTTGACTTCTAAATCGAGCTCTTATACAAACTATGGGGACCCCAACCCGGAACCTTAGCTCGTGCCCCGAGCGGGAGGGTCCCCTTACTAAAATAAACCACCTAAATTTTAAAACTTTTGTTTAACTTTGAAAGATAAACCAAATTTCACATTTCAATCATAAAACCAACTCAAAACATCTCCACTTGGAGGAAAGTTATAAAACAAACTTTCAAAAGATAACAACCTGTTTAGTTACAAAATGAACACAAATGTAAAGGTTTACAAAACTAGTTCAATATACAATTTGTTCCCCAAAAGAGTAATGTCCACAAGCAAATTCCAACCAACTAACTCTAACATACCCTGACAATCCCAAAAGAACAATGTCCGAACTCCTTCCCGTCCTCACTGGGTTGGTCTACCTGTCTCAGCACGATCTAAAACAGTAAAGGGAGAAGGGGTGAGAATAAATCTCAATAAGCTATTATGATGCAACAAGATGACATATAAGATGCAACACATAACATGGTTGCTCATAACACATTGTTAAAGTGGTAAACACATTACGTTACCTCAGTTTACCTATCCCTTCTGAATAATATGTCGTACAACGTGGGAGTAAAACTCCACTCTTTTGTGAACTGCTTAAGCATATTTACATCTTATAAGACTCATTTTTCAGAGAACCATATAAGATACTAGCTATCTGTAAAGGCTTTTGGCTCAATACAGAAGCTATCACCCCAATCTGTGGCCACAGAAGGGGACAGTAACAGGTATGATGTAATTCGATCACCTTATAGAACATTTTCCATAATTGATCGTATTCCATTATACCCCTAAACATCAGCTGATATAAACACATTCAAACACATAATAGATACTTGAAAATAAATCCACACTTGGGATATCAATGCAATAACATGGTATTAGTACTCATGTCCAAACCAATAAAATAGTGCAACATATATTTCATACACTATTTGAATAACAAACCATGAATATGTAACCAAGTATGGGCACAATGTATCACAAGCAAGCCCTACATATTCAATATACACCATTGAGTACCCTTTATAAAGGTTCAAGATTGATTTACCAAGTTTTGAACAACTTTGGCTAAGTTCCACATTATGCTTTTCAACCATTTTCAATACCATATTTAAGAACCTTCCCAATATCATTTTGGATAAGTTAAGACATCATTGTATAGCTCATATGTTGTACTAGGATTAGAGTCTAAAAGGAATATTTAAAGATATGCTAGGTAGATTAGGTTTTAATTGCTTGAAAACTAATACAGAGGAAATAGGGCAGGGCAAGGCAGGGCACGACTCGTCCCATAGGGCACGAGTTGTCCCCCTTTTTCATGCAGTCTGATACTGTCGTCCACCAGGGCACGACTAGCCCTGAAGGCATGGCATGACTCGTGACAGAGGGCACAAGTCGTGCCCCTTTGCAGAAAATCAGAACAGAGCTGAAACTTCAGCAACCCTTGGCAAACACCAGAAAAACCAAAACCAACTCTTATTTTCACTTCCAAAGCTGGCATATTACCAACCCTATTACCTCAAACCAAACCAATAGAACATTAAATCATTATACTCCTTCAAAACCTTTTCCATGTCATTTCAAAACCAAATGAAAATGGTCCAAACCAATATGAAACAATTTATACCTCAAGCCTTTGATACTAAGCTTGTGACACCATATACTCATAATATAACTCCTCCATAAACCATTTCAACCCAAATAAAATGTTCCAAATTTACATGCAATATTTATAAATCATCCATTTCAACATAAAACCTCAAATGAACAATATTAGAAAGAAAAACATAATAACTTACCAAAATAATTCGAAAATAAGAAAAACTTTATCCGGATAGACGTGATCCCCTCGGCTTCACGAACATTTAAACGCTGACGGATCGAGAAACGGACAAAGATTGAATTTGATATGAATTTTGGAAGGATGGAAGAACCCTAAGCTTTTCTCATGGGAAATGATATGAACTTACTGATGTTGTTAAATTATGAAGCTTCTTTAACAAAACCAAGGATAAACATTTAGACATTTTCACTTTAGCTCCTCCAATGATTGCATTGCTACAATTAACAACCTTAACTTCCAACCTTGATACTTAAGCAACTCAATGAACTTTATACATTTATTTATTAAATTTCAACAATTTATATTTCAGCTACAAATTTTCTATTTATTCCATTTAGACATTAAATAATTAAAATTAATTTATTAACATCCTAAAAATCACATAAGTTATCAAGATATCAAAACGAACATATAAAACTAACAAATATCATGAAATGTATAAAATGAGATGCCACGCATCCCACCCCCACGTGCTCAACATGTGACCAAAATAGTGCCTAGGTTTATATAAAGGTTAGATATTTCGCAATTACTCTAAGATCCAGGGATGACAATTTTGAACCGAACCGTGGATACCCGAACTGAACCGAACCGAAGTTGACGGTTATTAACTGGTTTGACTGGATATGGGACGGGTAATGGGGAATAATCGAAATGAAAAAGTGGGGAACGGTTTGGTTTTGGTATTAGCATTACCCACCCTATTACCTGAATCGAATGTTACCTGAACTGCTTATAGTTTTCTTATTGTAATCTAGTGAATCTTTCCTTATGTTGGTGAATTGTGTCATACACAAATATTTAATTTTTTTGAGCTCTTATGAATGTGATTATATGAGTTTAAGTAGAAAAATTATCCTTTATCAAAGTTAATTTTTGAATTTTTTTTATCGCTAAAGTGCTTTAAAACAAAATATTAGTTTGACTAATTTCCAGCGGGGATTCCCCGATTAACTGCTACCCGTGGGGAATGGGTATGGTATGAAAAATTGATTACCCGCTGGGAAATGGACAGTTATGGGGCACAAAATTGAATTGGGAAATGGAGTGGTACGATGTATAACTGCCCAGAACTGCCCCCATTGCCATTCCTTCCTGCTAAGATCTCTAAAACAAAAATACCTAATACTTTCACTTCATGAGAGTGAAGCATTTTTGCAATTACTCAAAGGTTTCTAAGACAATATACCCAAGTTGCCCCATTCGCTCTTGCTAAGATCGTTCGCCTCTAGGAATTTTTTAGTGCCCACTCGAGTTGCCAATCCTGCGAGTAAGAAAAACACCGATAGTCACCTCTAACAGAAATTAGAGGTCCAATATTGAGACAAAGCAACAGAAATTAGAAACATAACAAAGCAATCAGAAAACCAAATAGGGAAAGACGAGAAAGAGGATATACCATCCACTAAATCGATTCCGAGTCGGATACATAAATAAAACAAAGCTTTTTCATCAACCCAACAAATACAGATTTCAAAACTACAAAAATAAAAAGAAACTGAGCTAATGCAGAAACTTTACATCAGTATCAAAAGGTGTACATGAAAGCCTTTCTTGCGTGGAGTGAAAAAGTCCGTACTTGCACTGTATGGCGCGACTAAATCCTTCATCCCTTCCACTTCGCAACACCATATAAATTTCCTTCCGTCCCGCCATTTTCTGGACCATATATTTTTATTGTTTAATTCTCTTGACCAGCTCCTTTCCATTCCCCACAAACTCCAATTTTGTTTCTTTCAAAGTTTCCAGTATACCCACTTTAGGTACCATGAAGTTAACAGCCACATACACTTTGCTATTGCATTTTACCAATCCCATCCATTCTTGTGCCCACTTTTATCCCCTGTCATCAGAGAGGATGGAAAGGCATGTAGCCTAACAAGTTGCTCACACTGGTCACAACGTCATTGCACTTTGTCAGTAGGCTTAACATTTGCGGGCCAATATCTATTGATGTGGGTGGCACAAACACAGGCATATTATAATTGTGAACAAGAGCATTTCTAGGGGGCGGTGGTGGTAATTGTTGCACTTGTGGAGCTACTAGTCCACTACTATAATGCATAGTATTTTGAGAAGAACTAGTACTAGTAGTAGGAATGGGAAGCGGAAGTATAGGAGACAACATATGAGGCGGAAAATTGACCTTTCGAAAATTCTTACTATTAAAATCCATTGTTGCATGAGGAGATGAGGTAGAAGAAGATTCACCCCCATCAGCAAAACTAGCATTGTCGTTACTGTTCATATTACCAATTTGCCTTCCTGCTGCTCTATTACTTTCTTCCCCACCCAACATGAATTTTACACGCGGTGTTCCCCTACCTCCACCATTACCACCCTCCTCACCCCCTGCTTTCTTCAGAATTGATTTCGGCTGCATTCCTGGTGTCATTGGGACTGCTACTGTAGAAGGCCTTGGCCCGACTGCTGTGTATGCATCTTCCATTTGGACCTTGATCTGTTCAGTTTCTGATGGTGCTATTTCCATATCTCTCAGATAGACTTTTGCTTCACCAAATATACGATTATTTTTATAAAATTGATAGGCTGCATCTGCATTTTTCCTGTCCTTGAACACGACACGACAGGTCGACGTCTTCCAGAATGAGCGCATGGCTGATAAATCTGGCTTAAAGCGACTGAACTTTGCCTTAAGCTCGATTACAGAGGGAATATTTGCCCCAGGTGGGAATTTTATCACCAGCATTGTGGGGACAGATGCCTTAGATGGAGGAGACTGCTCCATTTTCTTAATAGATTCTTGTCCCATTTTCTTTGGGACTGAAGCTACAGCTGGTCTGGTTTCAGCTCGTGCTGCTTCTGGGGTCTTCTGGACAACCTTCTTTTCCACAGTTAAGTTTCTTATATCGTTAAATTTCTTCTTCTTCTTAACAGCTATTTCTTCTTGACGATCAGATGGCCCACGTTTCCTCCCACCTTTTGTAGGATCATCGGGCCTTACAGAAGGTCTGGGCTGTGGTGGCATTTTACGTACCACTTTTCCGGCATCTTTGGAAGAAGGATAATCAGAAGCTGCAGTAACAGATGGAGATTTACTTGGACGAGCCACATTTGCCTCGTCCCCAGCTAGTTGTGACAAGGCCAAGCTCTTTTGATAAACGAGAGAACGATACTTCAAAAAAACTTGTTGTGCTATCACAGGTATTCCTCTGTCAGAGCCATAATAGGGATCCAGAGCAAGGGTTTGCAGATAATTCAGTATCTGTGGAAGATCAAGCTCAATAATTCCAACCCTAATAGTATCAGAAGAATTGGCCCTAACCTCAATGCTCTGATGGTCTGCCTGAGTATTCTCTTTCAGAGGTGCACCAACTTGGAGAGGTTTATGCACAACTGGCCCTGCATCTTTCACACGCATATGCGGAATATCAGAGCTCATTAAGTCTTTCTTTCTCTTTTTCCTTTCCAATAAGACGGTATTGTCAGAGCTCAATTTTCCAGCAGGCCGTTTACGAACCTTCACCTTCTTCGACCCACTTTCAGTGCAATCACCCTTCAGTAGGTTACCTCCATGCAATTCAAATTTAGCTCGACTAGGGGCCATCTCAAACCCTTCAATCGCTGTATTAGCTCCTAAACTAGGGATGTCCTCTTTCAATGAAACTGATGCCAGCTTATCATCTACTGCAACAGAACCAACCATTTTCCCAGATGTTAATGTGATATCAGATCCTGATATCAATTTCACACCCATCTCCATATCTGGGGACGAACTCATTTCTACGTGGTGATTAGTGTAGCCTGAAGGAGCTTCACCACCAGAAGAGCTAGCAGGTGACTCAATCTTGCTTGCAGTCATCTGAACACCAAGGTTGCTGTGCAAGAAAGCAGTGGGTTTCTCCTCTATACTAATATCTTTTCCAGCTAAATCTGTAGAATCTGACGGAGTCTCGGTCTGTTCAGGCTTTGTAGTAACTTCTGGAGCTCTCTTTTGCAACACATACTCGTCAGTAGTTGTTGCTGAAGAACCCTCAATATAAAAAGGCTGGATAGACGAAGTTTGTCGCCTTTCCTTCTTTGGCCGAACCTTCAACTCTTTCGGTTCATCTCTTCGCTTAAAAAGATATTTATCTTTATTCACATGGTCCTTGACTTTTGAAGGTTTTCCAGAACTCTTTCCTTTACCCAAAGACTCAGCAATCACAAGTCTCCCACTCAAAGGAGCTGGCAAAATGACAAAGCACAAACGTAAGTACAGAGACGACACGCATATTTTAGTTTTTGCATGAGATGCATGCAAGAACTCCCACTCAAAAAAAGAACACAACAATTAGCAAAAAGGAGCTCTCCAACAAGGATTACTCTCAAGCATAATAATCTGACAAGAAACAAGTACTCCCTCCGTCCCGTATACCATTACATTTTCTCCATTTTGGGTGTCCCACATACCATTACACTTTGCTAAAATGGACATCTTTTAATACTTCTTTATTCAATGGGACCCACTTGCATACTCACAACATCCTGTCCATTTACTAATCCTACCCCACATTCTCTCTCCTACCACACTTTTCATAATCATAACACTTGCACACTTACACTTTTTCTTAAATGTTATACGGGACGGATGGAGTATCTAGGCAGAAGAAAGACATAACACAAACCAATTCCAAAAGGAAAACATCCAATTAACAATCTCAATGTTGGCCTTCCCTTGCACATATATTTAAGGACAAGCCAAGTAAGTGAAAAGTAGCTACGCTATGCTTAGTAGAGAATTCAAGTTACATTTCCTCAATTAATAATTAAGATCGTAATATTTTTCTTACAAGTAGTTGCATTATTAAGCATAAGCTAAAAAATAGTTCTATCAGCTAATATTTGGCTTGTTGAACTAACAAAAAGAGACCTGTATGGATATCAAACATCAATGCAGCTTAGCTACTGTCTGAATAGGATTGGTTTCAGCGAAGGAGAGGCAAGTAAGGAAATTTAATAATATACTCCCTTATTTTCAAAGTTAAGTGTCATGTCTGACCGGATACACAGATTAAAAAAAGTGAATTTTTTTTTCTAAATATATTACTTTGTATTAGACTTTGTGGGGTTGCCCATATGGCTGTACACCTATTAATTAAAAGAGTAATCAAACAAAGATGAAATTGGTAAAAGTGACAGTTCAAGAAAAGAAAAGATTACTAAGTGGACTCTTAGTTTGGAACGCCCCAAAAAAAAGAATATTGGAGACTTACTTAAAAGCGGAGGTAAGACAATTAAAGATCTCAAATCCCTTTAGCAAGAAGTTGAAGTGGAAAGCACTCGATATCCAATTACTCCCCGATTCTTAAAAATTACCCCCCTTTCACGTGGCACACAGATTAATAGAATTAAAGCTTTATTTTTTTACAAAATCTGTATGATTTGAAATTTCCAGTGTTCCCCAAACAAGAGTTGGACCCATTAATTAAAGGGCCACGCAAAATTAAGGGTGAAGCAATAAAAGTACAGAAAAGGAAAGGATATACAAAGGATAACTTTTATGGCATGGTCAAATGGAATCCTAGACACTTTTCTGAATTGAGGATGTATCATTTTCGCCCAATACATATGTGACGTCGAAGAGGAAGCAGTCAATCTGAGAAATCAGTCAAACTGTAACTTCAATTTTGACATCCATTAATTAAGCCTTGGGCATTGCCCACAATGTTTTTTGATTCGGTGTAATTTGATAGACCGACATCCACTCCATCACATCGTTTAAAGTTCAAATAGTCTTGTCCTGTAATGGTTCCAGGCTTCCTGCCGCCAGAAAATAGCTAATATTTTTCAGATTGGTGAATGGATATGAGTTTATTTCAATACGGGTCAAGGTAGGGAAAACTACTCAACGACAATCACAACTCCTAATATTTAAATTCAGCCGACTGTCTAACACAACACTACACTAGCAACAAAATAATACAACATGAAAGAATAGCCTTGAAAGAATCATTTCCTTTTTGATTGGTTCACCAAGATGACAATAAACTCCTACCACTCCTCTAGACAGGCTAATGTTAATAATAGGATTCTTGCTCAGTAACTGGAAAAATGCGTTCTTATATATATATATATATATATACATATATATATATATATATATATACATATATATATATATATATATATATACATATATATACATATATATATATATACATATATATACATGTATATATATATATACATGTATATATATGTATATATATGTATATATACATATATATATATATATATATATATACATATATATATACTTGTCCAGCCAGTATTTGCATACTGGCACCAGTAGAGCGCCTCTAGGGATATTTCATCTAACACTGCGTACAGGCTGTTCCACCAGGATTAAGCATGAAAAAGAAAACTTGTGTAAAGCTTCCATTGAAATACAACTACACAAGACCTTTAATCAGCTTACATACCAAATTGACAAACTTAAAAAAAAAAACAAATTTTCATTTCTTCTTTGGGAGGGTGGCGGGGACATGCAGATACATATCATCTGGTATTCTCAAACAATATCCATAATTTGCATCTATTCCATTTGTAAGATCAATTAAAGCTCTAGAAAACACACGTCCCAACTTATCGTGGTTGAGGCATGTTGCCTATATGTAAAACATTATTAAGTAGGCAAACCACCCACGTCCAAAAATGAGAAGGCAAAGAAAATAAAAACATCAATCAATATTATATATCATCTACATCCATCTTCTCAAACAAGCACTAATAATTGGGGAAATTTTCTAAAGCTGATTATGGATTTATGACTGTAGCATGCAAAATCCAAAATAAAGCTATGGCAGCCATAGCATGAATGTGTCTGAACTGGTATTGAACTTTAATTACCCCTAATTGCCTCAAACAGAAATTAACAGCATAATTCTAAACCCCAAAAGTGGTATCAGGGGCTCAGAAATCGTCAAGAAGCACATGAATGAGAATTAATCCAACTGCTAAACCTACATAGACCAACTAGTGAATAAGAAGATAACCAAAAAGCATATTGCAATAACCAAAGCCCCACTGTACCAGAATTATACTTGTTGTATGAGTTTTGAAAATAGACATATATTTCACAATCATAAACTGTCCAATATCCAATATCTGTAAATGACTCAAGTAAAATAAAAGACAGCAAGAAGATGCATTATAAATCACCAGAAAAATGAAGTTCACATCATATCATTTGATACCTCTAGAAGAGATTTTTCCAGGTCCATTTTCTTGCGGTGGCCTAGGAGAAGGACGCACTGGTTCATAACCAAATGCTTGGGCATATGTTTCATCATACTCCTCAAATACTGCCTTCCTGTAAGCAAGAACTGTAGCCTTATTCTTGATAAAATCGATGCCACAATGTTCAACACTTGTCGGTGCCAAAGCCACTTGCTTTACAAAATCAAGAGCTTCCCTTGGCTGAAAAATCTCTCTGGCATTTTTTATCTGAGTAGCCGAGTAAACAGATCCAGGCTCATAATCACCCACATCAACAGCAAAGTACCCTTCAACATCTGTAGGCCGGAAATTATAAGCGTTTCTGCATCTACATTCTAACCCTAAACCCCTCCTTCGGCACAACTCATCAACTGCCTCTTCCACAGCTTTCAGAAAAGGTTTAGAAGTAGTCTGTCGAGACTTCTCCTCATAATTTGAATCAAATGGAACAAGCTCAGCAGGGTCAAACCACCCATAACTACTATCACCGAAAAAAGCAACCAACACATGACCCTCTCTCTTTGACCGACGAACAGAAGGGGTTGCAAATTCTTCACTGTATATTTGACCTGGCCACCACGGATGGGACTTCACCTTACCCCAAACCATATCACCTATCTCATACCCATAGCCCACTGGCTTCAAAGGCTCTATTGCAACACTTCCAATTTCCCCACCTGCTGCAAACTCGTCAAACATCGAAAGCATTGAATCATAAGACTTCCCCACTTCTATGCACCCCTTCCCACTATTTGAAGCCATCGAAACAGCTTTACCATTCTTAGCAACAGCCTCATTTCCCATTTCCTTGGCCCCAAGGTTCCTACCACTGAATCTATTATCGCTACTTCCGGAAACCCTCGATTCCCTTTCCACATCTAAATTTGAAGACCTAGCGTCCCCAGATACACTATTATCTACAACAGTGTTATCTCGATCAGAAGCGTCCATAGAAGCCCTATCTTTCTCACCATCAGCCGTATCAACAAAATCACTACGCAAAGCAGCCTCGGACGCAGCTGAATTCACAGATTTTCCACCACCTCCATTGGTACCTGCATCGGAACTATCAAGTGAAGAAACCCTAGGCTCGGTTTGAGGCTCAGTCTTAATGGTGTCGGATTTTCGATCTAATTTGAAATCATTGGTGTTCATTACTGATATCATCGGTACGAACTGTACAGCAGACAGGAATTAGAAATCAACCAAGGATGGATTCGATTAGCAAAGGCATACCTATCTCTTTGTCATGGCGGAGATTGACAGGGCGCAACCGTCAACCATTAATTTGCGGCGGCGAAGTCGTGAAACTTGGAAGCAGCTGCAATGATCGGACGGAGCTCTGACAAAATTAAAACCCTAGAGAGACGGGGAAAGGAGAGAGAGAGAGAGTTGGCGATGTGGAAATGTGGGTCAGGATAGCGTACGGTTTCTTCACTACTCCCTCCTTCCCATCCCAATCCCAATCCCAATCCCAAGATAATTGGTAAAAAAGACAAATGAGATTCACTTGTCTCTACTCACAATCATTACCCACTTACTCCATTTTCTTTCTCCTATCCAACTATCTTACTCCATTTTCTTTCTCCTATCCAACTATTTATACTCACAACACATCACCTTTTTCACCTTTTATTTTAATTCTTTTTATTTTAATTCTCGTGGCAAATTTTTTTTTTTCACATTTCTCCGGAGGAACAGAGGGAGTATACTCGAACCGCCGATAGAGACTTTTTAGCCAAATTAACCGGTGTATAATTTGGGAATAGTCAATATATTTTATAAATGTCAAATGTCGTTTGTGTATTTTATATTTATTTTCAATTTGAATAATTTTATTTATACTTGTTAAAAACTAGCGATGAATCCATTAAAATTAAAATTTAACAAATACAACAATCAAATTATTTTTAAGGGATGAAAGTATATAGTGTTAAAATATTTAACCTTTAAATTCTTTCCATAAGTTGAAGGGTTAAAATAAAAAGGAAACTTTACCCTTTTTTAATATAAATTAAAATTATTTTTTGATATAATTAATATTGTATTTTATGAAATGCAAAAAAAAAGATTTAATTATGTATAATTTTAAAAATAAGTGCGAATATAATATAAATATAAAACTAGAAAAATCAACCAATTTTTAAAATTTTATATTTAATTTGAAATTTATATTAAATAATTTTTAAATATTTGACCTTTAAATTATTTCTTTCTTCATCTTCAACAAATAATGTAAGACCACAAAAATAAAATTAAAACTCAAATTGATGAGAGATATCGAATTCACTCAAAACCCAAATTCATCAAAGCAAAATAGGAATCAAATTAATTTTTATCTTTATCTTCATCTTCAACTACCATCATCCTCTTTTTTTTTTTTTTTTTTTTTTTTTTTTTTTTTTTTAAGAAAAGGCAGAATTCTCAAAAAACATATTATTTCAACCATTCCAATTTATCAAACCGTACCTAATGATTATCACAACACTATTTACCACTGTTCTAAAAGACAAGCTGGCGCCAGCCCGCCTGCGCTGCAGCCTCTCCAACGCCTGGCTTCTAAAACCCGCCTGTGCACCGACTAATCCCAACTAATCCCGACTGCTCGCCTGTGCGCCAGCCGATTTGCCGCCAAAGATCCGCTGCTTTTTAACCTTGCTATTTACACAACAGACAATTATCTAATTCATTTGTGTTGTTTTCCTATGAGTTTAACACCAAGAACTCTCTCCATCTTCACCAATACGGCTTGATTAATTCGAAATCAATTTACCATTCTCGTACTCATGAACAACCTGAGGCCTCTCATTGATTTGCTTCGCCAATTCCGCCAGACTTTTTTTCTTATCTATCCTCGCCTTTTGTATAGCTTGTCGTACCTCCTTTCCCACTCTTCCCAACGCCATTGGTTCCTCTGCCTCGTCCAACTTTCGTGGATTCACAATCGGCGCCAGCAACTTCTTATTTAATACGTCGTCGAATTTCTTTACTTTATGATGTTCTGCAAAAAAAGAATTCGAATTTGATAAGAGAAGTCGAATTGGACGTGGGTCGATTAAATCTCGAATTTTGACTCATCTTTGGAAGGAGAAATTTTGGGGATCAGTTAGTTTGGTGTTAGTCAGAGTGTAGTGTAGACACTCCATTTTGAACCCATCGAAACAGAGTAATACCACTTTAAGTCTCGCCTTGAGTTAAGAATAGAAATTCACCATTTCGTCTTGTTTCGTTAAGTTTTTGACTAACGACCGTTAATTTGGACTAAACTGCATACGAGATAACGAGGGAATGACAAAATTGTCCATTGAACAACCTTGTCCCGCGCGGAACAGTCGTGTCTCGCGCGAGAATAAGCTCCAGCAAACGTGTAGAAGCTAGTTTCCTCCTCGATTTCAACCTCTTTCTTGATAAAATCTTATCATCATCCGGTTCTTCAATAGCATTTGAGTTCTGGAACCTTTCCAGGGTGATTTCCCTCTCCACCTTCACCTCTCCAACATTCTATAAATACTTGAAGACTTTCAGTATTTCGGATCCCTCAGACCCCGGTCAACCTCTGACATTTTACTGGTTTCTCTCCCTAAAAGATTCCTGTAAATCACCCCCCTAAATCACCTAAAGTTTATTTATCAACCTTGTTGATCAACAAACATCGAAGTAAGAATCAAGGACTGAGGCGAAGCTCTGTCCGTATCAAGATTCGACTCTAAGATTGAGTCGAAACTCTGTCCAAGTCTCTTCACTAAAGGTAATCTTCCTTCCCTTTCTAATTGATTGTTAGAGTGGTATAACACATCGAATCTAGGATCGGCCTAGAGCCTCCCCAAATCATGGGGACGGTCTTGAAGCAATCGATCCTATATTCCGTTTAACCCCGTTAAATGGATATTTTACTTGTTTATTTAAAATGTCTTTTTCTTTGAAAACCCCCTTTTAGCAAGACCGATCTACGGATTGGGTGGAATGGGTGCTTCTTGACTTTCCCATTCCATAACCTAAGACCCGAAACAAAAATCTTTCAAAAAATGATTTTTCTATATTTTCAATCAAATAATATAGGTGGCGACTCTCAAAACAAAACAAACAAGTTCGAGAAGACCGAGTCTTTTCGCGCATCGCTATAGTTTGACGACTCCGTTGGGAATGTACATAAATTTAAAGTGGCTTAAACTTAATAAAGAAGGGTTTTCAAATAAAAAATCGTTTTTTTTTTAACTCAGTTCAGGCTAGTCTCGCACGAGACAACTCTCTGTCTCGCGCGAGACAATGCTTCGATATTCTGTTAGTGCTCTGGTTTTCCCATTCGTCTCAAGATCTGAGATAAGAGTCGAACACACCAGATTACAGTATCTGCAAAGTTCTTTCATCTTAAGGCCTTCCTTAAGATGTAGAACTCGAATTCGCATTTGGTTTAAATAATTGATTATTATTTATAACTGCGTGTGATTGGGTTTAAATAATTGATTATTATTTATAACTGCGTGTGATTGGGTTTTTTAAATTTGAGTCCGGTCCAATGGGGATTCGAGAGTTGTAATTTAAATTATTTATTTCTCTCTCTCTCTCATTAAGTGGAACTACGACGACCTGAGTCTTTCGAATTTGGAGAAACGTAGGCAACCACTTAGTGCGGCCATTATTTGTTTTCCTTTTTATTTTTCAAAAAAAAAATCTATATTTTATCTATCACCTAGATGAACTCTCACACACGCGCACTCATGATATATCTGTCATTGCACTACATACCCCGATTAACCCGGGACCCACACTAAGGACGGATGACAGTAACCACCTAGTCGCCATTCTCTCTGAAGTTGAATCATCTCACTCCGCGTATTCAATCCATCTAGATTGTCATATCGCGGGGAACCTAGCCTTCCAGCCCTGCATCACCACATATCATATAGAATGTCTTTCTAGGATCACTCCGTGACCGGTCGATTTTGACTCGGTGATATTTCTCATTTTTGACCAAAATAAATCCATGTAAAATTGATCATAAAGAATGACTCGGAATAGTCCCTTCGAAAAAGTTCCTTCGGAATGACCCTTTCGGATTTGTCCCTTCAAAATAAAAATAGTCCCGTAAAAAAAAATCCTTCAAACAATCTCACATGGCTTTATTTTACAAAAATCGGACTGATTACTTAGTCGTTAGGTTTGGATAAAGACTTTAGAAACTCCTCAAAACGGATTCTCCGTTCCGACCAAAAATTAGGTTTAACAAAAATCGACTTTCCGTGTGGTTGTCTCGCGCGAGACTAAATGTCCCGCGCGGGACAATGCCTCTGTTTACTATGCTGAGCCTGAATCGTTTAAGCCTTCTTCCGACTCGTTAGGGCTAGATTTGATCCTGATACCATCTCTGCATCTCTTCTGTCAGTTTTCCGAAGCTACTCAACCTCAAGACTACCAACTCAATGTCCGGCATCGACAAAATTCCGGGTGACGAAAATTTGTCCGAAAACAACCACAAATTGCTAGAAGAAGCCAATGGTCACTTGGAAGAGCAAGCCATCCAAATCCACACCCTCGTGGAAGAAATCCAAGAACTTAGGGCGGCACTAGCCTCAAAACAAAAGAAAAAGAAAGATGATTCTTCCTCCGAAGAAGAGGAATCATATACCAAAAAGGCCAAGAACCGTCGTCAAAGCAAAAGCAAGAAAAAGAAGTACGAGCCTAGCTCGTCATCTTCCTCTTCTGACGAGAGTTACACTCCAAGAAAAAAAGCAAAGGGGAAGCAAAAACGAGCCCCTTACCATGAAAATGCTAGAAAAGAAACTTGCATCCCTCGATGTGAGTAAGGGAGCCTCGCTCTCTATTGACTATGACACTCTTCGTCAATCCATGTCAAAGCTTCCTAGAAAGTACAAAACACCCGACATTGCAAAATTCAATGGTACTACCTATCCCAAATCCCATTTGGAGACCTATTCTTGGGCCATGCTACCTATGGGTGTTGATGACAACCTGCTAGCTCAATGCTTTCCACAAACTCTCGATGGTGCCGCTAGAGATTGGTACATGACTCTTCTACTCTTCATAAGGCTTGATTGGCCACTCACCAGTCGTACCTTCCAAAGGCAATATGAGGACAACTCTACTTACCGCACTACTAGAAGGGACCTCGAGCAAACCAAACAGCTCCCTAGCGAATCCTTCACAGATTTCGTCAAAAGATGGAGGGCTAAGCTGACCGAAATCGTTGATAGGACAAGCCTAGACGAGCAAATTCACATCCTCATCCAATGTCTCTGAGAAGAGTATCAAGAAAAACTTGCGGGTAACTACTTTCCTAGCTTTGCCGAACTCCACAAATCCGGCATACGAGTAGATGTCCTCATCATGCAGAAAAAGGAAGCCAAGAAAGAAAGTGGATTCTGTTACAACAAAAGCTCCTCTTCCTCTTCCAACCCTAAGGACACTTCCGTCAATGCCATAGTCTTCAATCATCCCGAAAATGGTAAGTACTCTGCGGTACCTCCACCACAAAAGAAGAAAAGGGATAGGCATTATGACAAACTTGAAGGGATAACTCAAGAAGAACTCCTCGAGGTGCTTGTCAAGAATGGAAAAATCAAACCAAGAGAGGGTGGCCCACCAAGGAAAGATCTTCCGGCTAATCATGCTCATCATCTCTTCTGCAAGTATCACAACACTACCGGCCACGACACCAACTCCTGCTTCCACCTAAAAGATATGATCCAAGATCTGTTCGTTACTAAAGAGATAGGACTTCGTAATGTTGTTACTAATCCATTACCAAATAATGAAGTCAATTTGATAGAGATAGAAAGTAGCTCCGAGGATCCTACTCGTCTAGCCACAATTGTGGACGAGAGCCCTCTTGAACTTAATAAATCTTCTTTCTGCTACATGATGTCTTGGGATGAAATCTTAAAGCAAAAGGGAAAAGGGTCTAAAACAGTCAATCTCCTCACACGATCCGGTCGAGTGATTATCAACAAAGACACAAGGGATGAAAATCCTCCTAAACAAGCAAAAGCTTCATCATCAAATGAGCCCGACGATCCTCTCTTAGCCCAACTAAAGAAGACACAAGCAATCATTTCAGTTTGGGACCTCATAGGAGCATCCCACAAACATCGTGAAATGTTGAAGAAAGCCTTGGCTCAAATGACCATTTCCTCAGAGGCTACACTCGAAGATCTCACTCAAATGATTGGCCAAGTACAATTTGGCAATATCATCACTTTCACTGACTTGGACCTCCCATCCTATGGAAACAATCATCATGAGGCCCTATACATAACTGCTAAGGTGAATGGATATCGAATGCCACGCATCTTGGTCGACAATGGATCCGCAATCAATGTTCTTCCGAAGAAAGCCTTGTCATCACTGGGTCTGACCCACAAGGACCTCAAGCCGTCAGGGCACACTGTACGAGGTTATGATTGTACTGCTAGAACTGCTTTGGGTTCAGTCGCGATACCTATAGAAATGGGACAAGTCATCATGAATGTTGAATTTCAAGTCATAGACATCCCGGCATCCTTCAACTTACTGCTTGGTCGCCCTTGGCTGCATGACATAGGAGGTGTACCTTCATCTCTACACCAATGCATCAAGTTCAAACACAACGACACAATAGTCACCATACACGGGGAAATGGTTACTGCTAGCCCTATCCTCGAAGTACAGCATAGCACTTCTGATTACTTATTTAGTGGTTTTGAGATTGAGAAAGATAGCACCGTGAGTGTCATAGAGACTTGCAACGAGAATGACGACTCTAAAGCCCTTTGGTTTTCCGGAAACATTCCTGTTTGGAGAATGATGCAAGCAAAAGGGTACTTTCCTGGCTTAGGACTTGGCAAACACTTGCAAGGGGTAACAGAGCCACCACCTGTTCCCCCACCACACATAAAGCATGGCCTAGGATACATCATTTCCATCCACGATGAAAGTGACGAAGAAGAGTGCGACTTCACTCAGATCAAGTGGGAAGGAACCACGTACAAAAGTCACAATAACCCAAGGAATAAGGGCTGCAATCTTGAACCATACCGAAAGACGCTCAACGGCTTCTTCGTTCAAGAAGGGGAAAGCATCCCGTACTTCATCTTTTCAGAACCATGGACTGACGATAAAGGAAAGCGCCATCCGGGCTTTGAAATCTTCAATGACTACGATGCTTCTTCAGACGAGATAGAACCCGTCCCACTAATCCTTAAAGATTTGGGGGGCATAGAGGCAGAAATGACCAGCAAATGGGACTTTGTGTTGGGAGAAGACATGCTGCGATAGTTCGAGAACCTGTGCCGGCTAGAAGACAGCCAGATCCATGCAATATCCTAGAGGGACGATCTAACTATTGATTATACGAAGCTAATTCAGAAATGTGATGAGCCAATTCTAAACTGGCATGTCATTGGGGGGCAGTTGTTGATGAAGACTTCATGATCAAAGAGCTTGGTTGTACTCCCCATCCCCGCAGGAAGATAGGCCCTATAGCTTTCACTTTAGAGTCAGGCTCCGCCTCTGATGAACTCACTCAAGAGGAAATTGAGGCGGTGGCCGAGCATGTATTCCCCTACTTCCTTAATGAAAACTTTGATCTTTCCGAGTACCCTGAGATTGCTAACATCGTGAATGATGAATTAAATAATAATAATCAATATAACGAAAAAGTTAATAATGAATCATACGATGAGATAGATCAAGAAAACGAACAAATTTTAAAAGAATTAGCAAAGCAAGTAGGTCGTTGTGGAAAGAATGGCCCTGTTAACAACGAAGAAATGCAAACGATTAATCTTGGGACGGCGGAAGACCCCAGAGAAACCAAGATCGGCAGCTTCTTTAAGGGGGAAGACAGAGAAACCGTAACGCAGCTCCTCAGAGAATATGTCGATGTCTTCGCTTGGTCCTACATAGATATGCCAGGGTTAAATCAGTCGATCGTAGAGCACAAGATACCGCTGCTACCTAACGCCAAACCAGTCAAACAGAAACTACGCAGAATTAAGCCTGAATGGTCAATGCAAGTGAAAGAAGAGATCATGAAACTCTTGAACGTAGGGTTTATCAAGGTGATTGAATATCCGGAATGGCTAGCCAACACAGTGCAAGTAACCAAATCAAATGGGAAAATACGAGTTTGTGTTGACTTCAGAGACTTGAACAAGTCATCCCCTAAAGATGACTTCCCGCTACCAAACATAGACATGTTGGTCGACGCTATCGCAACATACGAAGTCCGCTCATTCATGGATGGTTTCGCAGGGTATAACCAAATTCTCATGGCAGAGGAAGACCAACACAAAACAGCGTTCACCACACCTTGGGGGACGTTCTGTTATACGGTCATGTCGTTTGGTCTGAAGAACGCTGGGGCTACTTATCAAAGGGTAGTCACGACACTCTTCCACGACATGACCCACAAAGAAATAGAGGTGTACGTGGACGACATGATTATCCACTCAAAGGGGACGAATGGTCAGCATTTCAGAGATCTCAGAAAATTCTTCAATCGACTGAGACAACACAAGATGAGGCTCAACCCCGCAAAATGCTCATTTGGGGTGGTCAAAGGAAAGGTCTTGGGATACATGGTCACCGAACGTGGCATAGAAGCAGAACCCACCAAGATAAGGGCCATCATAGACATGCCTCCACCCAGAACACAGAAAGAAGTGAAGGGATTTATGGGCAGACTCTAATACATCAGTCGATTCATCAATCAACTGACTACAATGTGCGATCCTATCTTCAAGCTACTCAAGAAAAATGCACTTCAAGAATGGACCAAAGAATGTCAAGAGGCATTCGAGGAATTTAAGCACTACTTAACTTCCCCACCCATCCTGGTTCCACCACACAAGGAGAAACTCTTGAAACTCTACCTCACGGTTACTGACAATGCACTAGGGGCTATGCTTGCTCAAGAACAGCCAGCTTCGCATATAGAGAATGCAATCTACTTTGTTAGCCGTAGATTCCAAGGCAGTGAAGTCAACTACCCTCCACTCGACAAGTCTTGCGCTGCTCTCGTCTGGGTAACACAGAGACTAAAGCACTACATGGAAGCCTTCCCGGTTCATCTCATCGCGCGAATGGATCCTCTGAAATACATCCTAGGCAAATCAGATTTGTCTTTATGCCTTGCTATGTGGTATTTCATGCTCGCGGGATATAATATCACTTACATCACTCAAAAATCCGTCAGGGGCAGTGTATTCGCAGATCAGTTGGTCGAATTTCCTTGCGACGAAGTGAAGGGGGAAGACCCGCGATTCCCTGATGAGGACATCATGAGTATAGAAGACAAAAATAAGTGGCAATTAGTTTTTGACGGCGCAGCCAATAAGAAAGGTTTCGAATGTTGTTGGTGGATCCTGACGACATCTATACTCCACTAGCAATACGTCTTGACTTTGACGCCACTAATAACACTGCCGAATACGAAGCTTGCATAGCGGGACTCGAAGCAGCCCTAGAACGCAACGTGACCGAACTCGAGGTATTTGGGGACTCCCAGTTGATCATCAATCAGACACTGAAGAAGTGGAGGATCCAAGATCCGACCCTTCAAAGATACAATGGCAACCTCCAAGAGTTGGTACAACAATTCCAAGATGTCTCAGTCCACTATCTCCCTAGAGACAAAAATCGGTTTGCTGACGCATTGGCTATACTTGCGTCCTTGGTCGAAATCCCTGCAGGAAAGGCAGTAAAACCCTTCAAAGTAACTTGGCGAGCAACTCCTGCCTACTGCGTCGTCATAGACCTTCATGACTGCATAGACAAGTGGTTATCCGAATGCTCCACCATTGAGGACTCCGAAAAGAAACCATGGTACTATGACATTTGGCATTTCATCCTAGATGGAACCATCCCGCCTGAGGTCGACAAGAAAACCCAAGTTGCCCTTAGAAGACTGGCAGCTAATTACATCATCATTGTTGGCCGTCTATTCAAAAAATACTCACAGGGGAACCTCCTTTGTGCCACCGAAGAAGAGGCCCAAGAAATAATGGACCATGTTCATCAAGGAGTATGTGGAACCCACATGAGAGGAAACATGCTCGCCAAAAAGATCATCAGACAAGAGTACTTTTGGTTAACCATGGAAGCCGACTGTACCAATATGGTCAAGAAATGCCATAAGTGTCAGATACACGCCAACCTTCAGCATGCACCGCCTTCCTTGCTGTACCCTATGACATCCCCTTGGCCGTTCTCAACATGGGGCATAGATGTAATAAGAAAGGTTACACCCGCAAAAACCAATGGGCACTGTTTTGTCTTAGTAGCCATCAACTATTTCACTAAATGGATCGAGGCCGCCTCCTACAAAGTTTTGAATGCTAGAAAGGTAGCAGAATTCATCAAGCATAACATCATTTGCCGATATGGGGTTCCACAAGAGATGATATCTGATAATGGCTCCCATTTCGAGAAAGAAACCGATCACCTCTTAACAGAGTACAAAATCGTAAGGCATAAGTCATCTCTTTACAGGCCTCAAACGAATGGAGCAGTTGAAGCTGCAAACAAAACAATCGAAACCATCATCAGAAAAATGGCAGTCACTGGAAAAGATTGGCCCGAAAAGCTACCCTTCGCTTTTTGGGGATAGCGCACTTCAGTCTGAACAGCTACAGGTGAAATTCCATACGCCCTCACATACGGGATGGAAGCCGTTCTACCAATAGAGTTGGAAATACCATTACTAAGGGTTCTCCTAGAAAACCAAGTAAATGAAGTCAACTGGTTAGAAAACAGATACGAAGAACTAGCCCTGCTAGACGAAAGAAGGCTGAAAGCAGCCGAGCACACTCAAGCTTACCAAAGAAGAATGGCAAGAGCTTTCAACAAAAAGGTCAAGACAAGGAACATCAGAGTAGGCGACCTGGTTCTCCGCGAGCACCGCCCTGGACCTTTCAACCCTCTAGGCAAGTGGGGACCGAGATGGATAGGACCCTACATCGTGAAGAAGATATTCTTTGGGGGAGCCCTTCAGTTGGTGGACTTAGACGGAGATCAGCTACCGAAGCCGATCAACATGCACAAGCTCAAGAAGTACTTCGCGTGACTTGGCTTCCTAAAAAAATTGCTCGCTAGGTTGAAAATCCCGAAAGGGGCGGTCTAGGCAAAAATTAGAGCTTGCACAAGAAAAGAAGCCTGCTAAATTGAAAACCTGAAAGGGCGGTCTAGGCAAAAGCAAGGGTGTGCATTAAAAAAAAGAAAGAAAGAGGAGGCCTTGTCCGACGCAAGACTTCCCTTCGGTTGGAAATCGAGTTTTTTGTCTTTTTCTCTAAAAAATGAACTATGTTAGACCTGAGCCTCTTATTTAATTGTTGTAAAAGAGGAACATAGGCAGCCTTCGGGTTCGGTCTAATCAAATAAATAAATCAAATTTCATCCTTTTATTAATCGAATGCATTTTATTAATAACAAAAGGGAAATCCTAACGACAACGACTAATTTGCTAAGCTAACAATCTTGAAAAAAAAACTAATAAATAAAACTACTGATCTATCAAAGCAATCTCTTGGTACTCTATAGGATCTAGCCTTTCATTGACTTGGTAGGCAGGAGGACATGATCGCCCCCGTCATCTTGATCTCTCTTGCGCTTTGGACCCTTCGAAGCAGAGCATCCCTCGAGGCGAGTGAAAACGGATTCCGAAAGCCTTTTAAAAACATTGGGCCTATCCAAAGCTTGCATCTTTTTGGGAAGACCCTTACCTCGTCTCTCGTATCAATCCCCATCAAGAAAATCCTAGGTTGGATCAGTCCGTACATTAGCAGGATCAGACTGAGCCTCGTTCCTTCTCAAAATAATGCTCGTCATGAAGGAATCTCCTAGAAGTGAATGCCGCAGATCATCAATCTTCTCCGCACTTGAGTGACCGGTATGTAGGAACCAATCCAAGTACTTGTCAGATAAGAAGACACTTGCATCAAAAGTTCGAAGGTTCGACCAACGATCTCGATTAGTTCCTTCACCCCATGCTTGAGCTAACACCTTCGCAAACTCCACACCAATATAGGACACTTCGCGAGAAGCTCCTTCGAAGAGATAAGTGTCCTGCTGTTGGCCAAACTGACGAAACACCCGCTTGGGAAAGTAAAAAGAGGAATCTCGCAGACCCGAAAGTACAACCCTGTCAAAACCCTTGGTATTGGCAACATACTTGTTCAACATCCAATAAGGTGGACACCAAATGATATCTGTAGTGGTGGCCTTTGCAATCAACTTGGCCCACTCATCCACCGAAAGATCCTTGATTAGCAACTTCCTCATATGGTACATAAAGGGAGAATAATCCAACGGAGGAGCTACCAACTTGAGATGCTTCCTAAGCCAATTAGTCAACAAAAGAGGACTCCCTTGAGTCATAGAATCGGTCTTATGCAGCTCATCAAGACCATGGAGGGTCTCGCCCAAGATTAGTGAAATGATGTTCCTAGAACGTTTCCTAGCCTGCAGAACGATTTTCCACCAATTGGGAGTCAACCAAGCCACCCCAGCACGTGAACAAAACATCTCCGAAAAGAGAAAGGGCCAAAAAGTTCCGTTTGAAAACATGGAAGATCTCATCATCTGAATCTCTGCTAAAGCGTTCAAGAAAGGAAGAGCAATCTACCCATCTGCGGTGAACCAACTCATAGCAAGTGTTAAGGGGGATCCCTAACAATTTGTTCAAAGCTTCTGAATGGTTCCTATCGAATTTAGGAACATCAATCTCACCAGTCAAAGGCATATCCAAGATAATAGCAAATTCCTCAACAGTAGGAACCATCTCATTAAGAGAGAAATTAAAGAGATGAACAGAGGGATCCCAAAATCGAGCGGCGCCCTGCAGAAGATTCCAATCTGGTTGGAGGTTCTTCAAAGTGAAAAGGATTCTGAATCCAAATTCTACAATAAACTTATTGCGAGATTGATTTTGAAACGACCTCACAAAAGTATTTGACGTTTGCTTGAATGCTTCGACTACATCAGACGGCAGAGAAAAATCATCGACAATCATGGACGTTGGAACGATCTCCTTGGAAGCCATGGATCATAGGGTTGGAAAAGAAGGCAAGAATTAGACCCTAACAAGATATCTCTATGGTTTAAGAGGCCTGAATGAGTCATCTGGCCGGACTACAGGGTGATTATATAAGGGAAAACTGGCAGAATCTTGTCCGAAGAAGAAAAGAACTCTTCCTGAGTAACGTATCTCGCGCGAGACACCTTGTCCCGTGCGATACAACCCTTCAGAAAAATCAGCAGCCCTCCTGCACAAACGAATGATCTAGCCCCGACTTGATGAAGCAAGTCTCGAAACCTGCAAATACAGTTCCTAATATGCAGTACATGCATCAAAATCAGGCTCAAAACTTTGACCTAAATGGCCATTTCATTCCACCGCGAAAGTCGAGAAAGTTAAAAAATTAACTAAACCTAGGATTAGGAATTAAGAAAATCTTGTTGTTGTGCTACCTACTTACTAACAGGTACCAAAAAGAAAAGAAAATTGTCTGGGCCCACTCGGCCAAATATTTACAAGTTTTTAAGAGATAGATAGGGGAGAAAGGGGGATCACGCCATCAAGTTTCCCAAGCTGTCAGCACCTCCATCATCTTCACTGCCGCCCGGGCTACCGTCCCTCCTTGACCGCTTGTCTCCACAAGTGGGGGTCACTGTAGAGGCAATCGTCGATGCCGCCGAAGCCGCCTTTTGAAACAGCCTCTTGGACAGATCCGACACCATGGCCATCAAGCCAGCCATCCTGCTCGCGCTGCGGTCATAATCCTCCGCGAACATGATGACCTGTTAGATGAAGAAAGATCCTCAGAGGAAGTCGTACATATACACATATATGGATGAATACGTTAAACAGTATAAACAGAAGTGTACCTAAGATGCCTGGGGAGGGCGACGATAACCCTCCGGAATCTGGTCCGGGATCGCAATATGACCCACCATATGCATGCCTCCCATCATATACATGAAGCTCGGAGGACCAAAATCTGGTGCAAAAGTCACGGGACCCGCATACTATGATGAAGAGCTTGGGGCTGACGAGCCTGATGCAGAGGCAGAAGCAGAAGCTCGAGCATGTGACCGCCTGCCACCTACCACAAGGGGACCCATCAAGCGAGACAGGAACTCCTCATATGAAGCCCCTCGGACAATGCAATCTGTCGCTGCATAGCCATTCACAAGATAGGCATAATCCCCGTCATGGATGAAGTGGGTAGGGTGCATCGCCCTAGACGGATCCTCCGGTACCCTATGTAGAAGTGAACCCCGACCATGTTGAGGGAAGACTCTCTCACCTAGATACGTGATATCCCCCTCCAGCGATACCAAGATCCTCTGCGCATCGGTGACATCCCACGCTCGGTGAACCTCATGCTCAGTTAAGGTCCACAGGTATAGGCCTAGCCGCTCAAACTCGAAGATATCCAGCAAGGCCCGCGGCTCCTCAATGGTCAATGTCCAGTCCTGATCCCCCGCCTCCTCATCCACGGTCCGATTGGAATGGCCCCACCTCCTGATATCCGGAAACTTGGGATTACGATCATCCAGATCAAACTTGTGCAACGAAAAAACGACATACCCCCAGATCTGTAAGAGAAAACACGGTAGATTCAGTACAAAAACACATGCAAAATGTACAGATAAATGACAAAGAAAATTAGAAAATGTACCTCCCAGGCGTAAGAATACCCTGACATGGTATCCTTGGTGTGCCTACATTCCTCGTCCATGGCATGATAGCAGAAGGCCAGCCCGGCTGAGCCCCAGTCATAGGTCCTCACCAGGTCCAGATCCTCCAACATCCCTAAGAGAGCAAGGTGAGTCGTGGAGGAATGGTTAGCAAAGATGGTCTCTGATAAGATATACCATAGAGCACCCCTCACCAACCGATCCGTGTCCGCATTAGGCTTGTCAACATAAGCCTCGAGCTGAACGCGAAGAGGCGACAACTCAGCAGCAAAACCCTTAACCTTGGTAGGGGCAAAGCCAATTAACCGCCTCCATTCAGCTGGATTCGCAGGTTTGAAACACGTAATCTTCGGGAGGGCGATGCCAGTGAATTCCAACCCGGTGATAGCCATAAAATTAGTCGGGGTCATTGTAGCTTCCCCGAAGCGAAGGTGGACCGTGTAGGTAGTGTCCCACCACCTCTCCCTAATTGCTTGAAGGACTTGAGGAGTCCGCCTCATCCTGCGAATATTATCAACAAAAGTAAGGAGCCTCGTCTGAGCCACTCTAGCCCGGACTCCGTTCAAAATCTTGACTTTGTCCCACAAAGCCTTGGCAAATTTGGGACTTCCCCGACAGTTCTTGGTCACCTTATATGGCTGCAAAACAGAGAAAGGACAAGGAAGCAATGTCAAAAATCATCCCATGGCAAAACTTCAAGGAAATAAGAGAAAATTTTCATTAAGGCATTTCATTAAACACTTGGTGTGCGCACTAGAAAGCCATGTTCAAGGAAGAATTTGGCTACCCGAATCAACCCCTCCTACAATCCAAGATGTGTAGGGAACTCATACGCAAGCCAATGCAACAACAACATCTAACGACATCAACAAAAAAACGAAGCATGCAATGATAGAACCTAGTTCTAAGACAAAGAAAGAAAATAGCCAATTCGATGAATTGGGGAATTCAAAAATAGGGATTCGATGCAATGCCAAGTACGAAACAAGATTGAGAAAGAGACTCTTACCAAACCCTCACGGATAGTGTGGGAAATGTGCGAAGGCCGATCGAACGTAAGGTCATCCCGCAGATAATCCTTCCCAAGCAAATAGCTACCAAAAGTTGGATTTTTCATCTCTTGAGCCATGGATAATGGAAGAGGGAAAGATTGAAATGTTGATTGAGAAGAGAAATCAACAAACAACACACCAGAAATCTCAAGAAAAATGCCTTGGCTCAGACTTGAAGAGAAAGTTTGAAAATGGGTGTTTTTAAAATAAACAACAGTTGCTGTTATATTGCCTCGACAGTCCTTGTCCCGCGCGAGACAAACCCCCTAGAAAAGTACAAAATTGTCCTCGACAATAAGCATCTGCGCAACGTCAAAATTTAAAATTTTGACGCATCTACCCTTGGAAATGATACCCAACAAGGAACACATGAAAAAATCGGTATCACAAGTCACGAAACGAGCTGAACGTGGCATGCGCACAATCGCCCAATACGGCATTTAGTCACCCGAAAATGATTGACCCAGAGATCAAGTTATCACGCACGATTCAGAGCCCAGACAGGTGAATCGTCAAAATCAAAACCCCGATTCAGAGCCCAGACAGGTGAATCGTCAAAATCAAAAGCCCGATTCAGAGCCCAGACAGGTGAATTGTCATAAAAAAAAACCACCGATTCAGAGCCTAGACAGGTGAATCGTCATCAAAAAGCCCGATTCAGATCCCAGGCAGGTGAATCGTCAAAAGCAAAATCCCGATTCAGAGCCCAGACAGGTGAATCGTCAAATTAAAAGCCCGATTCAGAGCCCACATAGGTGAATCGTAATCAATAAACCCGATTCAGAGCCCAGACAGGTGAATCGCCAAATAAAAAGCTCGATTCAGAGCCCAGACAGGTGAATCGTCATCCCTAGCAAAAGCCCAATTCGGAGCCCAGACAAGCGAATTGTCACAAAACCAACAGGACTCAAAGGACCGGATAGGTAAGCCTTTGTTTTCTAATATTTTTTCCCCACAGGTTCGGAGCCCAGACAGGCGAATCTTCAGATAGAAAGGTATATTCAGAATTGGGTCTTGATTTGATTCCTCAGTATGAAATTGCCTTTTCAAAAATAAAATCTCCTCGATTTTCAAAATGATTTTCAAAATACCTAAAGCAGGCTTTTCGTGTTTTGGAGTCGAACTACGTTATGGTCTGATTCTCCGATAGAGATACGTAGGAAGCCGTACGGCTCGACCATCCCGATGTCCAGAATGATGTCTTTTCTATCGTCGACATGACTTCTTCCATAAGACTTGTCGACGAGGGGCTCTGTAGACACCCCATTTTGAACCCATTGGAGCAGAGTAATACCACTCTAAGTCTCGCCTTGAGTCAAGAGTAGAAATCCACCATTTCGTCATGATTCATTAAGCTCTTGACTAACGACCGTTAGTTTGGACTAAAATACATACGAGATAACGAGGGAAGGACATAATTGTCCATTGAACAACCTTGTCCCGCGCGAGACTAAGCTCCTGCAGACGTGCAGAAGCCAATTTCCTCGTCGATTTCAACCTCTTTCTTGATAAAATCTTATCATCATCCGGTTCTCCAATAGCATTTGAGTTCTGGAACCTTCCCAGGGTGATTTCCCTCTCCACCTTCACCTCTCCAACATCCTATAAATACTTGAAGACTTTCAGTATTTTGGATCCCTCAGACCCCGGTCAACCTTCGACATTTTACTGGTTTCTCTCCCTGAAAGATTCATGTAAATCACTCCCTAAATCACTTAAAATTTGTTTATCAACCTTGTTGATCAACAAACATCGAAGTAAGAATCAAGGACTGAGGCGAAGCTCTGTCCACATCAAGATTCGACTCTAAGATTGAGTCGAAACTCTGTCCAAGTCTCTTCACAAAAGGTAATCTTCCTTCCCTTTCTAATTAATTGTTAGAGTGGTATAACACATCGAATCTAAGATCGGCCTAGAGCCTTACCAAATCATGGGAACGGTCTCGAAGCAATCGATCCTATATTCCGTTTAACCCCGTTAAATGGATATTTTACTTGTTTATTTAAAATGTCTTTTTCTTTGAAAATCCCCTTTTAGCAAGACCGATCTACGGATTGGGTGGAATAGGTGCTCCTTGACTTTCCCATTCCATAACCTAAGCCCCGAACCCAAAATCTTCAAAAAATGGTTTTTCTATGTTTTCAATCAAATAATATAGGTGGCAACTCTCAAAACAAAACAAACAAGTTCGGGAAGACCGAGTCTTTTCCACTCATCGCTACACAGAGGAGAGAGTGTTAGTGAGACAGATGATACTGAAGAAGATGGAGCAGCTGTCTCACCTAAAGATAATAAGGACTCAATTGTAAATGTGGATAGTGTAGGTGTCAAAATGTAATTGTTAGTTTCTTGTTAGTCAGTTGTAACTGAAAGTTGTTAGAAGTGAGTTGAGGGAAATGTATATAAACATCAGTAAGAGATGAATAAACTTGAGAACTTCATTTTACATTTCTGACATGGTATCAGAGCTTCTATTTCGCGCATTATCATCTTCCCAATTTCTTTCTAAGCCCTAATTTCTTCCAAATTTCTCAGATCGATCGCATCAATGGCGACGATTGATTCCACACATACTAACAATTCCAATACCAATACCAATGAAATCAATACCAATTTTCATACAAATCATCATGATTCATCTGATGACATTGACAATGCAAATGAGATCGCTTAGTCGATTTTGCAATTATCACCAACGCATCCACTGTTCCTCCATCCTAATGATCTTCCTGGTCTTATTCTGGTGTCAGAGATTCTGACAGACTCCAATTACAATCAATGGAGGCGAAGTATGAGCATCGCTCTATCCTCAAAGATGAAGTTTGGAATGGTTGATGGCATTAATCAACAGCCGACATCACGATCTAAATTTTTCATGGCCTGGCAACGCTGCAATGATATGGTAATTAGTTGGCTCTTAAACTCCATTAGTTCAGATATTCGTTCTAGTGTTGTTTATTTGCCTACTGCACATGATATTTGGCAAGATCTAGCTAACATATTTATTCAAGGCAATACACCTCAGTTGTATCAGATTCGCAAGGAGCTTGCCTCATTATCTCAAGGCTCTTTGACTATTTCTACTTACTTTACTAAATTTCGTAGCCTCTAGAGTGAATTAACAAGTTTATCTGCTGGTCCAAAATGAGTGTGTGCATGTCTATGTGGTGCTAAACAACGAAGTTATGAACAGGATGAGTTAACTAAGGTTTCTCAATTTCTCATAGGCCTAAATGATGAATTTACATCTGTTAGAGGTACTATTCTTACTATGAGTCCATTACCTACTATGAGTCAGGTTCTTGGACTCATGACTCAAGATGAGTGTTGGGTATGCATATTTTAACCCTCCTATTTTGTATTAGATTTGATTGATACCATAACCTCCTGTCTATCTTAAGGATTTTAGGACCCTATGTAATGAAGCTTAGACTTCAATTTTTTAGCTAAGTCCATTTTATATAATAGGTTAAATTTAGGCTTGAAGACTAGCACAAGACTCATTGAATCTGAGGATGCAGTTCAAGTGTTTCAGAACCGCTTCATCAAACCGCTTGGCAGAACCACTCCTAGCTATCTGCCTTGTGAAAACCTTAGTTTGAAACCGCTTATGAACTCCAGTGTGCAAACCACACTCATGGATCATCATCACTGGTGGAACCGCTCATGTCTGAACCGCTCCACACCAGAACCGCTCCAATGATTGAGACTTGAAGTGAACCACATTTGATCGTTGGAATCCACGTCAGCAATATTAAATGTCAACCACCATATCTTGTCACGTGACTACTTTTCAGACAAGATCTGCAAGGATCTTGAAAAGGTGACAGATGTCCTAACCACCTTGATTGCAGTTGAGGTCTGATCAGCTTTATCTGCAACAACAGTTCCTAAGGACAAAAATGGTTGCTGTGGACCAATGAAAAAGCATCAAGTATTGTCCTTACAACCGCTGTGTCCAACAGCTATATCTTGGATGTTTGGGTATAAATACCCACAATCTTCACCATTTGAAGATTGCTTGAGAAATTGATTTATTGTGTGTTCATAGAAGCTGAAGCTCTGCCCAGAAATTATTCAACCCTTTGAATCTTCATCTTCATACTTCAAGAAATATTCCCCAGCCCAGAAATCAAGCCTTAACACCATCAAGAATCATTGTGCTCTACATCTCAAAGATTTAAAGAGCCTTGATCTTGTTCTCACACACACACCTCACTTGTTTAATCACATAGATTATTCATTTGAGATACACTGGTTATAGTCTAGGATTCAATCTTCATAGAATAGATTTTAGATTTGAGTATCGATCTTTGTAACTTGTAATCTCTCATACTCAATAGTAAAATCACTCTTGAAAATCCAAGACTAACCATCTTGGTAGTGGACGTAGATCATTTATCGATTGAACCACTCCAAATATTGTGTTCTTACTTTCTGCATTTATTTTCTTGTGCTTACTGATTATCTATCTTTATCTCTGTTTGATCTTTATTGTAGTTATCCTTTATTGTGAAATTGTGTTTGGAGTTAACATTGTCAAACCTCACTTTCTGTTTTATAACTGCTCAGAAAACTGCACCAAAACCGCTTTACAAAACCGCTCCTCAAAACCGCTTGTATCTTTAAATATTCCACTGTGCATTTTACAACTCTACTTGCAGTTTCTTACACACTGCAAGAGGTTTTGTAAGCTTAGAGGTTTAGTTTTAAATAGAGGGCGAAAAATTTTAAACAGCTATTCACCCCCCCCTCTAGCTGTATTTTCACCCTTGTTGCCACCTTTGGGACCAACAATGAGAAACAAAGAGCTTGTGCTACTAGTTCCTCTGTGAATTTGTCAGATTCTGCAACTGCTCTTATGGCCAGATCTCAATCTAGCTTCAATAAGTCTAATCCATCATTCAAGAGGCCTGAAAAACTTAGTAAAGCTCATTTGTCCTGTACGCATTGTGGAGGATCTGGTCATGTGAAGGAGTCATGCTTCTTTCTTCATGGATTTCCAGAATGGCACAAACTGTTTGGAGTCAAACCAGATCCTAGCAAAATTCTAAAATACAAATTTGCTCAGCACAATGGTTCTAACTCTCAGTACTCAGGTCCTTCCAAAGCTGTGATCAACAATGTGGTTGCTACTGCTGCATCTCTTGATGCTACTGATGCTAATGCTCCTTACATGAATTTTTTGGACTACATGCACTCTAATGATGAGAATTTAACATCTCAATCTACAGATCAGCATAATATCTCTTGCTTTAGCTTCTCTCAGTTCAATACACACAATTCCATGGATTGGATTATTGATACAGGAGCTTCTCATCACATAACTGCTAATTTCAATCTTCATGAACAGCCATCTCCTGTTTCTACTGGTATTCATCTACCTAATGGTGTTAAATCTCCTGTCACTCACAGTGGGACATTCACTCTTTCTAAAGACATTGTTCTATACAATGTGCTTTACATTCCTGACTTTCATTTCAATCTCATTTCTGGCAATCAATTAACTACTTCAAGTAATTATTGTCTTCAATTCTTCTCATCTCACTGTTGTTTTCAGAACTTAACTACCAAGAGCATCAAGGGGATTGATAAACAAGAAGGAGGCCTTTATAAACTTGTACTTTCTGGTTGCAATTCTATTTCAAGTTCTAGTTTCAATATCAAATTTGCATGTACTGCTACTAATAGATGTGAGGTGTGGCATAGAAGGTTAGGTCACTTTCCTTATGCTTCCTTTAAACATGTATCCAGTGATTTACCTTTAAACAATGATAAATCTGTGATTTGTGATGTATGCCATTTCTGCAAGCAACCTAGAATTCCCTATTCTCTGAGTACTTCTCATTGTTCTATTACTTTTGGTCTCATACATTGTGATGTGTGGGGACCTTATGCTCATCTCACATATCAAAATCATCATTCTTTCTTAACCATTGTTGATGATTTTTCCAGAACCACTTGGGTATATTTACTTCAATCTAAATCTCAGGTTCTGTCTTATCTCAAAATCTTCATTGCATTGGTTAAAACTCAATTCAACTTCACTGTTAAACAACTTAGATCAGATAATGGATCTGGATTTTTTTTAACAAATCTGTCACTGAGTTTCTTCAATCCTTGGGTATTGAACATCATAGTTCTTGTGTCGAAACACCTCAACAAAATGGGAGGGTAGAAAGAAAACATAGGCATTTTCTTGATGTGGCTAGGGCTCTTAAGTTCCAGTCACATGCTCCTTTTCATTTCTAGGGGGATTGTGTTTTAACAGCTGCATACTTGATCAATAGACTTCCTACATCTGTTCTAAATAATAAGAGTCCCTATGAAGTCTTACTTGGTAAATCTCCATCTCTATCTCATCTCAAAACTTTTGGTTGTCTTTGTTTTGCATCTACCTTACAATCTCAAAGGGACAAATTCTCTTCTAGGTCCCTTAAATGTGTTTTCCTTGGATATCCTTATGGTAAGAAAGCCTACAAGTTGTTTGATATTGCTTCTCAGAAAGTGTTCTACTCTAGACAACCTCATTGGGATGTTGCTGTCAAATTGGTGAGATATCTTAAGGGTACAGCAGGTCAAGGTCTGTTTTATCCTTCCACAAACTCCCTTATGGTCCAAGCTTACTGCGATGCAGATTGGGCATCATGTCCAACTACAAGAAAATCTCTCTCTGGTTATTCTATTCTTCTTGGCCACTCCTTGATATCTTGGAAAGCAAAGAAGCAAAATACTGTGTCTTGAAGCTCAGCTGAAGCAGAATATCGAAGTATGGCATCTGCTTGTTGTGAAATTACTTGGGTTATTTCTGTTCTACATGAGCTTAGTATTCCTAATCTCACTCATGTCACATTGTTTTGTGACAATAAGGCTGCCTTACACATTGCATCTAATCCAGTTTATCATGAAAGGACCAAGCATATTGAGATCGATTGTCACTTGATAAGGGAAAAGATCAATTCTGGTCTTATTAAGACAGCTCATGCTCACACAAAAGTTCAACTTGCAGACTTATTTACTAAGTCACTCTCTTCTTCTCAATTACAATTCCTTCTGAGCAAACTGTCAGTTCTCAATTTTTTTTGCACCGACAGTTTGAGGGGGGATGTTAGTGAGACAGATGATACTGAAGAAGATGGAGCAGCTGTCTCACCTAAAGACAATAAGAACTCAAATGTAAATGTGGATAGTGTAGATGCAAAGTGTAATTGTTAGTTTCTTATTAGTCAGTTGTAACTGAAAGTTGTTAGAAGTGAGTTGAGGGAAATGTATATAAACATCAGTAAGAGATGAATAAACTTGAGAACTTCATTTTACATTTCTGACAGAGAGGTTAGGGGCGAGTGTTGGCGGAGAAGAGAGGTGAGGGAACAATGGGGAATAGTGTGGTGGTGAAAATGGTGGGAAAGTAAGAGTTGAGTGACGGTTGTGAAGGGAAGAGATGGAGATGAAAGGTTTCTTCCTTGTTTCAGATTTGTTTTCTTTGATCTGGGTGGAAGAGATGGCCAAAATAGTTAGGGGAAAAGTGATCGCCGGAGAAGAAACTATGCCCTCCGGCCATGGAAGAAGAAGATGGAGGCAGAGGTGGGAATGAGGAAAAGGGACGATCTGGGATATGGAGGAGAGGGGGCAAAATGTTAGTTTTTTTTTTGTTTTTTGGGTTTAAGCTCCATAGTTCTTCATTTAGTTCACATTTTATTTCAAATTTATCATATTGAACTCCCAAATTATTATATAAGGTCACTTAAGCATGAAATTCATTATGGGGTCAAATTTAAACAATTTGATTGTTGCACCTGCTAATTTTTTAACTCTAATAGATTGCTAGTTAGTTTTTTAACGAGTGCTAAAAAGAGTGGTGAAATTGAAAATGAAAGCAAAGTACGCAAGTGACATTTCACATTTATTAAGTACGTATGTGAAATTGATTATTCTCAAATAATACGCAGGTCAATTTGGCTAAAAACTCAATATTAGTAAGTATTACTTCCTCTATTGTTTTTTTTTTTCTTAGTTTATTCATTTTTTATTATTATGATCAAGTTCGATGAAATTCGCTAATTTAGGAAGAAAAATGGTAAACTTGCTAGTGTCAATAATAGCGAGTTTCACATAACTCATTATTACTCGCTATTATGAATAACGAGTTTACCCTATAAATTATGCAAATACTTTTCAAAGTTTGTTATTTAGAGAAATAATTTAAAAAATAATAAATGAGAAAAAAATATACACTATTTCAAACTTGAAGGACCGATTATGTCCCAAAATGAAACAAATAAGCTTTAAAATTTCTCCTTTAAAAAAACGACATCTTTAAATAACTATTTTATTTTTTTTTTAACTATTTTCAAAATTTTGTAAAACTAGTATTCTTCTTTCCATCTTTTTTTTTTTAAAAAAAAGCATCATTACACGGAAATCAAAGAAAAGTACAATATAGTCATATAATTTTTTAAACTACTTTCAAATTTTTTGCAAAACTAGAAGCCTTTTTTTTTCTTTTCTTAATTACTAATTCCTCCTTCGTCTCAAAATGAATTATCAATTTTTTTTATTTGATAACTGAAATTATCAGTTGTTTGAACAACTGATAAATGAAATTATCAGTTGTTTGATCAAAACTGATAAAAAAAAAGTTTTTTGTAAAAAAAAGAAAAAAAATAGTTTTTTGTAATTTCCCATCTTACATGTTTTTTTTTTTTTATAAATGTCATCTTTTTGAGTGAGTTTTTTTTTTTTTTTGTAGTAAACCCTATTTAAAAATGGGTTATGATAAAAAAATTAAGAAATTATATTACTATCCCTGACCCAAAATTAATGTCTACAATTTTCAAATTTGATTTTAAATAAAAGAAAATTTGAAAGCTTTTTAAACATTCATTTTGGGACAAAAATAGTAACTTATATATGGTCAGTTACGATTACGAACAATTCATGAGAGATTCAACATGCGTTTAGAGTTGTATTTTTAGAATTTAATATCTTATTTATTAAATCATTTCTTAGGATACAATTCAAATAAATATTCAATTGTTCATAACTTTTATTTAATTTATACTAGCAACAAACCCGTGCGATGCACGACTATTATATATAGCCATTCATGTACTGAAATAGTAAATCGAAAGACCAAAGTGTGAATACTACTTAAACATTTCGAAATACTTCCTGAAATAAAATATTCGTAGTAGATTTAGCACTTGAAGAACTATCATCTCCACCGACAACAGTTTTTCCACCAAATAGTGTTTCACTTTTACTCGAATCAATACTTTTCAAGATATCTTTCAATAAAAAATAAAGAAAATTCACCTAGTAGGATGTTCTCTCCGAAAGTATGCATGCAAACCTTTTTAAATCTCTAAAATGAATGTTCAATAATTTTTCAAATTTGCTATTTAAGAGAAAATCTAATTTTTTTTATATTTATTTTAAAATAGAGAGAGTATAAATAAAGACTTGCTCGAAGAAATTGAAACTTATAAAATAGAATCACATATCACCTTTTATAATTTTCTAAAACATTTTTTCACTTTCTTTTTAACCAACCTTTTTCTCTCTCCCCTATACTAATTGGGTAATCGTAAGGACACAAAGTAGTTACAAAAATTTGCTTACAAAATCGTAAATGTAATAATTTTATTATTGTTTTTAATTAGAGTGTATTCAGTCCATTACAAATGCTATCATAAATATCGTCAATTAATTTCGTTAGCAAGATTTTGTGGACAACTTTCAATCTGCCACCCAAAAATCCCAAATCTGCTTCAAATAAATTATCTTCACATTTAATGATACTTTTTACTTCCAACACAAAGAGAAATTTAACTTCTTTCTCATAGTCAGCCCATCACCCCTAAATTATGTCTATAAAATAAAAAATAGAGTCATGGCTCCATCCCCCTATTTAGTTTTCTCGGTTTATCGATTTTCACATTAAAAATATCACTTTTTACTTTAAAATATTATTTATATTAGTAACCATTTAAAAAAATTAATGCACCATTTTAAAAATTATTATTCTATATTTAAAATTTATTTAATTTTATGATAACAAAACATTGTATGAAGTTACAAAATAAAAAACCAAAATACTCTATTTCTATAAAAAAAAAATATGTCATTATAAATTAAAAAATAATGATCAAGTAATAAAGAATTTTATTTTTTAAACAAAGTAGCTAAAAATCGTTTAAAAAAAACACAAAACAAAGTAGCTAAGTTCAAAGAATAAAAAAATAGCTTCCAATTTTAAGCCTAGAAATTCACCAATTTCCAGAAATAAGTTCGTTTAATGAAATTTATAATTTTCAAAGTAAGAAGGTTTTGATTAAAAAAATGTGAAGAAAAATCTTTTGATAATATTAGAAAATAGTTTTTTATTTCTTGAAAGATAATATTAGAAAACAGTTAAGGCAGACACTTATCACCATTTTACTTGTATGACTTTTATTGAAAAGAGCAGTTATCTCCTTACCTTTTTTTCTTAATTAAATTATCTTCTTGCTTCAAACAAATAAATAAATGAATAAATCTCAATCATCTTATTTGCTTAAATTTGAAATTCCGAACATTTTTCTTTTATTTTTTCAATCATTCATATTTATTTTTTGAAAGTAAAAATTCATATACTTTTTTTTTTTTGAAAAAAGAAAGGATTATTATTTATAGTAGTATCGGTATTTTTTTTTTAAAGCAAAATGAGATTTTAAACTATTAAGCCTAATAATTCGTATCTTTAAGCCTACAAACATGCATTAATAGTAATTACTATATAACATAATGAATTTATTTTTTAAATAAAAAGTACCTAATTTTTGCCTCAAAAACTTTACTTACCCCCCTCGGCCCTCCCTATAGTCACCTATATTATCTCTACATTCTTCAATTTTTTATTTTTTATTTTAAATAAAATTTTCTTCTTTTATTGACAAAAGTAAAATAAAAAAAATGTCTAACTAATAATCATCTATCTCGAAAATATAAGAAAAATAGTTATAATCTAAATATATATTCTTAAATTTTAGACTAAAGGTGAAAAAAATAAATTAAATAACCACATCTAAATTTAAAAATTATCGTTAATACAAAAAAACTGTTATTAATTAATAATTAGAAAATAACAAATTTAGTCTAAAATTTAAGAATATATATTTAGATTATAACTGTTTAATGAGTTTGTTAGACTAAAAATGACGTATTTTTTCAATTTTTCTGAATTAAAAATAATAAATTTTAAAGCTCATTAAACAATTATTTTTTTAAGAAATAATTAGAAAACGTTCAAATATTGCAACCTAGTCTAGACACCTAGTGTTGATTAATTAAAGATTTTTTTTTTGCACATTTCCAAAAGTTTTCAAATAGTGTGAGTAGTATAGATCATTTTCCCCTTTCTCTCCACCCATGTTCCAAAACCATTTGTCAAAACCATTTGCTAAAACCATGTGTTGAATCAATTTTCATTTTTATCCCCTTGATAGTGATATTTTTGGGCTCCAACTTGCCAAATTTAGGAACGACTTTGCTTTAATATATTTATAGATGTATAATCAATTCCCGTCTATTCAAGAGAGAAGAAAAGAGACCTAATGGGCTATGGCCCAATGGTATCTTCGGTGGCTTTCCGTAAGGGAGGTCATCGGTTCGATTCCCTCCATGGGAAATTCTTGTGGATTAATTTCTTCCTTGGGTTTCAGGGTCCTTAGGAGCCTCCCGGACACATCCATTCAGTTAAGGAAGCGGCATTGCTGGGCTTGCAACCTCAGTGTGGGGAGTTCAACTACCGCGTTGTAGGAGGGCTCCCTTGGGGCCAGGAGTATAAGGGGTGCTGCCACCCTGGCTGATTTGGGCATATCCGCGATTTACCTCCGCTAGGGCACTGTGGGGCCGATAGCTAGTGGTCCAGGACTAACTCGGCGAAGCTGGGAAACCTGGGTATCAAAAAAAAAAAAAAAGAGAGAAGAAAAGAGTAAAAAATAATATTTTATTAGAGTAGCTAAATTTAGCACTCTTTGTCCCAAAATAAGAATCGTATTTAACTGTACACAATTTTAAATAGAACACCCACTTGAATACTCACAACTCTCCATTTACTATAATTAAATTAACATGAATTCATTTAATGGTACTTAATAATGTATGAATAAATTGTGTTTTTACTTATATAAAGAATTCAGTTAATAGTTAAATGTTTCAACACATTCACGTGCATCGCACGGGTATACTGCTAAGTTAATATTCTATTTGTTCGTCTAAAAACTAAAAAAAACAAATATTACAAAATTGTGAATGGATAAAATATTGATAGTTCATCAATAGTAAGAAATAATTACATTTTTAGAAAATATCCAAAATTTATATAAATCTTGTGTTAGTTATATAATTATTACCTCTACACTTTCATTAATTTATTTTTTAAATTTATTTTTAGTTTAAATTATTTTAGACTCAGAACTCATGTGTTATAATTATATAACTATATTTTTAAGCAGTAAGTTAATATATATAACAATATTTTGTTATTATATAACTTTATTTTTAAGCAATAGTTTAATATACATATAACAATATTTTGTTAATATAAAACAAGCAACGTATGAGTGCAATACTAATTACAAAAGAAAATATGTTTACTCCCTTACATTTTACACACTTGAATTAACAATAGTGTTCTGGGAAATTATGTTCTCCAACTCACTTGTAATTATTTACTTATCTTTAGATGCTTTCTTAATTTCTGTGCAACTCTAAGGCTCCGTTTATTTGGGGGGAAATATTTTTCCCATTTTTCGGTATTTGTTAAGCACTGAAAAATGAAGAAAATATTTTTTGGAAAATATTTATACCACTTTTCTAAGTAAAATGATTTATAGATTTTTCCTAAGTAAAACATTTTCCGAAAAATGGTAACACCCTCATATACACACACACCCCTAACTTTTCATACACCTCCACGTTACCCATCCCACATCAACCATCCTATCCCCATCACAAAAAATAATCATTTTAAATTTATTTTTAACAACTCCTCATCCACTCCACTCACCACCCCTGCCACCCTAACCCCCCCCCCCATTGGGTAAAAAAAAAAATTAATCATTGTAATTTTTTTTCCTCCCCCAATCCACTCACCACCCCCTGCCACCCCACCCACCCCCTCCCCATCGAGTAAAAAAAAATTAATCATTTTAAATTTATTTTTAACAACTCCCCACCCAACTCCACTCACCCACCCAACCCTCCCCCGTCGGGTAAAAAAAAATCATTTAATTTTTTGACGGGACGGGAGGGGGGCAGGGGGTGGTGCTGGTGAGTGGAGTGGGGAGTTGTTAAAAATAAATTTAAAAATGATTTAAAATTTGTTTTGACCCAACGGTAGGGGGGTAAAGGGTGGGGGGTGATGCTGTTGAGTAAAGTGGGAAGTTGTTAAAATAAATTTAAAATGATTAATTTTTTTTACCTGATGGGAGGGGGGAGGGCGGGGTAGGGGTGGAGGGGCAGGGGTGGTGGTAGTGTGTAGGGTGGGGGTGGTGGTGGTGAGTGGGTGGGTAAATTTGTAGTCAACTAAATCGAAATTTTTTTGGAAAATATTTTTCTTGTCAAACAGCTGAAAATATGTTTATCTTATTTTTCGAAAAACAATTTCATTTTCTGAAAAATATTTTAAAGGAAATCATTTTTCAGAAGATGTTTTACACTAAACAAACGGAGCGTAAAGAGTATGGTTGGTGTGTAATCTGGAGGGAAAGAAAGAAGCCACTCATTTAAATATGGGCAAATGACAATTTAGGGCCTGAAATATAGGGGGTAGTGTCGGTTAGGGGCCCCATATCTAATTTTCGTCAAATAAGGGCTCAATATCTAAACTTTTCGTCAATTAAGGGCTTTTTGACGATTTTCGTTAGAAAAGTCAGTTAAGTGACATGTGCCACACATGTGATTAATTGATTTGATTAAATTGCATTGATATTTAAATTTAAGGGGCTAATTGAAATAAATTAAAAGTGGGGGTGAAATAAATAAAATCTAATTACTACTTCCTCTCCTTCAGCCAAGCGCCGCCCCAACCCCCACCCTCGCCACCTACTGCCGGTCCCCACCCTTCCAAACCACTCCATTCTCACCCACTTCAACACCCATCCCGTCCTCATCCCCTTCAACACCCATTCCCATTCGCTTCCCATTCTATCCACCACATGCGACCCCCCCTTTCTCTCTCTCCCCAAAATCAAACCGTCTCTCTCTTCTCTCTCCCCATTTTCGGCCTGTCGGTTTTTGGTGATTTTCGGCGAGTCATTTCGTCTTTTCGGTGTGCTTCAAACCTGACTAAAATTCAGGCCACCAGTGGGGTTTGGTCGGATTTGTTGAAGAAGAAGGTGGGGTTTGGTCGAATTTGTTGAAGGGGGTGAGGGAAATGTCGGATTTAATGGTGGCTATAGTGAAGGATGGCGTGGGTTTTGAGGCGAGAGGGACGATGGATCAGGAAGGAAGGGGTGGTGTGGGAGGGTGGGGAAAGGCGGTGGGTTGGGATAATGAGTTTAGGGTGGCCGGTGTCGGAGTTGGGGGAGACGGAGATGAAGGGTGCTCTCTCTCTCTCTCTCTCTCTCTCTCTCTCTCTCTCTCTCTCTTTCTTTTTTTTTTTTTCTTATTTTGAGACGGAGGAAGTATTTAAGGTTATTTTTATTCAAAAAATATATTGCATAAAATAAATATATTGCTTCAAAAAATATTTATTATTTTGAGACGGAGGAAGTATTTAAGGTGATATTATTTTTATTCAAAAAATATATTGCATAAAATAAATATATTGCTTCAAAAAATAAAATTGCTTCAAAAAATATTTATTATTTTGAGACGGAGGAAGTATTTAAGGTGATATTATTTTTATTCAAAAAATATATTGCATAAAATAAATATATTGCTTCAAAAAATATTTATTATTTTGAGACGGAGGAAGTATTTAAGGTGATATTATTTTTATTCAAAAAATATATTGCATAAAATAAATATATTGCTTCAAAAAATAAAATTGCTTCAAAAAATATTTATTATTTTGAGACGGAGGAAGTATTTAAGGTGATATTATTTTTATTCAAAAAATATATTGCATAAAATAAATATATTGCTTCAAAAAATAAAATTGCTTCAAAAAATATTTATTATTTTGAGACGGAGGAAGTATTTAAGGTGATATTATTTTTATTCAAAAAATATATTGCATAAAATAAATATATTGCTTCAAAAAATAAAATTGCTTCAAAAAATATTTATTATTTTGAGACGGAGGAAGTATTTAAGGTGATATTATTTTTATTCAAAAAATATATTGCATAAAATAAATATATTGCTTCAAAAAATATTTATTATTTTGACATATTTTAAAAATTATAAAAAAAAATTATACCTTTTCGAAATATATTATATTTTTAAAAAATATTATTTTTAAAAAAATATTTTGTAATGGTCATCAATTTTTAAAAATTTACATTTCAGTCCTTAATAACTAATTTGCTTTTCAATTTAGTCCAAAATCCGTCACTTAACTGACTTTTCTAACAAAATGCGTCAAAAAGCCCTTAATTGACGAAAAGTTTAGATATTGAGCCCTGATTTGACGAAAATTAGATATGGGGCCCCTAACCGACACTACCCCCTATAGTTCAAGCCCTAAATTGTCATTTGCCCTTTAAATATTCGTACTTTAACAACCTATTTCTATTTTTACCATTAATCTCAATGAAAAATGAAATTAATTATTAATTCATTAATCTCTCTTCTATCTCATCCTCTCCTTTCTTCCTCGAATGATAATTTGTAGTACAATTTAGTGATCGTAACTTAATAAATTAGATATGAGATTATTTTTTTGACAAATACGATGAAAGAAGTATAAATATTTATATATTTTTTTTATTAAAAATCAATTTTTTAAAATAACTCTTAAATTTAAAATTTTAAAATGATTTTTGAGGAATAAAAGGAATACGTCATTTTGTAAGGGCTTATCAGCCCTTTTGTGCTTTGTTTATTTCACTTGAAAGTTGAAATCGAATTGGTAGGCCCCACTTGGTTTAATGACTTTTAGTTTATTAAGTATTTATATATTTTAATACTGAAATTTTTAAAGATTATTTTAGATGGTATGTCTGAATAGTAAAGAAGTGATAAAATAGTGAGAGACAAAAGTACCAATTTCGTTCTTAAACTATTTTAAGTTTTTCCTTTTCGTCCTTAAAACTATTTTTCGTTACCTTTTCATCCTTAAACTATTGATTTCATGGATTATTACATCCTTCCGTCTATCTCCCATCCATCCACCGTTAAACCCTTCCTAGTTGGCACCCATGTTGGCAATTTTAGTCTTGCGTGGCGTCCAACTCATTTAATTGATCAAACCCTCCATCCACGCACAACTCACGTGATTGAGAATAGCAAGAGGCTTCCCCACCCAGACGTGTTTGCGATTATGGCGATTATGGCCATTAGAGAGCTCGATTAGAGATAGAGATAGAGAACGCAATCCAGGAAGAAAAAGAAAGGTGAAGAATCAAACCAAGTTTCAACTAAATCGAGTAAGTTTATCCATTGATTGACTGTTATTGAATTATTTTTTGATTGATTTGGTTTAAAAATTGAAGAATTAGGGTTTCTTTTTTTTTTTTCTAGGTTTTTGTCTTTGATATTTTGCCATTTTGATTTGCTTTTGGTTTATATATCTATCCATTTGCATTCTTTATGATAGTTAAGATATCTTTTTGAGCATTATATATATGTTTTTCATTTTTCCACAGTATGGATGGTAATGATGATATCATTTCAAGTTTGAATGATATACTTGATGATGGTTTCATGGGTCGAACCGGTGATGTGAATGACCCAAATTCTAACAATAATAATGGAGAGAACATGGATAATGATACATGGTGGACTGAGTATGCGTATGAAATCGATACTATGACAAAGGATGATGGTGGGTTGAATATAAATCAAAATGATAATGTGAATGTTGATGGAAATGACAATGAAATTGGTGATGAGAATGTTAATAGTTTTGTTGATGTGAATGATAATGGGAGTGATGATGGAGATGATACTGATGTATTTGATGATAGTGATGATGATGCCATAACAGATGACGAGGAATATAGGACTAATAAAGAGGTAGCAGCTTCAAGTAGAAAAAAAGCTAGGGAAGAGATTGAAGGTCAATTTCAACCATGGAAGAGTGATGATGATGGGGGAAATTCTGACTCTGATTTTGTTCCAGTGAGTAGTAGTGATGATGAAGATTGGGTTAAAAAGCTTAGATCAAAACCAGCCGAGGAGATACACTTCAATCCGAATGTTGATATTAAAGAGTTTGACTTTTTGTGAATATGATATTCGAAGCACCTGCACAGTTGAAACATCAAATTAGGTCATACGCTGCAAAACATAGGTATCCCATCTGGTTTAAAAAAAATGATAAACAAAGGATTCAAGCTAAGTGCACTGATTGTCCATGGTCTTTATATGCAAGTTATGAAGGCAATGAGCAAACTTTTAAGGTGAAATCATACCAAAAAGTCCATAGGTGTTCAAGCAAAACAAGCATAAAAGCAGTTAATTCTGAATGGTTGGAAAAACAGTTAGGTGAAAGGATAAGGTTAACACCTTTCATGGGTTTAATTGAAATAAAAAACTTGGTAAAAAAAGAGATAGGTGTTGAGGTTAATACAAAGATGTGTTTCAAAACAAAGAAGAGAGCCTTGGCTGCTGTGAGAGAGTCATTGAAGGATCATTATGCAAAACTTTGGAATTATAAGAATGAATTGGCAAGATCAAATCCAGGAAGTACAATTGTCTTGAAGGGTACTGGTGATGACTGGGGAGGGCCTCCAGAATTCAGAAGATTTTACATATGTTTTGAAGCAATTAAGAGGGGATTTGTTGAGGGTTGTAGGAAATTTGTTGGGGTTGATGGATGCTTTCTAAAAACTTGGATAAAAGGTGAACTTTTGGTAGCTATGGGAAGGGATGCTAATAATCAGATGTTCCCAATTGCATGGGCAGTAGTTGAGAAGGAAGACCAACACATTTGGAGGTGGTTCCTTAACTTGGTTGCAAGAGACATACATATGGGAGATGGAGATGGATGGACTATAATGTCAGACCAATAAAAGGTAATCTGTTTTCTATGTGAATTCTAAATGATTGTGTTTTTTTTTTCTTCTCAAGTATTCCATTTAATTCTCTTATGGTATACTCCCTCCGTCCCATACCTACGTGCACACTTTTCATTTTGGGCGTCCCAAACCTACGTGCACATTTCCTAAAATGGAAATGAATCTTTACTATTCCCTCCACTCATTCTCTCTCCTACATTATTTTAATACTCACAACACCATTATAATTTACTATTCTCTCCACTCATTCTCTCTCCTATTTTATTTTCACACTCACAACACTTTCAATATAATATTCCCTCCTTAATTTACGTGAAAAGTCAAACTAGGCACCAAGGTATGGGACGGAGGGAGTATGTTTCAGGGCTTAGAAATTGCTGTAAAAGATCTCTTTCCTGCAATCTATCATAGGAACTGTGCAAGACATATTTATGCTAACTTTCGAAAGAGAGGTTTCATTGGGGTAAACTATAGAAGGTACTTCTGGGCAGCAGCAAAATCAACAACAGAGGACCAGTTCAAGACAAATATGGAGAAGATTAAAGTTCTATCTGATAATGCTTACAAACATCTAATGGATAGGGATCCATCCCGATGGAGTAAGGCTTTTTTCCCTACTGATTGCACTGTTGACTCAGTTGATAACAACATGTGCGAAAGCTTTAATAACTGGATTTTAGATGCCAGGTATGAATTGAATTGTTTAAAACTTGAACTTTATCTAAATCTAGTGATTTTGTTTTTCTACTAATTTAATTTATGAATTGATGACAGGTATAAACCTCTCATTAGTATGTTAGAAGCAATTAGGCACCAGTTGGCATTTAGGATGAAAGAGAAAAGGGATAACAAGGAGGGCAAGAAGTTTCATTACATCTGAATCTTTACAACAACAATCCAAGACCAAGAAGAAAAGAAGCAGGGTTTAATTATATTAATGTTGAAACTTTTGGAGTACTCAGATCAAGAATGTTTCAAACTTAGTCAAACTGTGCAACTTTTTCTGTTTTGATTGGTGCACTAGTTTTACTGTAATATTAGTGCAATATTGTAATCAGAGCTTTGAAATGTTTGGTAGTTGTAATTTGAACTATTACTCCTCAAGTTTCTTTATTTTGTGAAACCTCTGTAATTGTTTAATCTTCAGCTGGTGAAAATATAGCTAAGTTAAACCCTTGCCACATTCTTAGTTTGAGTTTGTATATTTATGAAAGGGCCAGCTTTGAAGTGAAACAGGGGAAGTTGCACTGTTGATGGGTGTTTTTTCCTTTGGTTCTTTGTTGGAAGGGGTTGGATGTCTTAAATCCACATTATTTTTTGACTGTTAGGGACCTAACTTGAGTTTGGTTAGGTTTCTTCATAAAGTAGACAATATCAGTAGGTGATATTCGCAGAAGTAAACATAAGCCTGGAGGTTTTAGAAACTTGATGGCATAGGAATCTTAAGAAGTTACATGTCACCACTGACCAATGATAAGCTATCACTTAAAACCCAAACCTGCTTAAGAGAGATAGTTCTGGAATGGTTTCACAGAGGTTTTACAAAGACATTTAAAATACCTTTTAAAATGTGGTGGCACCAATCTTTTAGCTAATTACCTGTCTTTGAGGTGCACAAGATGTGGATAGTAAATATGTTGATGCCAGATTGAGGGGGCATCCCCAACCCTTGTTACGTGTCTTTGAGGTGCACAAGATGGGTTTTGAATGACAAATATAAGAAGTGGCTGCCATGTGTACAATGCAAATATGAAAACCAAGATACACTTCTTGGGGCTTACCAGAGGAATTAGAAGACATATGAAAACCAAGATACACTTCTGCAGAAATCAAGAAAGAACAAAATCAGAAGGAATTCCAATCACAAGAACCAAAAATTTCTCAAGATTTCAATCCATTTCCTTGTACATATACTCTACATTCAATCAAATGGAAAGTCAAACATAACACAAAGCTCTGATTACAATAACACATCAGCAGCAACGGGGTGTGCGCCTGGTCATCAATGAAGCGTGCGCCTCCAAGGCAGAATGTTGGGCTCTGCTTAAAGAAGGTTGAGGCGAGCGCCTGGATTATGTCGAGGCGGGCGCCTGGGCTTCAGTTGCTGATTCAATTGTTGAAGTGGTGTGAGGCGGCCGCTTGGATGAAAGAGAGGCGTGCGCCTGGCTGAAGAACGAAATCATTGAGCGATTGACGAAGAGACGCTTTGCGGGCGGTTTCCCAGCGGATTGCGGCCGGATTGTCAGGCGCCTTGGAGGGTTTGATCCATTAAACTAGGTGGACGCCACGCAAGACTAAAATTGCCAACATGGGTGCCAACTAGGAAGGGTTTAACGGTGGATGGACGGGAGATAGACAGAAGGATGTAATAATCCATGAAATCAATAGTTTAAGGATGAAAAGGTAACGAAAAATAGTTTAAGGACGAAAAGGAAAAACTTAAAATAGTTTAAGGACGAAATTGGTACTTTTGTCAATAGTGAGAAGTAGGAAAAGACGCAAGCAAACTTGGATAATACTGATTGAAAATGATACTTCACGTGTCTCAAAATAAATATCGTACTTTCCATTTTGATTTATCCTATGATAAATGTCGAATTTTCAAATACGAGAAGTACCTTAGTGCAATTTTAGTATTTTACAAGTTTGTAAAGCACTTTCTTAAAAATATTGACAAGTCAACTGACACATTTGTTATTTGTTACGAAATAAAGAGAGTATGAGCTTAATTGAATTGGATAAAACTATGGCGAATAGGTCGGAGTGGAGGGCGAGAATTGGGGGTTGATTTTTTTTTATTGTTTTTAATTATTATTTTTCATATATATATATATATATATATATATATATATATATATATATATATATATATATATATATATATATATATATATATGTATATTCTTTTATTATCATTTTTTTCTTCTCTTCTTTTCCTTTTCTAAATTTTATTCCTATTTCTCCTTTAACTTTTTTTTTCTTTCATTTTTTTTTAATGCTGACACATGAGAAATCATGTTAGTAAACCTCAAATTATTTTGGGAGTAACGATTTGTTATTGTTGTTTTTTAGATGGTATGCGCGAGAAAAAATAATGGTTCCAAGGACATAAAATTTAAAAACCTTAAAAACACCTACTATTAGGATGAAACTTGGATGGAAGTAATTAATACAATATATTTTTATTTATTTTTACTTTTGAGTTAATTTACTTTTTTTTTTTTTGAAGCAAACAACACATAATTGCATTAATTAAATATAGAAGAAAAAAATAGTACTACCAAAAAAGAAAATGATTATTTATTTTGAGATAAATGTCATATTTGCAAAAACTCTAATATAACTTAATACATCAAAAGACCATGTAGTAGTATATGTTATCACCTTGAATATAACTCAAATAATAATAATAATAATAAAAAAAAAAAAAATCTAAACTCCCCACCTAAGTAATTTCAAAACCTGGGGGTCAAGAAAAAAAAATAAAAAACTGGAAAATGAATTTAATGAGATTGAAATATGACAATCACTATGTATCAAGGTATTAAGTTTTCTTTTTAGGCATCATCATCTGATTTCTGGCCAGGAGTTCCCGCAAGCCAACCCCACACGCCACCAGAACCTTGCTTCTGCTTTGCACTTAAGGCAGCTTCTTCTGAAGCAGCCTTTTGTCGTTGGAGTATTTCAAGTTCTTTCTGTAACGTCTCCATGGTTTGAAGTTTCTGTCGTAGCTCTGCAACATCAACCTGTTGATTCAAACAACAATCAGCAGTTGAGTTTGATATTTCGATGAAGGAATATAAATTGGGGCCCATGGTTTCTTGGGCACCGGGATAAGCTCACAAAGGGTAAATTACAACATATTTTACTTGGCTCAACCTGAAAACAAATAACCCTTGAGCATCCTTTTTTTTTAATCTCCTACAAGAATCTAATGTATAGCAAAGAATCCCCGACTTCATTCACAAAATAGAGTGGTATAAAATTTGGCTGGTAAGGGTAATATAAAATAGTCTAATTTGAGAAGTCAAAAACTTTTGTGGCTGAAGTTCTACTTGACGATACCTTACTGAAACTGCACTATAAATATTGAATTTTCCATAAATGGGAACATCTTTTGGGGACAAATAAAAGAGGATCTAGCTGAGACGGAGTATAAGGGATCATAATGCGGGATCCCTATCATTTTTGCAACAAAGAACAAGAACAAGTTCCAGGAGTCTTTTTGTTCCGATGAAATAATGAAGAGGGTGATAAGATGATGCAGAATAGCACTTTGCAGCTCGCAAAAAGTAAAATATGGCATACAATATAGCAGTATGAACCCCAATTATTATTATTATTTGTCAATGTTGATGACCTATAATCAGTGAAATTGTCTTAGCTGGGAGCATTATGTTGAGTCAACCAACATTTTGACAAAAGAATCAGCAAGACAAGCACAATAAAAAGCTACCTCTAGTTTAAAACATCTCGACTGCTCAGTTGCAAGCTGACCACGTACAGACTGGAGCTCCTGCAATATAAATAAAGAGAGAAATTACATTCACTTTTCAGCAAAAAAATAGAGTTAAACATAGTTCGCACCTCCAATACATAAGTCAAACAAAATTAAATAGATGTCTACCTAAATGAGAGCAGTTCTTCCTCTTACTAATACACTAAACTTTTTGATCCCTAAATTTGAAATATCCTACTAGCATGCACACGCAATTCAGGGTGTAACATTTGGGTATAATTTATTTAACAACTCAATCTAATAAACCGTGCAGATTACACTTGCCAGATTTATAAGAACTACATTGATCAGAATGTAAGAAGGATTACCTTGTATAAATCTGTGTTCCTAGATTCAGCTTCTATCAAGTCTTGCTTTAGCTGGAGGGACTGCAACTTCTCCTTGCTAAGTGATGATTCTAATTCTTCCTTCTCCGCCTTGAGGGTTGAAATCAAACGTTCACTGACTTCTTCAACCTTGCTCCCCTGCAAAATATTTTAATAAATTAGTATGAAAGCAGGTTGGTTGTCCAAGCTTCTGAGTTTTTTCGCTATCTTGGATCCATTATCCAAAAGGATGGAGAGTTAGATGGTGATGTGGCTCATAGGATTAAAGCAGGTTGGTTGAAGTGGAAGAGTGCCACAGGGTTTCTATGTGATCGCGGCATGCCCAATAGATTAAAGCCCAATAGATTAAAGGGAAAATTCTACCGCACGGCAATTAGGCCGGCATTGCTTTACGGCACCGAATGTTGGGCCGTGAAACAGTGTCACGTGCATAAGATGAATGTGGCGGAGATGCGTATGCTTCGATGGATGTGCGGTCATACAAGAAAGGATCGATTGGGGAATGAGGTGATCAGAGGTAAAGTAGGAGTTGCGCCCATTGAGGATAAAATGAGGGAAAATCGTCTGAGGTGGTTTGGACATGTGAGAAGGAGACCGAGTGATGCACCGGTTAGGAGGCCGGAACAGTGGAGAAATGATAAAATGGCGAGGGGTAGGGGAAGACCCAAACAAACTTGGATTAGAGTGATTGAAAATGATATGAGTTTACTTGGAGTGGATGAAAGTATGGTGTTGAAGAGGCCGGAGTGGAGGGCAAAAATCCATGTGGGGGGCTGATTATTTTTTATTTATTTATTTAATTTTATTATTTATTTATTTATTTATTTATTATTATTATTATTATTATTATTATTATTATTATTATTATTATTATTATTATTTATTTATTTCCAACAACCTTTTCACACGATGACATATGATGATTCATGTTAGCCGACCCCAAATTATTTTGGGACTGAGGCTTTGTTGTTGTTGTTGTTGTTGTTGTTGTTGTTGTGTATGAAACTCATTTGAAACTCTTAACTTTTTAAGAATGTAGATTTAAGGTGTTGTATCCTCTTGAAATTGCACTAAAATTATAGCCATTCTTGGAAATGAGACTATATTTCGGGGATAAACCAAAAAGGAAAGAGGGAAGGGAGTATATTCTTCCTTCACAGGTCATACTGACAGTAAATTCATCATAACAGATCACAGTAAATCAATTTGTAAAGTCAATTACCATGGGTTCCGAGTCATTACTATCCACAACAATTTCCCTTATTTTCCCTTCTTGGCCAGCTTCGAACTCTGACTCTACATCTCGGGTCGCGTTCGTACCATTTTGTGCTCCTGACACACTATCCATTGGAGTGGCCACAATTTTTGGTTGCAAGGTTGATTTGTGGCTCGGTTTAAGTAAGTTGACCTAAAACAGTGACCAAAGTCATAATAAGTAAAAGAATGAAACAGAATAAGCTTGCCAAAAAGGTTTTAAATAGGGGTGGAGGGAGAGAGACTAAAGATCACTATCAACCTCATTGCTGTACCGCCCATTATATCCTCCAAAGGATACCAGAATATCTTCACCATTATAGGAGCTCAAAACCACACTCAAGCCCTGCAATAAGATTAAAACTTAATCCCTGAAAGCAAAGGCGCTGCTAGTATTATAAGCGATGGCTTAATTAAATATGCATTGTATTGGATATGTGACCATCAGTCACTACTGTTCAAATGTCAGTACAGTCTTATCTTGTGTCCTTCCGGATGAACCCAAACTCCAAAGTTTAACCATAATATTAGAAGAGCGAGTGACATCATCCTCTGATAAAATTACCTCACTAGAAAGAGGAACCCGCTCTTGAACAGTAGTTACCACTGACCAGGCAAGTGTAGACATGTTAAGGACAACAGTTTCTGAGACACCTGTAAAACCATTGAAAGAAGTAATAAGTACTGAAAACCGGTAAATGGGATAGCATTTTAAAAACATGTCAATTGGGCTGGATGGTAAGCCTGGTGACAGAGTATTAGAGAAGCAAGTAATTCAAGCCTTCGACCACAAATGAGTAATGTGAGTCACTTCCCATTAAGATACCCTTTTCTTACTGCACCTTCAGGTTTGTGGACAAGATATACCGACTCGTGGATTTCTAGGAAATCAGTGCAATCTTCAGCTAACAGTCACTAGCACATCTTTAGTTCCTCATAAGTAATTATGCTCCACTAAAGCTACAGCCAATAGGCACTGGGGTAATGTTGTTGTTGTGGAATGAATGATGGTAATGACAATCATTTTATAGAAATATGACCCCTTGACAAGTTGAAGACACTATTCAAGTTTTAACTCCTTCATGTGTATCTTTTAGCAATTTCAATACCAAGAAGTTCTACTACAGTAGCTTCTCCCACAGATGTCAACTGAAAATGCCAAGACGGTTTAATCCAGTAACTTCTACCACTCATTTCAAATAAAAGAGAAATTTAAAAGTCAACTCCTGGAATACATACCACTCTTGTTATCACCACCACCGACAATAAACCAATTCTCCCCAATTGTTACACCAGCATGGCCCGCACGTGGACTCGGTATATCACCTTGTTGGGTAGGTCTTGACCATTCCATCTTCACACAGGTTGGATACACATATAAGTAAAATACAGGTCAGACAAAAGTTCCAAAATGGGAGGAATAAGGTCATCTTACCGTTTGCAAGTCGAGGACATGCAGATCGTTGAAGCACGTTGCATGTGAACCTCCGCCAAAAATAAGAAGATAATGCTCCGCATGTACTGCTGCAGCATGATCAGACCTTGGAGAAGGCGGTGATCCCCTACAGAAACATAGAAACGAGCACACTTCAAAGACAGGTAGAACTCGAAGATTTTGTGATGATACTGACAAAATAGTTCCACCAAATAGCACGAACAAGGGACTCAATGCAGCTAAGGACCGGTGATAAGCTGAACTTATTTCTTCGACCAAATGGATAATATAGAGGAAAATATGCTGGTGTTTGAGAATCTAACACACTTTAATTGCATTAAATATGAGCATAAGTTGTCAGGATGACCAACACATTTATTAGCAACAGACAACAAGGATATCTGTGAAACTGCAAAAATAGAAAAATCCAGTACATATTCAAGAATTATGCAGCTACGAACCAGTGGACAATGGACTGATCATTGAAGAATAAAATCCACTAGCAACTAAGAGCATACATATTCATTGCTTCACTAAATCCTTCATACATGTTAATGAGCAATGAAATTGAAAGGACAAACTTGCTTTGGAAAAAACAAATGAGCATCTTACACTGCATCTATTTCATCCCAGGTCATTGTTTCCAAGTCCAAAATGTGCAGATCATTTAAAAGGGATCTATTTGCATCTTGTCCACCAAATATGACTAAGCTTGTCCCTACAAGGGTCACTGATTGGCCTCCGCGTGAGACCTGCAAAAGTAGAATTCATTCACAAACAAATTACGAAATGAGATTGAGCCTTGTTAATTTTCCAGAATTTGTGCAACTGCTACAGTTTGAAATTCCATAACCCACAACTTCAGCAATTGAAACTTAGCTCTAGTTACTATCGTTTTTCGGTCAAAGGATACTCCCCAAATAAATATGAACAAGTGCATCTCCTTGTTAATAATCAAAGAAGGAATGTACAACACTAATATGAGCATCTACTTGTTAATGTACAACATTACCATGAGACCCTTCTGAGGCAAGAGAAGGAGAAACTGCGGTAATTATGAAATCGATCCATACGCCATAGACTATTAGGTATAATGTTTTCATCCATCCGTCCCCTTAACAATTCCACTTTGAAAGAAACATTCGAAGGAACTTTTTCAGTTTCACATTGTAACAATCCGAGCCCAAAAACCCCGTCCGCTACAAGCACCATACACTGACACACCAAACACAAACATTTTGGGCCCACTTGGCTTACCACATGCACACCCCAAAAGTCAATGGATGATGTTGGTGCCAATTAGTAGCTTTGTGGGCTTCTTAATAGCACACTAAACTCCCACACCTAGCCAATGTGGAATGGAGTGTTACAAACACCCCCACTTAAATCCTTGTTGTCCGTGGCAAGGCCCATTAGGTCCACTAGAATCGTACCCCCGGGTGAGTTCGCACGCCTTTTGGCCAGGATTCCGCCTTGATACCATAATGATCTGAGCCCAAAAACACGGTTCGCTACATAAGCATCACACACTAGCCCGCTGAACACAAATATCTTGGGTCCACTTCGCTTACCAGAAACCCACCCAAAAGTACATGGATGATGTTGGTGCACAGTTGTAGCTTTGTGGGCTTTTTAATAGCACACTAAACTCCCACACCTAGCCAATGTGGGATGGAGTATTACACACACACACATTGAGTTTCTATGTTTGTTACTCCAGCAATATAGTAAGGTACAGTCTGGACAACCATCACAAAGTTTCCTAACTTAATAGATTCATCTCTTGGAACAAGCAGCTTCCTTCCTAGTAAATAAGCATCTTAGATAGTTCCAGTTCTTTGTGAAAGAAAACAGGTAGTGCCACAAGGTACTAGAATATTTACCGGAGGCTTTCCATAAGTCTTCATTGTTGACCACGTACTAGTGTGAAGATCAAATGCCTTCACTGTAAAAAGAAAAATATACATAAATAGAATACTAGAAAGTAAGCTGGGGATACAAGAGATAAATAAGGCATCTGATAACATATAAATATCATCAGATTTCCCGCTTTGCATGGAAGAAAGCTTAGAAACTTTTTATGATATGTTTAATCAGCATTATGAATCCTATAAATGAATCTTTCTGAAAGAAAAAACAGCAAAAGGATTTGGTAACCGCTTTGTAGTAACAAGATGCCTGACAGACTGGGAAAATAAGGAATTGTAAACGTCACTGTTCACAACAACAGTGTTGGCACTATCAAGGCACTTTCTTATGGATCTCCAAGAGGCTTTCCAAACAAACACACATCTTTAAAAGGAGTTCCAGTAAGTAATAAAGTCAATATGTTAACCTAAGTTACTTTGAAGCAGAAACGCATTGAGATAAAAGCTTTAGAATGGATGAAGACCAACATTTTGGGAAACCATGATAAAGAATATAATCTAGGTTGAGTTGTAGCGCTACAAAGATATACTCCTAAACTTGCAGTGACATCAACATTCTGGGGTATGAAACGAATAAAAAAGCGAAGCGACTTTGCCCCACCCAAAATGTTGATCTTAAAGGTGTATAAGAATAGATTAAGGGACCCAGAATCAACAATTCAAAAGAGAGCTAATAAGTAGAAAGAAGACTTTTAAAGCCTTACACAAGAATTCTGAAATATTATCAACTCCTTGAATTGATATTACACACATATGCTTCTGCGATTTTATTTCTATGCACTAAAATTTTCAATCTAACAAACCAGTATAAATATATTTGATTTTCATATATGATGCTTAAACATGATTAAGGTCGAAGTAAAATAAAAGAATGTTAATTTAAAACGCTGCGAACCTTGTATGGTCTCAGAAGGGTCCTTTGTATGTCCAGCAATTGAAATAAGCTTATTTCCTTCCCATGGAATCTACAGACCAACAATAATACAATCATACAATGTTAGGGAAGAGAGTAGTTGTGACATTTGCTATCCTCAAGTATATACAATCAACTGCAACACTTCTCATTCATGAACTCTAAAAGCAACAAGCATACGATTCCATGCTCACCAAGGAATGCCCTGCACAAGGAGCTGCAGTTACTGGAGATGATGACTCAGCCTCTGCACTGACTTTAGCTTCAACTTTGGACCATGTCCAACTTCTTAAATCAAAGGCCTGCGTTATCCTCGTCAGAATTGAAAAAAAAATGTAAAAACTGCTATTCTTTTCTTTAATAAGCACAAAAATAAAATAAGACATTAGAGTAACAATTTGAACAAGTGTACAAGAGAACGAAATACAAATTCAGATCTTCCACAATAGAATAGGTGATCACAATGAATTAAATGAAAATCTGGTAACATTTACACGTAGAGAAGCACCGAATTGAGGAATGAGGCCAAAACTCTTGCATTTCCTGTAATGATGAAAATTGAGCATCTGAATATATTATTTTACCTGAAGATCATTTAGGTAACGCCCATTGTGGTTTCCACCAAATATATACATTTTATCATCAATAACTGCTGCTCCATGCTGCAAATTTTAGAAACGTGCTCAAAGAAGAGGAGGAAAAGAACCAATCAACTTCTGCGAAAATGGAAGAAAGCCATACCTCATATCGGGCTTTTGGACGTTGACCAGAAACTGGAGGTGTGACCCACTGGTCATATACACCAACTGAATCAAGGCCTTCTGATACAACATCCTTATCCTGAGTTTCTGCAGAATTCCCATTCTCAGCGGGAATAGTTTTTGTTTCGGGAGAGGTGTTTCCATTCTCAGTTACAGTGAACACTTTTTCTTTTGAAGCATGCTACAAGAGATACAGAAAAGGAAAAATTGATCTATTGAGTATAAAAGCATATTGCTAATCAAATGAAAGAATAAACCACCAATTGTGATCAAATACAGTTCAAGGGCCCCCTACCACCCCTCTCAAACACGATTCAATAGAGCATACAAGTATTCTTGATTTCATAATCATCACTTATTGGTGCTGTGATTAGGGAAATAGCTAATGGGCAGATGGCGGCTTATATTGGGTGTATGCATATTCTTAATTTGTTCATCATGTTTGAATTGATTTGCGTAAGTGATTGTTTCTTTCTCCCATTGAAATCGTAGTATTTGATGATGATAGCCACTAAACGGAATCAAGGATTGCACCAATGGATTGACAAGTTAGGTAGTGAAAGATGGAGAGGGTGACTTAACAGCTTAAGTTGATACTTACAGTGTCGGCAAGGATTATTATGACATACTTATGTAAAAATATTTTTGAAAATGTTCTTAATGCTTATGAGCTATCCTTATTCACAATATAGAAAGTAGGAAAAATTGGTTTGTCGCATTTTTTCATCTGCAAAAAACTTTTATCACATTTTCCACATCATGATTAAATTAAGTGTATATTCACCCGTGCTCCCCCTCCCCTCCACCTCCCCAACCCCAACCTCCCCCCCCCCCCACATCAATTACAAAATCTATCAAGAAAACATCATGACACTCCCTCTATTCCTGAAAAGAGTCCAATATCCCTTTTGGTATATTCTAAAAAAGTGGCATTAACTATTTTGTCATCTTCTTACGATATGTGCTCGGTCAAATGGGATTTTTTTTTTGAGAAGAGAGGCAGTGTAACATTCATAATAAATGGATTTTTTTAATAAGTAACAACAACACATAACAAATATAGAACTTCCAGCAAACTCACATTCATTTCCACATCTACAACAGGCTCAGTTATAAAGTTGGATGTGCGTGAATACCATCCCGGATCTTCTTCCTACCAAGAAAAATGCAGTGTATACGCTTAAGGTTCAACATACACTAGATAGAATTGTAGCATCTATAGACTGCACATACCTCCAATATCTTTACGAATAGGCGCATTGCTTCAGTGGAGGCCATGTTTCCAAGTCCATTCCAGCTGCAAAAAGAGAACGCTATATATGAGTTTGAAGTATAAAAACTATTTTCACTCAATAATTTACGAAGAATCTCAAGTATCGTCCACTAGAAATGACATATAAGGCTTTATATCATTGGCTAACTATTTGCGCTGAGGTTTAATTTCACATGTATCTTGTCCAGCTCGAATATGTGTGAACTCAGCCACATACGAAGATGGAAAAGTTTTGGTATAACATTAAAGTAATACTCAGTTTGGAGACTAAGCAAATGCTAAGGATGCGTCTTTGTCTAGCAATTGAAAAATCTAAAGGATCAGAAAAAGATGACAACTAGAGAGCTTCTTCAGCGTGCATTCACTGACCTCAAGTAATACCAGAGGATGAATGGAAAGGGAACCAAAATCATTTAACCTGATATGGTTGCTTTCCCCAGTTGACACCAAAATTAAGAGTGATGGAAACAAAATAAAGTAATTTCACCCAATTTCTGGCCACCAAAAGGTCAACTTCCGCCTGACTAGCCCATTAGGCCGAAGCGGTGAATGTACCAGAACTAAGGTTGTGCCTATGATCCCAAGTTTTTATAGGAACATAAGCCCTGGTTGATATATTTTAAATTCTGGGGCCCCTAATGAACATAAACACTGAAAATATAATGGCAGAAAAGAAATCACGGAGCAACTAGTATATATCCTTAGTTGAGTTGAATATAGCAAGAGGTTTAAGTACAAGAGGGTGAAAGATTTACAACTTAAAAGACTTGATGAAACGTCATTCACGGAGGGGTCCTAGAAAGCTGCAACAAGACCTTTTCAAAGGAAAACTGAAGTCCACTATAGGATAAAGTACTAGAGAGTATGACTAGTGAGGTATTTACAATTATACTTTCATCTCCACTTTGTTCAGGTGTCTATATTAGATCAGATCAGATTTGTAACGTGTTGAATGATAGAATCTAGAAATATTAGACTAGCCAATGAAGAGCTGATAAAGCTGAGAGACAATGTGCATTTAAGGGTCAGCAAGACCATACAAGAAGGGGTTGTTTACTTAACCCAAGAAAATTACAATGTGCATTGAAAGGAAAAAAATAAAAGGCGTCGCAGGCTGATCCTAATCCTTGATTGCGGCCCCCGATTTTCAGTTAATGTGGTAATAAAGAACTACTCCCTCCGTCCAATATAAGATTTCACAAATGGGTTTTGCACGGGAATTAAGAAAATGTGTAAGTGGCGTAAGTGTTGTGAGTATGAAAAGTGAGGTAGGAGAGAGAAGGTGGGGTAGGGAATAGTAAGTTGATTGCTGTTGTGAGTATAAAAGTAAAGTAGGAGAGAGAATGAGTGGGAGGAATAGTAAAGATTCTTTGCCATTTTAGGAAAGTGAAATCTTATATGGGACGGAGGGAGTATTATGGAACTCTACTAAGAAAGTTCCAACATGTTGAAAAGCGTATGTATTTTCTTTATTATTTGGGTAGATGGGATAGTTAAGAGACGCTTTAGCATACACTTGAGGAGTGAGCATCAATGCATCCGTGTATGACCTTAATATCCATTATTGATGATCAACAACTATTAACATTCTGGTACCGTTAAGCACCGAGTCTTTTCTTAGTATTGGCAAATGATGCTCATCTTCTGACATCATATATTTGTTGGTTGCTTCAGAATTTTCGCTTATAGACATTTTATTTTGTCACGTGGCAATCATAAACTAGCCAAATTTAATAAGATCTCAGATGCCCAGGGGGCTTGCGTTAGTCCTTCATGCATAAAAAATGAAACCCTTCATTAAACCAACATTAAAGTCAGAGGGCCCATAGACACTAACCTTGTCCATTTGCTTTGCTCCACGGGACTCCATCCTCTAGGTTTTGGAATATTACAAGGTCCAACAGTTGCCTGCATCCAATAAGAACCACAAAATAAACAGCCATCACTCTGAAACAAGTAACCAAAGACAGACAACTAGTCGTAACTCATCACCAACATATCTCGAAATTGAGAAGTGCTACAATTTCCAAGAAAAAGGTATATCTTTCACTCTAAATTGATGTGTCAACCATATGACTGCTCACTCTAAGCTGATACATCAATTTGGACTTGAGAGTCAAACTCGTATATTTTAACCACTTCCTTAAATTATGTCAATAACTTACAAAAAAAGGAGGTCACATCTACTCTTCTTGACTATCCTAAACAATGAACCCAATTCAATTGATTTCACTCACACTATGAATTTTAATCTGAATCAAACTGCAAACTTTCCTCAATTAAGTCACTAATTTTATCGAACGTCCCCAAATAGCAAAAAACCAATGCATTACAGGGTCTTTAGATGTTCAAATAGCATTGTACCACGATAACTGATCCCTTTCAACTCCTAAAATTTCCCCTATTTTGAGCTACAATCCATAATGCCAATCACAATCCCAATTCAACCCAGATCTACCACGACTCATATCAAAGTACGAAGCACAATCACAGCATTTTACACAAAACTCATCACCAACCAACACTGGATCAAGTTAGCATTTCTTTTGCATGTCAAGATTTGGCAATTTGCGCAAATGGAGGGTAAGAAATGGAAACCTGTTGGTGGAGTGCGTAGAGCAAGAGAGCGACATCGTTTGAGAATTTGGAGCTGACACCTTTGGCGGAAGAGTTTGGAGATCCACCAAAACCTGCATATGAAGCTGCCGCGAAAAATCTGTCCGGGTATGCGAGGCCAGAGCTTGCCCTCGCCATAGCCATTTCTCCTTCTCCGTGTGTGTGTTTTTGTTAGATCAGATCGAATTATGAATATTGATTGCCAAATTGGCGATTTGAAATTGAATTTGGGGCGAAGATGAAAGACGGTCTCGGCCCAATTTATTTATATGCTCCAAATTTATACCGGTGTGGTGGTTTGAGTGTTGCCAACGGTGACGCCTGCTTGGTCATATATATTTTTCTTCTCATTTGATGTACTTGTAGCTGGTATCCGCACGGGAAGCTAATTTGATAATATCATAATTTATTTTTTATAATATAAGTATATTATAAATGAATTAAAACATTAACATTTATAAAGTTAGAAAAATTGTGTTCAATTTTAATAATTTTGTTGTACATAAGTTTAATAGAAATTGCATTGTGACTAACAATGTAGCAATTTTTGCTATTTTATTTTTGATGTTCATACTTTATGTCATTTATTTTTGATGTCATAATTTATGTCAGTATGCAACATTTTTTATGGACGTTAACAAAGTGAATGAAAAACCTAACGACCTATTTCTCTTCAAATTACAACATTTTAAATACAATGTAGGGGGTTTCAACCCTTAACCTTCCCGAGAAAAGTACATCTTTAAGCTAAATGCTCATTGGCATTATTAACGACCTACTTTGATATATATATAGTAACTATTATGATTAACTAATATTATTAATAGTAATAGTTAACATATATTGTAACTATAATACTATTACTTAACCTATATAGTAAATTAATACTATTTATAATAATAGTTAGCATATATAGTAACTATTATAGTTAACTAATACTATTAATAGTAATAGTTAGCATATATAGTAATTATTATAGTTAACTAATACAATTAATAGTAATAGTTAACTTATATAGTAACTATTATAGTTAACTAATACTATTAATAGTAATAGTTAACATATATAGTAACTATTATAGTTAACTAATACAATTAATAGTAATAGTTAACTTATAAGGTAACTATTATAGTTAACTAATACTATTAATAGTAATAGTTAACCTATATAATAACTATTATTATTAACTAATAGTATTAGCTAATAAGGAGAATACCAAAAGTCATATAGATTTTGGGATAGTGATGACGTGGCTTCTCCAAAATCAAGAGTTTACCTAAACTTGTCCACGTGGCGAAGCCATAACCCTCCTCACTAACTTTAATATATATATATATAGATTTGTGCATGATATATGATGATCAAACATATTTTTTATCACATATATCTATTTCTATTATAAAAAAAATATGTGTACACTTGCTCATCAATTTTTTAAGAGATGAAAAAAATATAAAAATTTCTGAATGCTCAATCAAGATACATCAAGAAAGCACGACTCAGGACCTTATGAAGCATTTCAGATAATACTCAAGTTGTGATTATTATAAATCTGAATTATGTATACCCATAATTTATAAATGTGTCAAAATCATACCAACATTTCAAGTTTCAACCACTTGACAACCATTTACCAAAATAAAATATTAGCTGATCTCTTGAATATAGTTATCAAAGCTTTAGCCATCAAGCAAAATGTTATAATTTCTCTTGTGAGTCATTTTTTGATTAGGAAAGATTAGTCAAAATATATTTAATTAAACAGCAAAATATTCAAAAATTATACACTAAGCATAATATTATGTAAACATTTAACATGACATCTATTCTTTGTTAAACAATTCAGAGATATCAAATTTTATGATTCCATAAATTCACTAAAAATAAAAATGATAAATAGGAATATCTTTAGCTAAAATAGCTTACATCATAGTAAAATATTGTCATCTGCATATGACTCCCACAATATGCAACACATTTACAATCCCCTGTCATTATATTAAAAAATTATATGTAAATATAATACTAAAATAACCTGCTTATAATAAAAATGTTAATCAAATGATGATATTTCGATTAACGTACTCATTATTAACCAATGTCACATCCATTTTTCTAGCATTGCAGGCAGCCACAACCTCGAAATCTCCTAGAAGCAGTATAACCTCGCCAATAACATCTAGTAATATTTCAAGGAAAATAGCATAACTGTGAATCTTATGATCGCATTAAGATTTTGAATAAAAATAAGATATATTCTTACCCAAAACAAATTTCTCAGGGTAGCTACTTAAATCATTAAAGGAAGTGAATTGAAATCCATTGTCTGAGATCCGAGTAGGAATCTCAACTTCAGAAACTTTCGTCGCTAAACTTAAGATTATCTTCCATGGTTGATTAATTTTCGCCTTTTGATTAATAGGATTGTTTTGCTCCACACCGAAATTAGAAATCTTCCTGATTTGTCCTTCACTAAACTTTTCCTTCATTGTTGCAAACAAATTTGTTGGGACGGTAGCTTGAATTTTAGACCCCTAGGTAAAATAATGATAAGATATTATAATTAAAATAGAATTTTTATATTATAAAAATAGATAGTATTAAACTGTTAGTAATGCAAATTGTTAGTTAAAGAAAAAATATAAACAAAGAAGAAATATATATCTTAAGCACTAACCTCATCATCAATCAATATCATTTCAAGCGATTGTTTTTCAAGCTTATTTTTTGTTGTCCATACTTTCAAAATACGCACAACTATACTGCGAAGCTTAGTGTTCTTTTCGATTGAATTGATTGTAATCATCAGATTTTTTGTTGCCATTGCTCTTATTGCCTCCTAAAATATTAATCAAATTAATGTGTAGGTACAAAAAAGAGGAAATACAGACTGAGAAAAACAGAAGCTGAATATAAAATCTGCAGTGCTGGAATTTGAGTCAACTTGTCTGAATAAACTGTATCGACTCAAAAGGATCTAGAAGGGGTGGAGTACATGGCTGGAAAGATCTGTGAGTCTATTTTCTAACAAAAAAAAAACGGTTCGTAAAAATAGTGTTTGGGCATGAAGTTATTGCAGTTTTGATCAAGGCGCGCTTTGCTAACTGCACAACACTTCAGCAAAGCTATTGGAATTCTATCATCACTCTGATGCTCTGTATCTAGGTCTAATGTTCTCTTAAGATCCTCTGTAGTAATTTCTTATAGGGACGGAGGGAGTAGTTAATATTCAAAATATTAGCTACTCCCCCAGTTCCGTATAAGAAATATTTACAACAATCTACTCCTCTTGCGGAACTTCACATAATCAAATTATCAGGATCTATTGGATTTAATTTTCAAAGGACTAAAATTTCATTTAAAAATAATATAAGTTTAATTAATAATTAATTTCATTTAAATAAACGAAAACAATATGTTAGGTTTATATACAACAATAAAAAAGTGAGACGATAATTTTGATATAAAACATTTAAATAAACTTATTGGATTTATTTCATTTAAATAAATTTATTGGATTTATTTTAATGTATAATTATTAATTAAATAAACTTATTGGATTTAATTTTCAAAGGACTAAAACACAAATGAATGATTTTTATGGACCAAAAATTTGAATTATTGGGGAATTTAATTTTCAAAGGACTAAAATACAAAGGAAGTTAAAGGGCTAAAACACAAATGATTGTTATTTATGGACAAAAAGCTGAATTATTGGCGAAAATGGATGAAATTTAAGGACCAAAATGCAAAATATCGGTGAATAAGAGCTTGCCACGTGGCGAGATGTAGAGCTTGGATTTTCTTCTGCTTTAATATATTATATGTATTACGTGTTTCTTGGAGGTTAATCGTAACTAACGCGTAATCAACGTGATATGCACATAATTTTTATTATTTTTTTTAAGATAAACAACTTTCTTTAAAAAAAAGATTAAAAAAATGGTACAATCATTCTCTCGATACAACTCTGTGTATATATTTGGATCATTATAGTACTACTTCTTTCATCTCAAAAAGAATTATAAATAAATTATTTAAAAAAATATTTATTTTTGAACCGTTACTCTTTGATTATATTTTTAAATTCCTATTTATAAGACTCTTGCATGTATATAGATCATTACATTAACATTTCTTTTGTCCCAAAATAAAAATAATTGATCAATTTTTCTTTTGCTTAAAATAAAAAAAAAGTATTCATTTATTAGACTATATTATTGTAACTATTTCTAATTTATGTACCAAAGATTTCAATTTATAATATAAATTTTTATGTATATGGATCATAATTATAGTACTACTTCTTCTGTCTCAAAATGAATTATAAATAAAAATTTTAAAAACAAAAAATGTGCATTTGAATAAAATATTAATCGATCCAGTTTTGAAGAGTTACATTTCCTTATTTACTAATTTCTTTCCCTTTTTCTGAAAATTCAAAATTTGACTTCAAAATTCAAATGTTGATTGAGCTTAAATCGGGATAATTTACTGTATAAATATTTACCTTATAAACATTAACCTTTTATTAAATGAAAAATCAATTCATTAAATGAAAAATCTTTGAAACTAAGACAAATAAGAGAATTACATAATGTCATGTCATAATAGTGACATGGCTTAATATGAGAGCTCTAAATATTTATCTTTTAATATATTATATAGATAATAAACGTATGTATGATGCACATTATAATTTTTATTAGCAAAATTAACTAAATTATTGTTCATTCATTTCTTTTTATGAAACCGATTATTTATTGTGATCCTGATTTTGAAAATAATATACACGTTCAATAACCAAAATCGAACCATACTCCGATTATTTATATATAATATATATATATATATATATATATATATATATATATATATATATCTCACAAGAATTTTCTTAATTCTTTAATGGGAATAGCTTTGTATTCTATATTGATCATATTCTTTTTTTTGACACTTGTGTTTTAAAGTTGAAACTTGAAGGTGACTGAATTAGTTGAAGTTGACACTCAATGTGACAAATTTTCCGTCGACTTGATGTTGTAATCTGTAGCTTTTAATTTTTAAATTTTTCTATGTTATGGTTAAATTTGAAGGTGAACAATTAATATTTAATAATCTATGTTGTGGTTTGCATATTGAATATTTGTGACAAATCTGTTTAATTTTTTTTGACACAACTAATGATAATATTTATTTGTTGTATGTTTTTTTTTAAATATATTATATTGTAATTTGTAAAATCGACAGAATCGGACCGGGACTGAACCATTGGAACCGGACAAATGAGACTCGTCTTATAATGTATTGGCCCGATCCTGATCCTAAATTTATACAAAATCAAAGTATTAGTCCGATCCTGATTTTTTAAAATTTTGATAAAAATCGAAACAATTTAGATCATGAACACACTTAAATGAAAATATAGTAAGCATTATTGTTTCAAAAATACAAATGTCAAATAGATGTTGGGGTTATGAGGGACATAAAAGCACTTTTATTTGTTATCGAGGGGCAAGATAGCTAAACTCCCTTCCTCTATTCTATTCTCTGCACCAAAATAAATATTGTATTTTTTTTTATGTTAATGTGAATAAACTTTTAACAATAATTTTAGATTAAATTATTTATCTTAATAAAAATATAAAATTTGTAATTGATACAACATTTAAAATATTACAAAAACAATTTTCAAATTTTTATTATGATAATTAAATTAAATTATTATTGAAAGTTTCTTCGTACAAAAAGAAAATTGCAACATTTATTATATTATAGGACAACGGGAGTATGTAATTTGTGGACCGAAATAAATTTCTCGGCAAGGGCCTTTATTTGTTTTTTAATTATATGTTTTCTTAACTACAAAAATTATGAAACAAACAATACAAAAATAGTACATAACAATAGTTTGTTTCACTTAAAAATAAGGTTTATTATGTTCTGTTTGGTAAAATTGAAAATTTAGCACTGAAAACTTATGTCTAAAAAGTAGAATTAAAATTATTAAATTTTAAAAGCTGAAAATTTATTTGTGTTGACCTTAAAATTAAGGGAAATTTACCATATAATTTCTCAAACTTATCAATTTTACCTCACAAGACAACCAATATTTGATTTAATCATATAATCACTATCTTAATAAGTACATCCTTCCATCATTTTACTAAGTTCACTCTCCCATTATTTTATTAATTTCACCCTCCTTATCAATTTACTTTCTCTCCAACTACCATCCCCTTAGGTCACCCCCTCCCCATCTTCTCCTTTCAACACCTCCGACAACCATCAACTACGGCGACCAACTCCGGCGACTTTTTTTTACGCTAGTGACCTCTCCGGCGATCAAACAACTAATAACTTAACTTATCAGTAAGTTCTCATTTGTCAACTAAACTACTAAGAACACGATCAACTCCGGCGACCACCAACTCCGGCGACCAAACAACTGAGAACTTAACTTATCAGTAAGTTCTCAGTTGTCAACTAAACTACTAAGAACACGATCAACTCCGGCGACCACCAACTTCGGCGACCAAACAACTGAGAACCTAACTTATCAGTAAGTTCTCAGTTGTCAACTAAACTACTAAAAACACGATCAACTCCGGCGATCACCAACTCCGGCGATCTCTCCGGGGACCAAACAACTGAGAACTTAACTTGTCAGTAAGTTCTCAGTTGTCAACTAAACTACTAAGAACACGATCAACTCCGGCGATCACCAACTCCGGCAACCTCTCCGGCGATCAAACAACTTAGAACTTAACTTATCAGTAAGTTATCAGTTGTCAACAAAACTACTAAAATCACAATCAAACTCCGGCGACCACCAACTACGGCTACCTCTCCGACGACCAAACAACTGAGAAATTAACTTATTAGTAAGTTATCAGTTGTCAACTAAATTAATAAAAATACGATCAACTTCGGCGACCACCAACTCCGGCAACCACCAACCCCGACGACCTCTCCAGCTACCAAACAACTGAGAATTTAACTTATCAGTTGTCAACTAAAATACTAAGAACACGATCAACTCTGGCGACCAAACAACTGAGAACTTAACTTATCAGTAAGTTCTCATTTGTCAACTAAACTAATACGAACACGATCAACTGCGCCGACCACCAACTCCGGCGACCAAACATCTGAGAACTTATCAGTATGTTCACTAAACTACTAAGAACACAATCTACTCCGGCGACCAAACAACCGAGAACTTAACTTATCAGTAATTTCTCAGTTGTCATCCAAAACTTTAAAAAACATGATCAAATCTGGCGACCAAACAACTGAGAGATTATCAGTAAAATCTCAGGTGTCAACTAAACTACTAGTTTATTACGAAAAGTGGACTCTTTAAGTGAAACGTCCCAATAACATAGTGGACTTTTATTGGGGAATGGACGGAGTATAAGAAAGTAAAAGAAAAAATGGTATATAATAAGGACACATTTTTAGAAAATACCTATTCATTTTGAGATTAAATATTTTAGAAAAATAAGCATTTATTTTGGGAAGGAGTAAGTAAAATCAAATTAATATGATCCAAATCTATATTCGTATGCATACAAGTTCACTTGAGAACAAACATCTTCAACAATCTAAGAGCTAAAAACTTGATTAACGCCAAAAAAATCAGATCTCAATTACAACTATGAAATCTATGACTCCAAGTAAATCCTAAGTACATGAAATTACATATCAAAGCGAAGGAATTCAAATATGTATCAAAAAAATCGATCAGATAAGCTAACGATCCGTTCTAATGAACCTCAATGCAATTTCAAAGTAAACCTTAAAACTTTCCAAACAATTGGACTGATATATCAGTAGAAATATGATATATGGAACTCGCATAAACAAGAAAATCAAGCATAATCAATGTGTTATTAGCAATTATGCCGATTCATATTTCCAAGCAAAATTTCCGGCAAGCTTCAGCATCTAAGGCGGATCTGACGTTGGGTTGGACTGGTCAGAGACGAGTTGTTGCAGATGAATGAGAGTGCAACAGAGATGAGGGATCACGACGATGATGGCAGCGCATATAAGATCAAGTTAGGGTTTCACATATCTAAGATTGAACGGAGATGGAGGTTTGCGGTCTAACAGGCATCGCCAAAGTTGGATTTTGAAGAATTACCTTGGAAGATTGCTCGGGGAGAAGAATTCTGGTGGATGTTTTGTAATAGGCATTGTCGGTGATGTATTTTGAAGACAAAAATGAGTCTCCGGCGTGGTACAACAGCGAGGGTAGAGAGAAAGTAGATCTGATCTAAAAAGACAAGGAGGCGGTCGGATACTGTGGAAAGGGAAGAGGAATGTTGGAGAGGGAGGGGAGGGGTCGTCGGAGTTGGGGTGGAAGTGGAGGGGTGGCCGGAGGTTAGGAGGAGTTCGTCGGAAGTGGGATGGGTGACCAGAGAGAGATTGAATAAATTTAGAGAGAGAAAGTGTGTGTGCTTGAGAGTGTGTGTGTGTGTGTATATTGTTTGTGAGGGAGGGGAGTAGTTATTTCATTTAAAATGGTGAGGGAATATATGGTTTGATAAAATATTATATAAGACTAGGACATAAATTAAATAATATGTTGTTCTAGGGCGTAGATTCGATTTTACTCGGGGACTATGAGGTAATTTTCTCTAAAATTAAGTGCTGAAGTTGATTATTGTGTTTGATAATGAAAAGTGATGGAGAATTTCTCCTTTTTATTATAATTACCTAGCAAGTGCACTAGTGATCGTATTAGTAATATGCACGAGCAAGAGTCGAATCCACATAAAATTATTTGTGAACAAGTTTATTTAAATAATGCAAAAGTAACCAAGAAAGGGTTTTTGATTTGTTTGATTATTATACTACTAAAGCAAGAATTAAATTAAACGAAATAAATCAAATATACTAGAGATTCATACATTGAGATTAATAACTATCTACACTCTATTCTACTAGTAAAAAGTCAGTGCTATGCACGGGTTCAGTAACTCCGAGTCTTTTGGAAGATTTAGGCTTAATGAATGAAGGTCTCGTATAAAATTTACCAATACTGAGTTTAGATAGTGCATGATTTATTTGATACCCATGAAATTAAATTTAAAAATACTATTAAAATTAATTATTTATGCTTCCTCAGTTACGCTAGTAATATAACAAACTTTTATTGATAGCAATACGACAATCTTTTCGGAACAGAGAAAGTATTTTTTTTTTAATTGAAGGGTTGATAATAATTATAATTTATATATAAAACGGGTATTGTGAAGACCCCAACCCGGAACCTAACCCGTGTCCCGAGCTAGAGCATCCCCAATAGAACTCAAACCACCTAAACTTTTTAAAACTTTGATTTAACTTACAACTTAAACATACTGAACATAACCATTTCAAAATAACTTCATTCCTCTCTACATGGGAGGAAGAGTTGAATAACTTTAAAAGTAACAACCTGTTTTAATTACAAAAGACTTTAGTTATAACGTAGAAACTAAGTTTTATACACACAAACTCCATAAAGGAATTATACCAAAATACATTTTCTACGCCAACCTATACGTACCCCGACAATCCCAAAATACCACGTCCAAACTCCTTTCCGTCCTCACTTGGCCGGTCCGCCTGTCTCAGGATCTAAAAACATTAAAGGGAGAGGGGTGAGAATAAATCTCAGCAAGCTATTATGAATGCAGCAATATGCCAAGTAAGATGCAACACATAACAAGGTACATCTCACATATTGGTAAAACAGTAAACACCTTCCGTTACCTTTGTTTACCTTTCCCGTCTGAATCATAAGTCGTACCACTGTGGAAGTAAATACTCCACTTATTCTGTGAATGCATATCCACCAGAATCAATATCATATAACCGAGATAGTTATGATTATAACTCATCTCCTGTGAACTGCTTAGGCATATTCACATCTTATAAGACCCGTTTTCCAGGGAACCATATAAGATAGTAGCAACTCTGTAAGGCTTTTGGCTCAATACAGATGCTATAACCCCAGTCTGTGGCCACAGAGGGGGAGAGGTCACAGGTATAATGTAATCCGAGCACCTTATGGAACAATTTCTCATAAGTGATCGTATTCCATTATACCCCCAAAGATCAGCTGATATAAACACACTCAAGCACATAATAGAACTTGAAATAACATCCACCACAGGGATAATAATATATCAACATGGTAATGTATACTCATGCTAAATCAATACCATAGTGCAACATTCATTTAATACACTATGCATAGTACCATCAATGAACATGTATTCAAGTAAGGTAACAGTATAACCAATAAATCCACAAATGGGATAACAATACAGTCATACGATAATCATATCCACACTTGGGATAACCATGCAACCATATAATGAACATATCCACACTTGGGATAACAAGTTAACAACATAATATATAAATCCACACTTTGGATAATAATGAAACAATGTGATAAATACACATTCCCAAACTAGCACGATAGGGACATACAGCTTCTACACTATTCAAACCAACCACCAAGGATATGGGGCAAGTGATGAGTGGATTTGATACATATCTTTTGCCTATGTTTCCGAATGCTTTACAATGATTTTTGATGTATTTAGTTTAGTTTTTGATGTATTTGAGAGAAATTATGTTATGTGAGGTTGTGTGGGAAAACAATACATGTTAAGGGTAATTTTGTCATTTTCTTTGTATTTGGTGGTGGAATATCATGGTGCCGACGAGTGCAAGGCAATTGTCAGTGAAAAAGTGGCAACAAATTGGTCAAAGGACGAAGCTCGAAGTCAAACATGGTCAAGGGACGAAGGCCAGTCAAAGCTGAGTCAAAATGGGGCAATTCTGCATATGGCACGAGTGGAGCACGATTGAAGAAGCCTAGAGCACGACTGAGGAACGAATGGAGTCAAGCACAAATCAAGCAAGCCAATCAGAACGAGTGGACCATGGGAGCACGACTCGTTCTCACGAGTGGAGACCAAGGCAATTTCCAGCAAAGCTACTCAGAACGAATGGAGGGGTCTAGCACGACTCGTTTGCACGACTTGGACTGAAGGGCACGACTCGTGCTAATTAGCACGACTCGTGCCAGGACGCGTATTGTGACGTCATCACGGATTTTGGAGCAGATTTTCATGGATTTGGTTCTTTTGTTTTCCTAATTAGAGTAGGACTGCATTAAGGAGTATATATACTCCCTTTATTATTATTATATGGTCTTCCTCTAAAGCTGGTCTTCTAATCTCTTGCAGCAACGGTGCGCACATTCCGAGTTGAGGGTTAAATTTTCATCCTAATTCCATACAAAATCCTTGGTCTTCCCAATTTGAAACTAGCCGATAATCCTCTTAACTTCTGAATCATGGTTGAACTTCCTCTAAGGTCTCCACACTATAAGTATAACTTGAATATTCGCAATAATATTTCACCTTGCAACTCAAAGGATATACTTGTTGACACATAAGCCTTTCGGCTAATCGCATTTGCAATCACAATAACTTTCCTGGGTAGCAAGATATAACACAATTTAAGTCTTTTTAATCACACATTGGTAATCATACCAAATCAACTGGCAATACATGCCCAGCTAAAACCACATCACACTTGTGGTAAATCAAGAAATTTCGAGGTACTCTCTCATAAGAGCAGAAACCTCTAACACATAAACAAATCTTATGCAATATATGCCACGTTAAAGCAAATGCAATGCCAAACATGCATGAAATGAACCAGGATCTATAAAAGTATGACCCCTACTTCTGAGACAGGTATTATACCTCTAAAGACCGCTGAGGGATCTATCCCTCCAAGACTCAAAACAAAGATTCAACTTTACACATTCCCTTTTGGATTCCCTTCATTGTCCCTTTTCATTCCACCTCTTTGCCCCCTTTGACCGGCACCCGAAGCTAACCTCTGATGAAATACAGGACAATTTTTCTTGTAGTGCCCCATTTCTCCACAATTCATGCATTTCCCTTGCTTACTCCAACACTTGTCTTCAGAATGACCCATCTTCTTGCAATAACCACATACAATCCTTACCTGATTTGAAGTTGGACGAGTTGTCGTAGTCGCCACTTCTCCTCCACTTGCTAACTCCGATGCTGATCCTCTCTGTTGCCCTCTACTATATCCAGAACCTTGGCCTTGAAATCTCTGTTTACTTCCACTTCTACCCTCAGATCTACCCCGGTGCTCGTCAATATCATTCTCTATCCGATAGGCTTTATTCACTGCTGTCTGGAAATCTGTGAAGTCGTGAGTCAATAACTGTTTCCTGAACTCTAGCCTTAATCCCTTCACAAATCGATATACCCGTCTCTCTTCTTCCGGCACTAAATGTGGACAATAGCGAGCTAGCTCCGTAAACCTTGCTGAGTACTGTGCCACGGTCATTGCTCCTTGCTCTAATCTCAAAAACTCAACTTCCTTCTTATCTCTTGTAACCATTGGAATAAAATGATCTCGGAACTTGCGTGTGAAGTTCTCCCAAGTCTGCGGTGTAAGGTCCCGATCCCAGCCGTCCTTCACTACTTGCCACCAATGCTCTGCAGGTCCTTCTAACTTGAAGACTGCGCATCTCACCTTTTCTGCATCTGTACTCTCCATCGCTGCGAAAATCTTATTCATAGCTTCAAGCCATCTCTCCGCCTTCACCGGATCTGGGTCTCCACTAAAGCTTGGAGGTGTCATCTTGACGAACTTTTCCAAACCATGCCCATGTCTGCCTTCTTGATGCTGCTGTACTTGCCCTTGTGTTGCCATATTTTGCAAAAATACCCGGAACATGTTCATCGTCTCAACATTCGGATTTCCATCATCCCCGGCATTACCAACATTGCCCGGAACCTGATGCTGATCATCCTCATTTCCAGCCATTGAATAAACTCCTGCATCAAACACTCGGCGTAAATTATCACACACTCTCACTCAGCTAGACTCTACCCGAGAACTCTAACCGAGCTCTGATACCAACTGTGAGGACCCCAACCCGGAACCTAACCCGTGTCCCGAGCTAGAGCGTCCCCAATAGAACTCAAACCACCTAAACTTTTTAAAACTTTGATTTAACTTACAAATTAAACATACTGAACATAACCATTTCAAAATAACTTCATTCCTCTCTACATGAGAGGAAGAGTTGAATAACTTTAAAAGTAACAACCTGTTTTAATTACAAAAGACTTTAGTTATAACGTAGAAACTAAGTTTTATACACACAAACTCCATAAAGGAATTATACCAAAATACATTTTCTATGCCAACCTATACGTACCCCGACAATTCCAAAATACCACGTCCAAACTCCTTTCCGTCCTCACTTGGCCGGTCCGCCTGTCTCAGGATCTAAAAACATTAAAGGGAGAGGGGTGAGAATAAATCTCAGCAAGCTATTATGAATGCAGCAATATGCCAAGTAAGATGCAACACATAACAAGGTACATCTCAGATATTGGTAAAACAGTAAACACATTCCGTTACCTTTGTTTACCTTTTCCGTCAGAATCATAAGTCGTACCACTGTGGAAGTAAATACTCCACTTATTCTGTGAAAGCATATCTACCAGAATCAATATCATATAACTGAGATAGTTATGATTATAACTCATCTCCTGTGAACTGCTTAGGCATATTCACATCTTATAAGACCCGTTTTCCAGGGAACCATATAAGATAGTAGCAACTCTGTAAGGCTTTTGGCTCAATACAAATGCTATAACCCCAGTCTGTGGCCACAGAGGGGGAGAGGTCACAGGTATAATATAATCCGAGCACCTTATGGAACAATTTCTCATAAGTGATCGTATTCCATTATACCCCCAAAGATCAGCTGATATAAACACACTCAAGCACATAATAGATACTTGAAATAACATCCACCACAGGGATAATAATATATCAACATGGTAATGTATACTCATGCTAAATCAATACCATAGTGCAATATTCATTTAATACACTATGCATAGTACCATCAATGAACATGTATTCAAGTAAGGTAATAGTATAACCAATAAATCCACAAATGGGATAACAATACATCCATACGATAATCATATCCACACTTGGGATAACCATGCAACCATATAATGAACATATCCACACTTGGAATAACAAGTTAACAACATAATATATAAATCCACACTTTGGATAATAATGAAACAATGTGATAAATACACATTCCCAAACTAGCACGATAGGGACATACAGCTTCTACACTATTCAAACCAACCACCAAGGATATGGGACAAGTAAGGCCACTATGTATCATAAACCATTCCTACATAGTCATTATACAACCTCGAATAACCTTAATAAAAGTTCACGATCTACTTCCCAAGTTTGAACCACTTTGGTGAAGTTACTAATCAAGCCTATTAACCATTTTCAGGACAATATTTGAACTACTTCCACTAATCCATTTTGATCAAATAAGACATCATTGCGTAGCCAAAGTATTCTACTTTAATCTAAGTTAAAGAGATTTCATTTTGGTTCTAGTTTGAATAGGTTTAAACAGCTCTAAAGTTGGTTCAAAGTTACCGGGCCAGGGCACGACTCGTGCCCCAGGGCACGACTCGTGCCCCTTTGGCCTTTCTCAGATTCATGCGTCCCCTAGTGAGCACGACTCGTTATTTTCACATGGCACGACTCGTGCCAATTCACCCTTAAGTTAATCAGAACGACTTGACTCCAATACCACGAGTCGTATCCACGAGTTGGCCATGGGCACGACTCGTGCCTAGGGGCACGACTCGTGCCACGGCCAGAAACAGGCACCAACAGCATCTCTAAGTCCCTATTTCAAGAAAACCCAAAATCCACCCCAAGCTTTCTCTAAATTGTGAATATAAAGAGGCTGCCTAACTTCACCAATATCATATTTAAGCATTCCTAATCACATAAGATAGCTTTAATCTATTTAATTCTTGGTTGTTTTACTCATTAAACTACCCATTTCACCTTTAACCTTTCTATGCCCATTTAAGCCATACTCTTTCTCCTTTAACAACCTCCATGAACATCATTCTTACATCTAGATCATTAGACAATTTCTCTACTACAAGAATGTGTCCTAACATTTCAAACAACATTTATAACAACATTATTAACATCAAATATTCCATGAACATTTATTTGAAGGGAAGTCATAATAACTCACCTAGTAAATATGGGATGGAATGAGGATTTTCTTAGCTTGATGTGCTCCTCTCTTCACCCCGAACACGGAAGTACAATTGGATTGCCAAATGGAGAAGAATTGAAGGCTCTAGGAACTTGGAAAGTGAGGCTTCAAGAAGGAGCTTCCATGGGAGTTCTTGGGAGGAAGTAAGAAGAAATGATGAGGGGAAATGAGGAGGATGGAGGAAGTATGGGAGGGCTTGACTAAGAGGAGGTGGGGTGAGGGAATTAAGGGGAGGATATGGCCCCCCATGCCAAATTAATTGATGTCTTACAAAAATAAGCAACTAGGTCCTCCAAGTTCTAAAGGAATACAATAAATCCCCTCAATTCCTCTACTTCACACAAAGGCACCTCACCAACCCATAATATTTTATTGGTTTATTTTATTATCACTCCACCCTATTACTTTATTTTATTTTCAATTATTATAATTCAACCAAATACTTTAACTTACTTTCATTTTATCCCAAGGCTTTAGAATTATCTCCTAACCATCTCAACTTAACATAAACATTAAAGGCATAGAATAAGCACATAAAGTTAACATTAATATTAAAAGCATGTAATATGATACTAAAATTAGTACCTAGGGTTAGGGTCGTTACAGGTATTCTTTTGAATATTACATAATGAAAATGTATATATGTAATAGTAAAATAATAGTAATTTTATGTATATGAACCATATTATTAATTTTTAATTATTAATTATTATTATTATTATTATTATTATTATTATTATTATTATATCTTCTATATGAACACATTTCAATAAAATGAACCTTATGAAATTATAATAATGTAAAACTAAATTTTTTTTATCAAAAGATGGCAAAAGAGGCCAAGTTGCCAATCTCACTTGAGAGCCAAACACGCATTAAAAAAATAAGGACGTGGTAAAAATATTTTCTAAATTTAAAGTTAGTAAAAACGATATAACTCCTAAATCATGGAGGTTAGATGACCCTCGTCGGCTTCAAGTGGATTCGTCACTAATGATTATGCAAATATCACTTTCATAATATAACTCCTAACACTTTATGCGTTCCATTTTAAACATTAATGTTAATTTTTTTTTTTTATCTTTTTGAATATTAAATCATTATAAATCTAGACACTTATTTAAAATCTTTTTTTTTTTTTAATGTGAGTCTAGTATGAAAATGAAGTCAAGTAATAATGTATAGAGTCTAATAAAACTTCAGTTTTTAAAGTTTAAACATTCACTTTCTATAACTTCATATCATTTATTGGATGCATGAATGCATTAGAAGAAGAAAGAATATTAATATACATTATCTTTCATGTTCCAATTTCCAATATTTAAATTGAGTGGTTCATACTACATATTCTATGACTATATTAGCATTTGTTAGATTCATGAATGCGTTAGAATAAAATGATGTCATATATAATGGTAAAGAGTCTAATAAAATTACAGTTTTCAATGTCTAAACATTCACATTCTATAACTATATATCATTTATTGGATGTATGAATGCATTCGAAGAAGAAGACATATTATTATACATTATCTTTCAACGTTCAATGTTTAAATTGATTGGTTCATACTTCATATTCTATAACTATATTATCATTTATTAGATTAATGAATGCGTTATAATAATAAGTACTATTAATATGCATTATCTTTCATATTCCAACATCCAATATTTTAAACCGATTGATTAATATTCTATAACTCTATCATTATTTATTAGTTGCATGGATGCATTAGAAGAAATGACTATTAATATGTGTTATTTTTCATATTCCAACATCTAAATTTTTAAATTGATTTGTAATATAAAATTATACTCCGTATACATTTTTGATACTTTCTTTTTTAGTAATGACAACGTAATCATAACTTAAATTACATATAAATAAGAAATCAATATTTTGTCTGAATAAAAATATAATACAAAAACACAAAATAAACTAAAAAACAATCAAAATGAAGAACATTATTTGCATAAAACAATTATATTAAGAATCTTAAAAAATATCAAATAATACAAAATTGTAATTTAAAAATACTACACATTTTTATAAATCATAATTAAAATAGACAAATCAATAAAATAATAAAACAAATATGAAGAGTCAATGCAAAATAAATAAAAACTAAAATTGACAAATCAAAAATTTAAAGCAAAAAAAAAATTATAGTTCTTCACAAATCGTAATTCAAATAGGCAAAACAATGAAGAGAAAAAAAAATGAAAACTTACTATTAAAACAAAAAAGAAAAAAAATAATTTATTTCCTTCAAAATTCCAATAAAAATAGATACATAAATAACAACTATGAACACTTACAATTAAATACATAAACAAATATGAACACTTAAAATTAAATAAGTAAAAGAAACAATTATATCAAAACAAATATTAGATTCATTGAGTAGTCATCTAAAGAAAACTAAAAGAAATAACAATAAAAAACAAACAAACAAAAAGAAAGAAAAACTAATCACAAATCATAATCAAGTAAAAGGAACAATTATATCAAAACAAATATGAACACTTACAATTAAATAAATAAATAAACTAAGTAAATAACAAAAAATTTATAGAAAATAAAAAAAATATAGCTTTTCACAAATCGCAATAAAATAGAAAAAAAACAATAAATAAAATTAAAACAAATACAAAAACTTTCTAACAATACAAAAACTAAAATAAATTAAAAAATAAACATTTCTTCATGAAAAATAAATATAAATATTACTAATTTAAGAAAGGAAAATTAAAGAAAAATACATTTTCATAAATTGATATAAAAATAGATAAAGAGAACAAAAAAAAAAAACAAAAAAAAAATGAAAAATTGTGAAAAATCTTGTTAAGGAAATAACAAATAGAAAATTAAAAGCTAATAAAAAAATTAAAGCTCTTAACAATTTATAATCAAAATAAGTAAAACCATAAATAGAATAAAAATATATATGAAAATTTTCTATTAAATACAAAAAAGTTAAATGAATGACTAAACAAAAAGTAAGAAATTATAGATCTTCACAAAATTTTGATAAAAAAAAATTAAAAATAAAAATAAAATAAAATAAATTTAACTCATCTTAATAAAAATAGATAGAGCCAATAAATAGAATCAAGATAATTATAAAAATTTAATTAAAATAAAAACAAAATTATAAATAAAAGAAAATATATATTCAAAATATAGTAAAATTAAAATCAAAACCAAAGAAATAAATATAGTTATTCAAAATTGTAACCAAAATAAGCAAAACCAACAAATAGAATAGAAAATATATGAAAACTTACTTTTAAATATACAAAAATAAGTGAGAAAAAAAATAGTAGTTCTTCACAGAATTTCAAAAAAATGGACAAAAGAGCAATTATAAATTCAAAATAAATATAAAAACTTACTAAAAATGTAAACAAAATCTAAAACCAATGAAAAAAATAAAACAATTAAAAAGAAATATGAAAAAAAAATTAATAAAAAGATGAAAGAAATGTAAAGAATTTCAAATAGAGTTTCTATTTGAGTTAAGATGTTTTGGCTCAAAAGAAAAAATATTAGGAAAACGAAAATCAAAAGAAAAGGTTAAATTTCAAAGAAAACAAAATGAGTTCTTAAGTAAATCAAGTTCTATATTGTTCAAAATTTGAAATAAAATGCTATTTAAAGAGTAAAAAACAAATTAGTAATCTAAAAATCACATAAATAATAAGTTAAAATCAATAAAAAATAATCTTGAAAATCATAATCAAGAAATCACTCAAAACCAATTTAACATAAAATCATGAGATCAAGATCACAAATAAAATAAAATTAATTAAATTAATTATACATAAAAAAAAAAATACAAAAGAACACCTAATATGGGTCTTTTACTAACCTTGGCATGTCGTGGTCACAAAAAATTTCGGCAAATGGTGGCGGCAATAATGAAGAAATGAGAGAAAAAAAGATGTGGATATGGAGAAAAATAACTCCAAGTGATGGTTTGATGAACATGGTTATAAGTCATTACGTGAAAGTCATAGAATGGGCAACAAATCGCCTCACTCCTCACCTACTGATCTTCCTCCAAGAGATTCAATGGGACTTGCCTTTCGGATTACTAAAATAAATTTCTTTAATTATTGTCATATTTCCAAGCAAAACTATATGTATTCCGAAAATAAAATAATACATTTTTGTATATGAAAAGTTGAATTAGGATAATCAATACATAAGAAGGCGAAAAGTTGATAATGTATAAATTTATTAGTGTTTTTAAATAAAAACTTTAAACATCTTTTTGCCTTTTGGATTACTAAAATAAATTTATTTAATCATTATCATATTTCCAAGCAAAAACATATGTATTCCGAAAATAAAATAATGCATTTTTATATATGAAAAGTTGAATCAGAATAAACAATACATAAGAAGCCGAAAAGTTGATAATGTATCAATTTATTAGCGTTTTTAAATGCATAGCCTACCTAGTCTATACTTCTATTATATATATATAAGAGTATATGTCTATTAGGTATTAACATATTGTTAAAAAATATTGTTCTCTATATATGTATTTCTTATACCTCTCATATTTTCTATAGAGTACTTCTCTTTGCATACCTAATAAAAACATACTCCCTCCGTCCCAGCGAAAGAGTCGGTAAATTTGTCCGACACGCAAAATAAGAAATGTGATGTAGGAAAGAGAAAAAGTTTAAATGTTGTGAGTATGAAAAATTAAATAGGAGAGAGAATGAGTGGGAGGTGATGTAAGAAAGATAATATTGTGAGTGTAAAAGTAAAGTAGGAGAGAGAATGAGTGGAGAGAATAGTGATTTAAGGTTTCCTTTTTGGGAAAGTGGCTTTTTAAATGGGACGCCCAAAAAGGAAATAAATGGCTCTTTCGGTGGGACGGAGGGAGTATATTCTTATTAGTTATTATTAGTTACTTAATAATAGTACATATTCATTATAGATAATTACTAATAATTATTTATCATCATCTCTTACCATACCTAATATTATTGTCTAATATATTCAACTAAGAGTCGAAATTTGAAAAGCCTCGGCACATCAATAGCTAGGATGATGTGGCTTCCTAGAATGCAAGATAATCCCATTTCTTGATGAGGTGTCACACCCATGTTTATTTTCGCCTACTTTAATATACTATAAAAGTTGAATCAGAATAAACAATACATAAGAAGCCGAAAAGTTGATAATGTATCAATTTATTAGCGTTTTTAAATGCATAGCCTACCTAGTCTATACTTCTATTATATATATAAGAGTATATGTCTATTAGGTATTAACATATTGTTAAAAAATATTGTTCATTATATATGTATTTTTTATACCTCTCATATTTTCTATAGAGTACTTCTCTTTGCATACCTAATAAAATATCTATTCTTATTAGTTATTATTAGTTACTTAATAATGGTACATATTCATTATAGATAATTACTAATAATTATTTATCATCATCTCTTACCATACCTAATATTATTGTCTAATATACTCAACTAAGAGTCGAAATTTGAAAAGCCTCGGCACATCAATAGCTAGGATGATGTGGCATCCTAGAATGCAAGATAATCCCATTTCTTGATGAGGTGTCACACCCATATTCATTTTCGCCTACTTTAATATACTATAGTATAGATTTTAAAGGGATTAAAAGGGATTAATCTCATTCAAGGGTTTATTCACAAAATTAAGAGTTGATACGTTGGATATTCAGACTGCAACCCTAATATTTCCTTCTTATTTATATGTTTCGATAGGTCAATACAAACAATCAAGAAATTCATTTAAATCATAAAAACAATATAACCTAGATCATTTTAATTTCCGCTGGGTCATCAATTTAATCTATTCTTCACAATAATGGTTGATGTATAAATTATCCACACTAGTTCAACAATTTATACCCTAATAATTCAAGTGATCAAAGGTATTTTTCTATTGGCACAACGTTTTCTTGATTAGGGAGATCCATTAATGCTAAAAGTCAATATAATTAAAAAAAAATTGATTTTTGAGGTCAAATTTTATAATTAATGTTCTTTTTCGATTTTGGAGGTTTTTTTTCCACATTTTCGATGATGTCCATAGAAGCCTAGCCTAACCTTTATTACCACTTACCAACACTTATTATCTTGAAAAAGAAGATCATTTTGGACTATTAGTTTGACTAATAAATAATGTGTCAAAAACAATTTTCAAAGTAAAATTAATTACATAGAAATTAATGTGATTTTAATCCTAAAAAATATAGTTGTACAAATTAATTCGGTATATATATATATTGTACTTCATTACTTTTCTTCAGATTTTTCATGTGAAATTTTTTCCTATCAATATATCAATATGTATTTCTATAGACAAAAAATTGCAAAATAGAAAAACTTAATTTCAAAATGGATGGTTGGAGAGAAAATCAACTAGAGTCAAGTGATGAGGTTCATTTTTAACTTATACTCTCTTAAAAGTTATTATATTAATTTCAAATTTGTTCTTATATTGTATATGTTTACATGTGTTTATTTAGGAGTATGACATTTACACAAACAAAACTTAACGTGATATAAATGAAGATGAATTGAATGTCAATGTTAATTATATGCATATTTGCGACCGACAAGGTAAAATATTTGTCACTTTATTTAATTTACTTCTTCAGTTTCGCTCGATATAGGATTTGGGTCAATTTAATTTTGGTCAAAAATACAACTGCAACTTAAATTATTACTTTGATGGTTAATTTTTTTTATTTACAATAACTTTGATGGTTCAATAATTTTATTTACAATTGTGTGGTCTTTTTTTTATGTCATTCCCATTTTTCCTTTAAATTACACAATCTCCGCAAAAAGTCCATAAAAAAACAACAAATGTTAGCACTATTTGAAATTTGGCTAATTGCATTTCTTTCACACCCTACGCCAACCAACAACCACAAGTAAATCAACAACTTATCAAATATCACATAGATGAAACAGAATCTAAAATATTTAAATAATATAAATCAATCCAAACAAAGATAATTCATAAAGTTATCTTTTTTAAAAAAATGATAACTAATAAAGATAAAATCTATGAATTTTTTTTTAGAAAAAAATATTTTTGATTTCGAAAAATAATAAAGAAATCAAATATTATGATATTTAAATACCACCAGTAAATCAACAACTCATCAAATATCATATAGATGAAATTATAAACTTAAAATATTAAAATAAATAAATGAGTTCAAGTACTAAAGATTATTATAAAAATTATTACAAAATATAAAATATTTAAATAATATAAATTAGACAAAGATAATTCAGAAAGTTGTTTTTTTAAAGAACAATGATAACTAAGAAAGTTAAAACCTATGATTTCTTTTAGATTTTTTTTTTAATTTTGAAAAATAATAAAGAAATCAAATATTATGATTTTTCGTTCTAAGATAACCATATTTTTTGAAAGAAGACAACAAATTTCATTTTTTAATTTTGAAAAAAGATAACCAGAAAGTTAAAACATAAAACAATTTGCATAGTGTTTGTCTTTATCCATGAAGAAAAAGAATTCAACTATAGGCTTTAAACTGCCTTAAATCGACAGTGGATGGATGTACTGCTCCATGTGTTATCGTTACAGATAGAGAGTTGGCTCTGATGAACGCATGCAACAATGTTTTTTCGGAAGCCAAATGATTACTTTGTTGATGACACATCAATAGAAGTATTTTGAAGAAATGCATGCCAACAATAAAATCACAGGAATATTGGAATTTATTCTATAAAACATGGAGCAGACTGGTTGAATCTGAAACTGAAAAAGTATACATGTCTAATTCTACACAACTCGAAGCAATATTGCTTAACTTTTCAGGTACTCTTAAAATTAATATTTATATTTGACAAAATTCCTACCATGTATTTTTTTTTAAAAACCAAATGACTCTTTTTTTTTAGCAAAATACTTAGTAAATATTCTTTTTTTTTTTGAGTAAAATATTTATTATATTTAAAATATGAAATCATTTTATCATTGAAGGACTAAATGTGTTTTTCATTTGCAAATTTTCCTTTATATTTATATATTTATAAGTTAACATTCAGAAAATTAAATTAAGTTTGTTTGAATGTTTAGGTGTTCTTACTTATCTATATACAACTCGGCACACACATTATGTTGGTGTTATGTCCTAGGCTGATGATTATTATGACTGATAATCAATACCGTTATTTAATCGTCTTTACCATTTACAATAGAGAATTTTTATTTAGATTATTATATGTTTTTACATGTTTATTATAATAATCTGTGTCCCTAGTTATTGTTAATAACTAGTATAAGTTGGTAATGGATAATCATAGAGATGATTATATGCATGAGGATGCGCATTACACTTATGGGTACTTGTTAGAGAACAAGGTACTGGACCGACCCATCTATGAGATTTATGACATGGTCTATGGTTATATATGTCATGATTAAATATCATGATAGTCGTGTCATTAGAATCCTTTGTACCTGAGATTATCATCGTCTTCCACATGATGAAGGTTATGTTTGATGTAGTCTAACACTATCTTTAATAGGATAGCAATAAGGGCTATATTGGCACGATTGGATTCATGTAGGGAAGAATGATAAGTCAAGACGGGATTTATCCCTCGTAAAGAGAGATGTCTGCTTGGGCCCCTCGATGAATAGTATTGATGAAATGTACGGCCGTACTCAAGAGATTTGATAGAGATCAAATACACTTGGATTATCAATATATCCGGAGTCGAGAAAGCATTGAACAATATAAGTTGACATGGATCATGACTTATGTTCAATATGACATCGTAAGACAAAGGGATTGTGACAATGATCTATCGAGGAATCAAGCTTTGATGTTATATTTAATTGGGTGGACATAATGGCTTGCTAGAGACCACTTATGTCTTATGAGGATTGATCACTACAAGAAAAACGACAGTTATCGACGGAAAAATCCGTCACTAAATGCCAAAAATCCGTCACTAAATCAATTTAGTGACAGATTTTAGACGTAAAAAATCCGATGTTAAAAGTGCGTCGCTAAATTTTTTGACGAATTACTGACGGTTCTCAATCAGATTTAGCGACGAAAATTTCCGTTGCTAACGTTTTAAAATCCGTCGGTAATTTGGTAAAATAAACGACCAATTTAAAGCATTATGCCGACGGATTAGTGACGGATTTTCCGTCGCTATTTAAATGGACGTTTTATTTTTGGACCAATTTAGTGACGAATTAGCGACGGATTTTTCGTCACTATTTAAATGATCGTTTTATTTTTTGGACCATTTTAGTGACGGATTATCGACGGATCATTCTGTTGCTATTATTTATGATGCTGTAATTATTATTTTTATTATTAATATTACTGACGAAATATTCCGTCGCTATTTTTTATGCTGTAATAGTAAATTTTATTATTTAATATTACTGACAAATTATTCCGTCACTAAATTTATCAAAAAATTTCAATATTCATTCGTTTTTTTATATGCATTATACCCTATTTTGGACATTTTTTAGCATTGAATTTTTTTCAAAAAGTTATATAAAAAAGTTAGAAAAAAAATAGACAAATGAAAGTATAATAAAGAAATCAGGGACAGGTAAAATTCTTTAATTTTTATTTATAAATGTATATTTTATTTTATGAATATAAATAAATATTTTGGACATTTTTAGTATTGAAGTTTTTTTCTAAAATATAAATTTAATAATTATTTTAAATAATTTAGCAATGACTCAAATCCGTCGGTAATATTATGTAATTAATTTACTGACGGATTATAATCCTTTGGTAATTAAATCCGTCACCAATACATCACTAACCTAAAATATAAATTTAATAATTATTTTAAATAATTTAGCAACGACTCAAATCCGTCGGTAATAATATGTAATTAATTTACCGACGGATTATAATCCGTTGGTAATTAAATCCGTCACTAATCCATCACTAACCTAAAATATAAATTTAATAATTATTTTAAATAATTTAGCAACGACTCAAATCCGTCGGTAATAATATGTAATTAATTTACCGACGGATTTTAATCCGTCGGTAATTAAATCCGTCACTAATCCGTCGCTAACCTAAAATATAAATTTAATAATTATTTTAAATAATTTACCGACGGATTTTAATCCGTCGGTAATTAATTCCGTCACTAATCTGTCACTAACCTAAAATATAAATTTAATGATTATTTTAAATAATTTAGCAACGACTCAAATCCGTTGGTAATAATATGTAATTAATTTACCGACGGATTTTAATCCGTCGGTAATTAAATCCGTCACTAATCCGTCGCTAAACTAAAATATAAATTTAACATTTGTTTTAAATAATTTAGCAATGACTCAAATCCGTCAGTAAAAATATCCGTCGCCATTCCGTCACAAATTCGTCGGTAAAAAAGTGCGCAAATTTTTGGCGCCAAAATGGTGACGGATTAGAGACGAAATGGAATCCGTCGGCATATCCGTCACTAAATCCGTCGGTAATCTCGTCCTAATTTCGTTTTTTGTTTTTCACCCCAGGTCGTTGCTATTTCGTCACTAATCCGTCGGTATTAGTGACGGATTTATTTCCGTCACTAATTTCCGTCGGTATCTGTCAGTTTTCTTGTAGTGGATGTTTCAACTCACTACCAACATAAATATAATTCCTATTGGGTCACACACAAAGAATAGATTGAAAATTGGCTAAAATATGGAAAGCAGGAATCTGGGCTGTTGCATGGCCGTGCAAGCCAAAAGGCACGCCCGTGCAAGTGTTGAACGACAGTACAGTTTTGGTGACTCGACCATGCAAGAAGGGCTGGAGCGGCCGTGCATTATAATCAGAGCGCCCGTGCAAATTGGGTTTGCACGGACGTGCGTTATAATCTGCACGGCCGTGCATAGCGGCTGACAGCAATACGATTTTGGCTAGGATTAGGGTTTCTCCCTAATTGTTAGGGATATTTATAAAGTATAAATATAACCCTTTTGCCTCAGCCAAGACACACGAAAATTAGGATTTATGAAACACTAATTCCTTGATTTTGATTATGAATCAAAGATCAAAGCTCCCCAGATTCAATTCCATATTAGCCATTGATTGTTGAAAATCGTTTCAACAATCGGATCATCTAGCAATCCAACAAGTTACAAGATCTTGGTTCGTTCGAGTGTGAATTACCGATAGAGGGTGATTGAGATATCACCAAAAGCTTGCAGATCTACAACCGTTGATTCATCACCCAGGAAGAACAAGGAAGAAGATCAAGGTTTCGACTTCGATTCAAATCTGAATTACAAATCGTATCCGAAAGACAAAGACACAACAAGGTTGGTAAATCTATATTCATATGTTTAATCTATTCATATTAGAAAGATTCATGGCGAGGGTTTTAATTTTATACCAAGTCTTTCGCTGTGTATGTTACCCCAAAACCCAATAGTGGTATCAGAGCCAGGTTTAATCATGATTAGGTTAAATTGGCATGCTAGATATAATTGGATTATATGCTTTAACATGCTAGATAATATAGATTGATGATTTTATGTGTGTTGTTTTGTGAAACAATTATATGAGATATAACACGATTATGATTAATAGATGATTGATGTAATTAATCTTCTACATGGGTTATTGATCTAGTTAATTTGATTAACAAAGATTAGTAAATTCTCAAATTGAAACAAATTGTTTGTTTAGGATTTGATGTTCATATTTAATTCGATTAACATGATTACTTGAATCCTTAAGTTTTGAGAATCGGATAATTATGTAATTGATAATTGTTATTTATTACATGATTATTTGGATGATCCTAAAGTAGGATATTATGTGAAATCCCATGTTCAAGATGATGTACACATAAGTTTCATACACAACCATGCGATGTTTGTTGCTATATGGAAAAACCTTCTTAAATGATTAAGTTTTATGCCACCCCTTGATTAGAACACTTGTGAAATATTTGGGTATTTTGATGTAATTTTGACTCAGTTGGGTGCATCATTATATCTTAATATGAGTCAAGATGAGATAACGGTTGATGTAGTTTTGTCTCAGTTAGGTGCATCGTTCTGTGTCTCATACATTTGAAAAAGGTTAAACTTAATTGGTGCTTTCAAATGAGATTTGACCCAAGGCATAGATGATATTAAAACATGTGTTGACATAAGATGTCTAGAATCTCATAAAAGATCTAAGAGTCATATATAATATGATTGATGTTATCTACCTAAATAGCTTGATTTCGGGCATTGACTCACTTAAACCAAAATCAAGTGAAATGTGGATCTTAGCCCATTATAATTATATGATACATGCTTGTATTTGAAAGTGTATAATTTAGTGGAAGTATTTTTGAAATATATTATTTGTCTCTTAGATGGTAAATGAATTGATACTTATATGTGTTCATATTGTATGTATATCTTATTGTAGAAATGGCATTACAAAATAAATTGTGATCCATCCTTGAGAAGGACAAGCTCGAAAAGAACGATACCGACTATTCTGATTGGATATAAAGCTTAAGAATTGTTCTTAGGCAAATTGTACGTTCTTGACGAACCCATTCCTGCCAAACCCGCTGCAAATATTGCAAGGGCAGATAAGGAGCAACATAAGAAACATGTTGATGATTCTAATGATATTGCTTGCCTTATAATTGCCACCATGTGTAAGGCTCTTATGAAGGACCTTGAACACATGATAACTGCTTTTGACCTAGCACAGCGCACAAACGAAATGTTCCAAGTGCAGGCTAGACAAGAGAGGTATGTGGTGTTAATGGTTAACACAAGAAAGGGGTTCAAAAGGTAAGACAAAGTAGGTAAAGCAAAGGTTATTAAACCTAGGGCAAAAGTTTCCAATGTCGAAGAGGCTAAACCCAAAGTGTCTCAAAAAGATGCAGTTTGCTACCATTGCAATGAGATTGGTCATTGGAAGCAAAGTTGCAAGGCTTATAAGGAAGGCCTAAAAAGTGAAGAAGGGCAATATTATTGCTACTACTTCAGGTATCTATATGATAGATATTTTCCTTTCTACTTCTTGTTCATGGGTATTGGATACCGGATTGGATCCTACATTTGTCTAAATGTGCATGATCTAAAGAATAGAAAGCTACTCAAAGAAGGTAAAATGGACCTACGTATGGGGAATGGAGCAAGAGTTACTGCATTAGCCGAAGGAACTTATGAAGTTACTTTACCTAGTGGACTAGTACTTGTTTTGAACAAGTGTTACTACGTTCCGGATTTGAGGAGGAGTATTATTTCCATTTCTTATATGGATGATAAAGGATATAGTTTTCTCATTGAGAATAAGAAGTTTCCAATATACTTAAATGATATGCTTTATTGTATTGCAGATTCATTCAATGGCCTTTATATCCTTGATGTTGAGAAACAAAATAATATTGAAGATATCTATAATATAAATAAGAAATCTAAATTGAATGATGTGAACAACACGTTCGTATGGCATTGCCGGCTTGGTCATATAAATGAGAAACGTATATCTAAACTCCATTAACATGGACTTTTAGACTCATATGATTATGAATTATTTGAGGTATGTGAATCTTGTTTATTGGGTAAAATGACCAAACCACCTGTAAGTACGCCAATCCAATTCGCGACCCTTTTAGGTGCATTTTAATATGATAAAATTGCATTAAGGGGTGTTTTGGTAAATTTTTGGTCTATTCTGAGACTTCCGGAAATATTTCATAAGTTTCTCGCGAAGGAAGTACCTTTTGGTACTTTGCTCGTGCTAAAGGACCTACAGGGAATTAACTGCTTTGGACTTTTCAGGAATTAATTCAGAATGTTCTAGAAGCAGCATTTGGCGCCAAAAACAGTTATTGCTTTCTTAAGTCGTGCGACAAATCGAAGCATGGAAAGTGGATGCATGAAGTCGTGCGACACAACATGACCATCAACAGCAGCTATAAATAAGACCCTCTGCCTCTCATTTTGAGATCCCTTTTTCACTCCACAATGTCACTCTGCAGAAATTACACCAGAATCCAATCTCTCTCCTCCTCCCACACCAACACATACCAATTTCCTTCCAATTCCTTCATCCCTCATACATAAACCACCCACTTACCTTCATACAACCAACACCACTTGAAGATCTGAGGACTAGCACCCCATCTGTGCTCAATCCCACGTCCAGAAGCTGAATTGAAGACCAATACACCTAACTTGGTGTATTGGTGGTGGATCTACAAGGGTAATGATTCCCTCTATCCCTATTTCTCTCATTTACTTGCTTCATTGCAATTCCCATCCCTCCACTTGATAATCAGGCTCCATCTGCTTCTGATTATCAAGTGGCAACTGCCATCTCTCTGTTTAAATTGCTTGCTTTGGTATAATTGGTATTCATGGCTTGATTGGATCGTATTTCATTGTTTGTTTATCAAGGGAGTGTGGATCTCCTATATCCACATTCCTTTGATCGATCTATTATTGATTTGTGCTATCTTGAGTTGTTTTGTCGCTTGATCTGAATTGGTTTCTGTTGAATCTGTTTCTCATTTGTAAGGTTCCTGCAGATGGTAAACATGTGTCACGCGACACAATTGGACATGAGGAGTCCTGTGTCACGCGACACATCGTGCCCATCTGCAGGGATGATCCTTCAGTTGTAAGTTGTTTCAACTAGTTAGATTATCATTCCAAACAGAGTGTGGATCTTCAATATCCACACTCATTTGAAGTGATTGGATAGATCAGTGTCAATTCTGTGCTTGATTTGTAAAACCTCTGCAAAGTGTCTTGCAGTGTCACGCGACACAATTGATCCATCAGGTCTTGTGTCACGCGACACAACAAGCCTTCTGCAGCAGGTTCAATTTCAGTTGTAAGTTTTGTCCTTCCTAGTTGTAAATGGGATGTGGCCTCCCATGACAAATGACTTAAAAGCTGTAATTCCCCTTGTTGAGTAATAAAACAAAGCATCTCCTTGCATTTTATACGTATCTTTGTCACACACATTTCGCACACACATTTTGATGTTTTGAATGTTGAACATAGAAAGACTCGTCTACGGACGAGGCGTGTTGGGTGAACTCTCGGTTCTTTCCAACACGTAACCTGACCCCCCGAACCCATTTTCTCTTTCAAAAAGGTTTTCAATGTTTCCTTAAAAACGGCGTGGAGACTCCTATTTTATTTTTTCGGCGAGCGCACATTCAGTGGCGACTCTGCTGGGGACTTGAAACTTGTTTTTCAAAAGTGGATCAAACTTTCGTTTGCTTGTTCAACATTCATTTCATTCACTTGTGTGTGCATTTTGTTGGTGATATCATATGTCTGTAAATGCGTTTAATTCTTTGCTTTATTCCCCCTCCTTGCTTCTTGTTTGTGATACTGGGGCTTGGTGTTGAATTCTTGCTGTGCTTGGAGGCTGGGGCTGGTTATGCTTCTATTCAGATTTTGGGAATTTGTCCTTTCCTGTCACGCGACATAAGTGACCTTCTCAGTCCTGTGTCACGCGACAGGATTGGCCAAACTGCAGGAGGTGTTTTGTTCTGCCTGGTTGTGATTGTGGGGCAGTCCCCCATGATCAGATTATTGATCTCTTGATTATTGTATCTCTGTGGGGGTGTGTGTGTGTGTGTGTTGTTTTTCCTTTATCCCCCCTTTTAAAATAAAAATAAAAAATAAAAAAATCATTTTCGCAAATAAAGGAACATAGTCAGCCGCACACTACTTCACGTAGATCTAGAATCCTCGGGTGCGATTGACGGCATCGCGGACGGTGATGTATGTCGCCTACGCTTGAGCGCCTAATATCAAACCTATCCCCCTAGCGCGTTATAGGTGGCGCCACACTTTTAACCTTACCCAAAACGGTTGGTTTTTGACACGCCATTTTTTCAAATACACTAAAATGAATTGTTTCAAAATTTTTGATAGATCTTCGTACCTACCCCAAAACCTAGCACGTGTGGGCATGTTGCCATCGCAACATGGTTTCACGAAAGGACATGTCGTTCCCACGACATGTTCTAACGAGAGATCATGTCGCATTGTCAACGTGCACAGACGAGAGGTCATGCCGAATTTTTCCTTGAAATTCTTCAGGAATACCCGTTATGCTGCCCAAATTTCTCCAGAAATTGGGGCTGCTCGTCCGTCCCATAAATGCTTTGGTTTTATTTAGGTATTATCGCCTATTATTAATTTTGAATCCGTACATTTGGTGTATTTTTGGATGATGTGTCCATAGGTTCCCCTGAGGTTTTAGACTGCGAGAATAAAGGGTTAGCCTTTCCCAACCGTTCATAGGACTTAAAAGACAACGATTTTTACTTGAACATTAATAAGATGTTGCATGAGTCCATCTCCTTTCCCGCTCTTCCCTCTCCCATACCATCTCAAAGTTCTCTATCCTCCGCCTTATACACCCTCTTCACCTCTATAAGGCTACGACAAGTTGGGTGTGTGCTCTCGTTCCCGGCGCTCATTGGTCCATATTCCCGAGGCGGAAGCAGTTCAAGTGTCCAAGCAGTTGTTTATCTGATTCGGTACCCGAGATGCTCGGTGCAGAGAAGATTATGGCCCACCAGTCTGGAAGTTCATATCCCATGGGTCAGCAGAGTCCAAATGGTGTGTCCATCGAAAAGGTGTGAACTACCCTAGAAGTTGATTTTCCTTGCGAGCGGAAGGCCCGGTTGCTTGCTCAGATTGCTCAAGCTAAGGAGGACGACTTGTGAAGGACAAAAAGATTGAGAAGGGTCCTCGCCCCATCGCTGTCAACAATGCTCTTCCTCCCATCCGAAGTTGATGCAGTCAATCAGTCCTCGTAGGATCTAGAAGGTCCGCTGTCGAACATGAGTCTGTCAAGTCCGTTTCGGACCAATTTTTTGTTTTGCAGTAATAAAATCTTTGTTTCTCTTCTTGCTAGACTCGAGACATCACTTGCACACCCACATTACACTCAATTGAAATGGCCTTATTCCACATGATCACTTGTGCTGCTCACTGACTAATGCTTTGAAATGACTAATGTTTAAATTAATCGGAGTGAGAAAATCGACTGATATCCTTCCCAAATTGGGGATCACCAACTCCCCATCTCGCATCTCCTGTGCTCACATGTCTTCCTTCGCCCTTACCATCTCGTTGCCCGATGAATTTGCATGAATCCTTCTCAGAGTAAACTTAAGCAAGCAAATGAAGACTCAATCTTGTTCGGATCATCCGGTAGGGACTGCGGTTAAAACCTTTCACCCATAGAAAAACCTTTACCTCACCCTCACCAAACGATATCCTTTCATTTCAAGATCGGCACGTTTTTGAAACCCGTCTAACCATCTCCAGAAGAAGAGGGACTATCCTTGGGACTCCCATGATTCAAAAGAAGATCGACCATGTCCAAGCTCAAGAACGACGGAAAGCAATGATCCATCCTAGGGACTAGCTGAAATTCTCCTCTCAAAAACAAAATTGAAAAAAAGAAGAGAGAGACAAAAGTACAAAAAAAAAGAATAAAAAAAAGAGAAAAAGAAAAGAAAGAGAGCCTAGTCCCTAGCGATCCTCTCAAAAAAGCAAAAGTCAAAGGATCCGGTCGTTCCTCAAGAAGAGTCTCAGAGTGAATAAAGAGACAGCAAGGATGTCCCCTCACCATTACCTCTAACCGATCCCAAGCTGTCCTCTCGATTTTAGAGGACATTTCCACTACCGTTACCCTTGCCTTTGGCCAAAGCCAAGATTGACCTCTCTTTCTTAGAGGCAAATCAATTCCCTCACCTTAGAAATCCCAAACACATCCCTGCAAGCCAACCTCTCATCTTTAGAGGTTCAGCCAACAAAAAAGCCCAGCCGACCTCTCATCTTAAGAGGTCATGATATCCCGAATCACCCGAAGACCGATCGAAACCCTGAAACCCAGTCGCAGTTCCTACCGGATAGCAGTTTCAGACCATCAAGTGAAGATTGTGAAAATTCCATACGTTCATTCGACGTTTCATGTGAGCATATTTCATTTCTCCTCTGCAAACACTTGCCGTGGACGTCCCACTGGGGCTTCACATTCGTGTCTCCCATCGACACTCCAAGAGGACATGTTTTTTCAATTCTCCAAATCCTCAAAATCCTCAAAGGTCCTCAGATCCTCGAATTCCAACGTTCATTCTCTTCATTCGAGATAAGCCCGAACTATGGCGACCTGAGCTCCTCCTAAGGAGGGGAACGTAGGCAACCATAACTGGTCCGGTCGAAATCACAAACAAACTCAGAAAATTCGGTCTCCTCAAGGACCATTCCCATACACTTTCCATCCTTCGAAGTTTAATTCTCGATATCAGTGGGCTTTCTCCTCATGATTAATTGAAACATTTGTTCATATCAGCTTTGGCGGTTGACTAACTCAAACATCAATAAAGGGTTTTAAGCAGCTTTGTGATCATCACGAATAGGACGAGTTTTCAAGTGTCTCGACAAGTCTTCTCTTTCTACATCATAGGAAGATAGAGCCAAACACTGTTTTCGGTCAGCAGGGGCTTCCATACACTTTTCCACACATTGTGATGCTTATAATCTCCCAAAAGAGTTAAACCCAAAAGCGAGAGTGTCATACACGAATTCGAGATCTATCCCCACCTTCGAAAGATGTGCGCCTGCACGTAAGCATTTCCGAGTCTTGTCCAGCGACTGATTGACTGCGGTTTGAAATGATGAGTTGCCCCTTTGGCCACAAGATGGCTCTATCTGTGATAAAGCTGCATGGAATTTCCTCGAGCTGGGGCTTTGGTCAAGGTATCCCTCAGGCTCTCCTTACCAGATTTCCCTCCATGTTTGCTTTGCACTGTCAATTGGGGCTTCGCCAAGCCGGGATCATTCTCTGCACATTCTCTACTTCTTGCCGTCTCGGGTGCGCGACACACTTTGTTCTCACCAGCAACAGACCTATTGCAACCAGTACTCCCGGGAGCATCCCCGACTTGCCTAAGATGCACCGTATCATCTATCACTCGTACATTTTCCCACCTCATGGGAGAGGGTCCACCCCATTATAAACACTTTCATTCCATACACAATCCATCATAGCACAACTGTTACATACACATCTGCTCATCAAGCCGTGCAAAATCCTCACTTCCTTTCCATTCCCAGCTGAGATGGACTTGTGCAACAAAAGATTAATAATGCATAAGCAAAAAGTCAAATAAAATGCAAAGTGCCTTGAGTGTTGTGTTCCCCCCCCTCCCCGCAGGGTACAATAATCAAGTGATCATAACTTGATCATGAGGACTGCCCCTCGAATCACAGTTTTGGACAAGGATTCCAAACCCTGCAGGTGGCGGATCCCGCCTTTATCATCTTCACCAGGCCCTTCACCTTCGAACTCATCAGCACCGTCGAAAAGAGCTCCAGCTGCCCAGTCTCCAAGCAATGCTTATCTAAAAGAGCTCCAGCTGCCCAGTCTCCAAGCAATGCTTGTCAAAAGGAGCTCCAGCTGCCCCAGTATCCAAGCAATGATGCTCACCAGCCTCAGCGACATTAAGGCATGTTCCGCACAGCGAGTTATCATCCAATGCCCGTTCCCATGAGCACACCTTCATCAAGGCCTGTATGCACTGACACTTCAACAACTCTTCAGCAAAGACCGTCCCGTGAACGACCATCCAGCAACTCTCCAACAAGCAGTTGCAGCCTAAGACCCTCCGGCAGCTACATCCACCCCCGCAGGTACAATAACCAACTGAGCACCATCGAATCTTAAGGACTGTCCCTCAGCAAAAACCGAGGCAAAGATTCCACATCTATCAGTCTCCCCAAAGCAACGATCATCAGTATCATCGACCCCGCCGCTTAAGCATCAGCATAGATCCGCTCCCTAGCAAGCAAAACTCCCGTCCTACCAAGCAAAGTTCAGGACTCTCAAAGTCAACCAACTATCAGCAGAGGCCGCCCCGCACTCGGCAGAACCAGCAAGCCACTAGCAACAGTAGTAGCATGAGACCCTCCGGCAGCTACACCTATCCCCAGCGAAATCAACAGTAGCGTGAGTCCCCTGTGTTAATGTTAGATCATGTGTTGCCATGAATGTTGTCCCAAGTGTTGCAAACCAGTGTTGCCACTGGTGTTGCCACAAGTGTTGCCATTTGGAATTGGCAACACTGGAATAGTTACTGTATTTTTCACAAATAAAAATGTGGAAATTAATGTTTAATTAACAGTAGTTAGTCTGCTTAAAATGAGCTTGAAAAGATCAACAGAAACTGCCCAGGCGTGATTCACGAAGAAAAGGAAAAAATTAACAAATAAACATGTGTTTATTTGTTTAATTAATAACCAAGCAAAAAGAGATTTTATTCAGCTATTCAGGAGGAGAACAAGTTAGAGTACAAGGCATCTACAGCTGAGAGGTACAAGTAAGAGAAGCAAGAGAAGACTAAGTCTCCTACATTTGAGGCGAGAAGGCTAAAATGGAGGAAACAAACTCCAAGGCTGTTGCTGATCATTTTGAGTAGGCTCCAAAACTTTGTGGCCTATAAATAGTGCAGTGGATCTTCATTGAATATCATTCAATTTAGAAAATGCAAATCTGCACAAGAAATAGAATTCTGCTCTCAAGTGTTGCCATTCAAGTGTTGGCAACACTCAGTCCGACACTCGAGAATTTCATATAGATTTTCATATTTTTGTGAGGTTTTGAGTGTTCATTTTCAGAGAGAGTTCTTTTATATGTTATTCCTTATGTTAATGATTGTTTATCATTAAGGAACTTCTTCGACCTTGTATTGAATTCATATTATTAATAGAAAGGTCTTGCCCTCCTGGCACCCATCAAGTTATATATTTATATAACTTGATAAAAATTATATTCTTGTGTATTGTTTTAATTCTTCCGCTGCAAATTAGATTTATTTCTATTTATTTGTGTTTTTCTAGAATTGGTGTGTGTTGTTATTAGTGTTGCCAACACTAAGGACAACACTTGTGAGTTTCGTCTCACCTTGTGAGTTTCGTCTCACCTTGTGAGTTTCGCCTCACTTGTTTTAAGCCATAGACAATTTCAATTGGTATCAGAGCCTAGCACTTGATATACTAAGTGTTTAGATCCTTTTGTCATGGCTTTTGATCCTGCCAACCCTAATCAAAAGAGATTACCGGTTTTAGACGGATCAAATTATGCTTATTGAAATATTCGCCTACGCTCGCATATCAAATCAATTGATCTTCGAGCTTGGAGATCTATTTTAAATGGTTATTCTGTTCCAATGCTTCCTCCGGATGATGATGGTGACGTTCAAGTCAAACCTGAATTCGAGTGGACAATTGAAGAGAATAATCTTGCTAGTTTCAATGAAAAGGCACTGAATGCCATCTATGAATGGGTTGACATACATATGTTCAAGATCATTCAAAATAGTCCCACTGCAAAAGATGCTTGAGATACTTTACAAAGATTTTGTGAAGGAGATGGTAGTGTCCGAGAAACAAAGCTTAGAGGTCTCACTAGTAAATTTGAAAGATTAAGAATGGGTGAAAATGAAGACATCTCGTCTTATTTTGAAAATTTGATTGATATTTCAAATGCTTGTCAAGTATTAGGGGAACCTTTTACAAATAAACAACTTGTTTCAAAAGCTATTTGTACTCTTTCCGAACGTTTTAATATTAAAGTTTCAGCTATTGAAGAGGCCCATAATCTTTCAACTATGGACATTAACTCCTTAATGAGCATTTTGAAAAACTTTGAGATGAATCTCAATGAACAAACCGAGGCTTCTAAAGGCAAAAATATTGCCTTAATGTCGAATCTTCGGACACATGTGTGGATGATGAAGATGAAGCCTTCGAGGAGTTAGATGAAAATACTAGTGTAGCTTTACTTGCAAAGAGATATAATTCTATGCTTAGAAAATTTAACAGTGTGCAGGTAAAGGCTAAGAACCAATTGGCAAAAACCTCTAGTTTTGTGCCAAGGAGAGGTCCTCCTCCAAATAAAAAGGATACCCCACCTAGGCGTGCATCCTCGAAAAAGATCCGTTCCGATCCTAAATACATTGAATCCATTCAATGTCATGCTTGTTCCGGTTGGGGTCACTATGCCAATGAATGTGCTAACACCTTGAGAAAGGCGGGCAAAAATTTGTGGGTATCTCTTAGTGATGGAGAGGAGGAAGGAACGGAGAAAGATGAAAAGACGGAGCAAGTGGTCATGATGGCCATGGTAGAGGAGCTACCTTCGACAGAGAGTGTTACCTCAAGTGTTGTTCCAGATTTAACAACACTTGACACAACACTTGTGACTTCTTCAGAAAGTGTTGCCCCAAGTGTCGTCCAGGAAATGGCAACACTTGACACAACACTCAGCAGGTATGATTCTTTAAATGATATTTGCTTGTGTGATTCAGTTGGTTTAAACTCATAGGAGACTATAGAGGATGATCTTTGTAAAGATGAGCTCATTCATGAATTAAAAAATCTCTATAAGTCTCTCCTCATGGAATGGAAAAAGGAGAACAAGATGGTGGTTTTCTTGAAAAAGGAAAATCATGATCTTAAAAACTCCTTGACTCGGCTGGAGGTTCAACTCAGTAGGAGAGACTTGGAACTTGATAAAATCAAGGCCAAACTCAACCTAGCCAAATCCACCTTCAAAAAACTCAACACGAGCTCATCCAAATTGGATGAAATACTCAAATTGAGTAAGCCTCTGAAAGCTGGTCTTGGGTTCCAAGAATCACTAGAAAGTATTACCTCTTCCTTGTTTGATGTTGAAACTAAAAATTATTTTGTAAAAGAGCGTGTCAAGGAAAAGGGTAGTACTCCTAGTGATACTCCTGATCAATTCAATGAATGTGGATACTGTCACAAAGTTGGATATATAAAATCAGATTGTTTTTTTCTTCAAAAGAAAATGTCCAGTCTTCAAGTGTTGTCTCAAGTGTAGCCAATTTCTCAGGGCAACACTCACGGCAACACTGGTGAACAGAAATCCAGATTTTCAAAAAGGGCTTGGTTACCCAAGGAAAAACTGAAATGCTATGTTGTTTACACAGCTTTAAGGACTAACATTGTAGGAACTTGGTACTTTGATAGTGGTTGTTCACGTCATATGACGGGTACAAAATCTTTCCTAATGGAGTACCAACCTATTCAAGGAGGCTCAGTGACTTATGGTGGTGGAGGCAAGAGTGAAATAGTTGGAAAAGGAACAATGGATATTGTTGGTTTTCCTCCTTTGAAAAATGTCTTGCACGTAGATGGTTTACTTGCTAATCTAATTAGCATTAGCCAATTATGTGATGACAATTTGGAGGTAAAATTCAATAAAAACACCTGTGAAGTGTTTGATAATACTAACTTTTGTGTCATGACTGGAATAAGATCAAGCGATAATTGCTACCTGGTTGGTAATAAATCAGTGTGCAATTTGACAAAACTTGATGATATAAGGTTATGGTATCAAAAGTTAGGTCATTCTCATTATAGGAATCTTGAGAAGATTATCAAACACAATGCCGTTAAAGGTGTTCCTAAACTAAACCTCAAAGACACCGTGATGTGTGGTGACTGTCAAAAGGGTAAACAAACTCGTGTTGCTCACAGTGTTGGACAACACAATGAGCAACACTCAGGAACAACACATTGTTTTCAGCTTCTACATATGGATTTGATGGGTCCTATTGAGGTAGAAAGCTTGGGAGGTAAGAAGTATGTTTATGTGATAGTTGATGATTTTTCTAGGTATACATGGGTCTATTTTTTAAGAGAAAAATCTGAAACTTTTGATAAATTTACTCACTTAGTCTCTAAAATCAAAACATGTTTTGTTCTCCTATTTTTCGAATAAGGTCAGATCATGGTAGAGAGTTTGAAAATCTCTCCTTCTCTACATTTTGTAGTAAAAAGGGGATACACCATGAATTTTCAGCACCTAAAACACCACAACAAAATGGTATTGCTGAAAGGAAAAATAGGACTTTAATGGAGATGGCTCGTGTTATGCTAATTGCTAGAAATATTTCCAAAGGTTTTTGGGGCGAAGCATTAAACACAGCTTGTCACACTACGAATAGAGTTTTCTTAAGACCCGATACTACTATGACACCCTATGAGATTTTAAATGGAAAGAAACCTACGGTTCACTATTTTTACGTGTTTGGGTGTTTGTGCTACATTTTAAACGACCGGGAATACTTAGGAAAACTAGATTCCAAGAGTGACAAAGCCATCTTTCTTGGCTACTCTTAAAACAGTCATGCTTATCGAGTCTATAATTTGAGGTTAAAAGTGATTCAAGAATCGGTAAATATTGAATTTAACGATTACTTGAGTGCTACAGGAGAACCAGCTGATGATATACTTTTGACCTTGCTGGAAGAAGTCGAATAGAGGGCTGGAACAGAAACTGATTCGGCCAGTGCAACCACAGATTCAAGTGTTGCCCCGAGTGTTGCCCCTGAAACGGCAACACCTGAGGCAACACAGGAGAACAGAACAATGGCTGGAAATTTTAAGAGTAGTGACTCAGAGGAAGAAGATGGATTGGTTTACCATCAAGGCAGGAGAGATCCCCCAGCACGTATTAGAAATTATCATCCCATTACTCAAGTAATTGGTGATGTTAATGAAGGGGTTCGAACAAGAAATAAGGAGCCAGTTGACTACGGAGATATGGTTAGGTATGTGTGTATGTCCTCCACATACACTAAGGTAAAACACTCCTGTTTCGTTTCCCCTCTTGAGCCAAAAAATGTGATTGAGGCTTTAAATGATAATTTCTGGATACAAGCTATGCAAGAAGAGCTTGAACAATTTACCCGTAACGAGGTTTGGTGTTTAGTTCCACGTCCTTTACATACAAATATTATTGAAACTAAATAGATTTTCAAAAACAAATCTGATGAATTAGGTAATATTATTCGTAATAAAGCTCGTCTTGTGGCTCAAGGCTATACACAAGTGGAAGGAATCGACTTTGATGAGACCTTTGCACCTGTGGCTAGAATTGAGTCAATAAGACTTCTTCTTGCTATAGCCTGTTACCTCAAAATCACATTGCACCAAATGGATGTCAAAGCGGCTTTCTTGAATGGGTACTTAGATAAAGAGATCTATGTTGAGCAACCTAAAGGGTTTGAAGACCCATTCCACCCAGACCATGTGTACAGACTTGATAAGGCCTTATATGGCTTGAAACAAGCTCCTCGTGCATGGTATGGGCGTCTAGCAAGTTTCCTTCTTGAATATGGATTTGTTAGAGGAGAAGCTGATAGGACATTATTTATTCTTAGGGAAAATAAAGAGCTTGTCATTGCTCAGATCTATGTTGATGACATAATTTATGGTTCCACATCTAAAACATGTTTACAAAATTTTGTGGAAGCTATAACATCAACATTCGAGATGAGCATGATAGGAGAGCTTAATTATTTCCTAGGATTGCAGGTGAAACAGTCAGATGATGGAATCTTTATCTCTCAGAGCAAGTATGCTAAGAGTCTGGTGAAAAGATTTGGATTGGAGAGTGCAAAGAGCTCAAAAATACCTATTGGATCATCTCTTAAGGTAACCAAAGATCAGGCAGGGGAGGATGTTGACCCAACTCTGTATAGATCCATGATAGGTAGTCTTCTGTATCTTACTGCCAGTCGTCCCGATATTATGTTCAGCGTAGGAGTATGTGCTAGATATCAGTCTGCTCCTAAAATTTCTCACCTAAATGCTGTCAAGAAAATTATTAAGTATGTGTCTGGGACAAGTGAATTGGGAATCTGGTTCACCAAAGACCTAATACCAACTTGGTTGGTTTTAGTGACTCTGATTGGGCAGGGGATATAGATGATAGAAAGAGCACTAGTGGGGGTTGTTTTTTCTTGGGCAATAATCTTGTGTCATGGTACAGTCGCAAGCAAAATTGTGTCTCTCTCTCGACTGCTGAATCTGAGTATGTAGCAGCCGGGAGTTGTTGTTCACAATATATATGGTTGAAACATATGCTTGACGACTATGGTCTTGATAGTAATATCTTGACCATGTATTGTGACAATTTGAGTGCTATAAACATTTCCAAAAACCCTGTACAACACTCACGCACTAAACACATTAATATCCGCCATCACTTTTTGAGAGATTTATTAGAAAAGGACTTGATCCAAATAGAGCATATTGATACTAAACATCAACTTGCTGATATTTTGACCAAAGCCCTAGACCATGAGAGATTTTCAAGTTTGAAAAAATCTCTTGGTTTATGCTTTCTATAAATCTGCTGTTTCAAGTATTGCCGTCAGTGTTGCCAACACCGACAAAGAACACTCGTATTTGTTGTATATTTTTTTAAAAAAATGTATATTTAATCTAATCCCAAATGGGGGGCATTTACTGACCTTTTTGTTCTAGTATGCGTATATATTTAAGGTTAACATTTTTTTCATAAAATACCCCTTCGTGCTTAAAGTGACAAAGTCACTTATATTATGTTGATATTGAAAAAGGCAAAGCTTGTTAAATATTCCCAAAGGGAGTATAATGTAGTTGTTTTATTCTAAGTATTAGGGACATGGAGCTCAAGCACACACCCTACTTGAAAGGTATAAAACTTACTGCATATAGCTTTACACGTTTATAAAAAACTCGGGGCACGGAGCTCGCTACTACGATGCTTCCTTATAAATAAAGAATGTGTAAAGCTTGCTTAAAAATTGCCTAAGGAATGATAAGTTATACTCCCTCCGTCCCACCTCACTTGACACTTATTTCCATTTTGGGCTGTCCCACCTCACTTGACACTTCCCAAAATAGTCTACCTTTTTATAATTTTATATTCACTCTACCCCACCACTCATTCTCTCTCTTCATTTTCCACCACTCAAATTATTCAACCAACACTACTATTTACCCCACTCATTCTCTCTCTTCATTTTTTACCACACATTTTTTTTATTTTATTCTTTTTTCTTAGTTGCCGTGCCCACCTCAAGGGTGTCAAGTGAGATGGGACGGAGGGAGTATATGTTGAAAAAATATCATGGGGATTTTATTTAAAAATGTTGCCTTGTGTGTCACGCAACATTGCTAGTAACACATTAGTAGATGCTACATTAATTCTTTATTTCTTATTTTTGTTTTTGTTAATTAAATTTTGAATTTCCAAAAGTCTATTTTCTTATTTTTAGAGTTTGTGAAATTTAAAAGATTTTTAGCAAAAATATTTATTTTTGTCTAACTAATTGTAATTTAGAAATATCTATTTTTTAAAAATTCATTATTTGAATTTTGAAAAACACAATTTTATGGATATTGCTAAAATTATTTTTAGTTATTATATTTTGAAAAATAATAAAAAAAAATAATAAAAAAACGTTTTTTTTTTTAAAAGGCGGAACAGTGGCTTTAGTTTGTTGGGTTTGTTAAGAGTTAAAAGGATTTTAAATTGATTTGAACTTGTCAAATCAATTAAATCCTTCCCTATTACTCATTTAAAACTCTCCTCCTCACTAAACCCTCTCTCTCTCTTCTTTCTTCTCTCTCTAGGCGGAAAACACTTTCCCTGTTCCCCCTTCTTCCTCGTCTTCTTCCTTCAATTTTCATGGCAAGTCCCAAAAATACTTCCCAAATTTCTTCTCCCATGGAAATTTCACCTTTAGCTCCTTCGAGTGTCGCCTCAAATGTTGCCGAGCCCATGAAAATATCTCCTGCGACATTTTCGGCCACACCCACAATCTCACCATCTTTGGACATTATTGTGTACAATCCTCCTCACATTCCCATCCCTATAAGCCTTCCTGAAGCTACCCCCTGCGTTGAACTCACCTTCGCCCCACAAAAGAAAACCAAGAAACGAAAGGCGGTTGATGCCTCTTCGTCATTTAGGGGAGGTGTTCGTCGTCAGTCAGAAAGGATCAAGACATTGTTCAGGTCCAAAATACCTTCCAACACGGCTGATGATCCTGTCAATGTGGAGGATAGCTCAAGTTCTTCGCTCAACATTTCATTCGAGGACAATTTGGACCAAAACTTTAAAGAGACCAAGGAGCCCTCATCATCTTCTGATGAGGATGAGGAAGCATGGAAGGATGATGAAGAAACATTAGCCCAAGCTCAGTCCCGGATAGTCAAGAAACAGAAAATTTCTGCCAGTGTCGCCCCAAGTGTTGCCAATCCAATGGCAACACCTGAAGCAACACCTGCTGCCAAGTCCAAAGCCCAGTCAAGTTCACCCTCGTATTCTCCCATTTCCTGGCCTCAGGTAAACACCCCTACTCCCTCTCAAGATTCCAAATCAGATTATGAGTCATTTGGGTATTATGAATGTCCATTTCTTTTCGAGAAATTTTATAGTGAATCCAACTTAGATAAGTGGGTTCAAGATTCTGAGAAAAAGATTCTGAATGAAAGAAACATGTTTGTGACTCAGTTCAAGGAGTTAGGAGTGTACCAATTTTTGGAGGACAGGATGTTTTTGCCTACGGTGACTAAAGTGTCATCATATATTGAAAGTGTGGTTAGGAATTTTTATGCTCATCTTAGGGAGGATATTGATGATAGGAATACCTCTCATTATGGAAAGATCTTTGTTAGGGGCAATATTTATGATTTTAATCCCTTAATCATCAACAAATCATTCGGCCTCCCTAATGTTGAAGATGAGAGTTTGGAAGTTGAACCAAATGCCTTAGCCACCTTTTTGACTGGAGGGAGAATCACTGTTTGGACCGAACACTTTAAATCTACCCATCTTACTTCTTTGTTTAGTGTGCTTCACAAAATATGTATAACAAATTGGCTACCTACGGCCAATGAAAACACGGTGACATTCGAGCAAGCCACTTTGTTATACAAACTAGGCAAGAAACAAAGAGTCAAATTTGAGAGATTAGTGTTTGTTCACCTAGCTGCATGAGCCAAGAAAAGAAAAACCTCTTCCTTCATTTTCCCTTCCCTCATTTACAATGTTCTCTTGTACCAAAACCTTAAGCCTTGGAATGCCGATAATATCTCTGAGAAGCCTGTCTATTACAGAATTAGCAAACACTTTACAGAAGGTGATAGGCACAAGTGTCGCCCCAAGTGTCGCCCCTGAAATTGGCAACACTTCAAGCAACACTGCTCCTGTAATGATTGATGCTGCTATGCTTCTTAATTTTTTCAATAGTCAGGTGAAGCACATTGACTCAGTGATTCAGGGATGGCTGGACATGCGTACTGATATGATGAAAATGGTGGATATGATTTCTTCCAAAATAGGGAGAGATCAATCAAGGCCAAGGCGTGATGATGGAGTGAATGGAGCTGGAGCTGGACCAAGTGGTACAGCTGAGGGAGGTGAAGGAGCTGGAAATGCAGAAGGTTGATGGTTGGTTCGCATGGTTGCTTGATTTGGTGGTTTGGTAACAAAAACAATTTTATTTGTTTTTATTTGGTTTGTTATGCTTTCTTTGTTTCGGCTGGAATTTTCTTCAAACTTTGGTGGATGGTTTTTGCTAAATGGTTGGATGGTTTTTAAGATTTTAATAATTATTTTGGTTAGTTATTAATTTCGTGATTAAGGGGGAGAAAATTCGAAATTATGTGACTTCATTTGCCTAAAGATTGATGTTGCCACTCGTGTGAGTGTGATACTTTGATGAAAAATATTTTCAAACATTGTCTGAAGGTTGATGTTGCCACTATTGATCACATGGAAATTTCATATTTTTGTTAAGTTTGACTAACGATTTTGTAAAGATCATCACATTGGTATTTTGTGAAGAAATCAGTAACTAAGGGGGAGATTGTTAATGTTAGATCATGTGTTGCCATGAATGTTGTCCCAAGTGTTGCAAACCAGTGTTGCCACTGGTGTTGCCACAAGTGTTGCCATTTGGAATTGGTAACACTGGAATAGTTACTGTATTTTTCACAATAAAAATGTGGAAATTAATGTTTAATTAACAGTAGTTAGTCTGCTTAAAATGAGCTTGAAAAGATCAACAGAAATTGCCCAGGCGTGATTCACGAAGAAGAGGAAAAAATTAACAAATAAACATGTGTTTATTTGTTTAATTAATGACCAAGCAAAAAGAGATTTTATTCAGCTATTCAGGGGGAGAACAAGTCAGAGTACAAGACATCTACAGCTGAGAGGTACAAGCAAGAGAAGCAAGAGAAGACTAAGTCTCCTACATTTGAGGCGAGAAGGCTAAAATGGAGAAAACAAACTCCAAGGCTGTTGCTGATCATTTTAAGTAGGCTCCAAAACTTTGTGGCCTATAAATAGTGCAGTGGATCTTCATTGAAGATCATCCAATTCAGAAAACATAAATCTGCACAAGAAATAGAATTCTGCTCTCAAGTGTTGCCATTCAAGTGTTGGCAACACTCAGTCCGACACTCGAGAATTTCATATAGATTTTCATATTTTTGTGAGGTTTTGAGTGTTCATTTTCAGAGAGAGTTCTTTTATTTGTTGTTCCTTATGTTAACGATTGTTTATCATTAAGGAACTTCTTCGACCTTGTATTGAATTCATATTATTAATAGAAAGGTCTTGCCCTCCTGGCACCCATCAAGTTATATATTTATATAACTTGATAAAAATTATTTCTTGTGTATTGTTTTAATTCTTCCGCTGCAAATTAAATTTATTTCTATTTATTTGTGTTTTTCTAGAATTGGTGTGTGTTGTTATTAGTGTTGCCAACACTAAGGACAACACTTGTGAGTTTCGTCTCACCTTGTGAGTTTCGCCTCACTTGTTCTAAGCCATAGACAATTTCACCCTGGCAGCTACCCTTCACCAACACCCAGTGGTATGAGTCCCTCCGGCATCCACGACCCCCAGTTGCAGCATGAGTCCCTCCGGCAGCTACAACTTTTCATCGACAGCGGTAGCATGAGACCCTCCGACAGCTAATCGCCACCACCAGTTGCAGCATGAGTCCCTCCGGCAGCTACAACCTTTCATCGACAGTGGTAGCATGAGACCCTCCGGCAGCTACTCGCCACCACCAGTTGCAGCATGAGACCCTTTGGCAGCTACAACTTTGCACCAACAGCGGTAGCATGAGACCCTCCGGCAGCTACTCGCCACCACCAGTTGCAGCATGAGACCCTCCGGCAGCTACAACCTTTCGCCATTCGCAATAACATGAGTCCCTCCGGCAGCTACAGGTAAGCACAGCAAAGGTATGAAAGCACATCTCTACCCTTTCTTGCTTCTTGTCAATTTCATTTTCGAACTACGATTTGGCTTGATTTCGTCCTAGGGATACGTAGGAATCCTTTCTCCAAAGGTCCAGCCATCCGATCTCCCCAGATCATTGTCTAGCCCTCCGCCTTATCCCTTGCCGCTCATTGGAATTGGGTCTTATTTTATCGACAACCTCACTGCTTCCAAAAGTGACGTTGCCGAGGGGCTCTGTAAGTAAGCCAATCCAATTCGCGACCCTTTTAGATGCATTTAATATGATAAAATTGCATTAAGGGGCGTTTTGGTAACTTCCCGGTCTATTCTGAGACTTCCGAAAACATTTCATAAGTTTCTCGCGAAGGAAGTACCTTTTGGTACTTTGCTCGCGCTAAAGGACCTACAGGGAATTAACTGCTTTGGACTTTTCAGGAATTAATTCAGAATGTTCCAGAAGCAGCATTTGGCCCCAAAAACAGTTATTGCTTGCTTAAGTCGTGCGACAAATTGAAGCATGGAAAGTGGATGCATGAAGTCGTGCGACACAACATGACTATCAACAACAGCTATAAATAAGACCCTCTGCCTCTTATTTTGAGATCCCTTTTCCACTCCACAATGTCACTCTACAGAAATTACACCAGAATCCAATCTCTCTCCTCCTCCCACACAAACACATACCAATTCCCTTCCAATTCCTTCATACCTCATACATAAACCACCCACTTACCTTCATACAACCAACACCACTTGAAGATCTGAGGACTAGCACCCCATCTGTGCTCAATCCCACGTCCAGAAGCTGAATTGAAGACCAATACACCTAACTTGGTGTATTGGTGATGGATCTACAAGGGTAACGATTCCATCCATCCCTCTCTCTCTCATTTACTTGCTTTATTGCAATTTCCATCCCTCCACTTGATAATCAGGCTCTATCCGCCTCTGATTATCAAGTGGCAACTGCCATCTCTCTGTTTAAATTGCTTGCTTTGGTATAATTGGTATTCATGGCTTGATTGGATCGTATTTCATTGTTTGTTCATCAAGGGAGTGTGGATCTCCCATATCCACATTCCTTTGATCGATCTATTATTGATTTGTGCTATCTTGAGTTGTTTTGTCGTAATTACTTGATCTGAATTGGTTTCTGTTGAATCTGTTTCTCATTTGTAAGGTTCCTGCAGATGGTAAACATGTGTCACGCGACACAATTGGACATGAGGAGTCCTGTGTCACGCGACACATCGTACCCATCTGCAGGGATGATCCTTCAGTTGTAAGTTGTTTCAACTAGTTGGATTATCATTCCAAACAGAGTGTGGATCTTCAATATCCACACTCATTTGAAGTGATTGGATAGATCTGTGTCAATTCTGTGCTTGATTTGTAAAACCTCTGCATAGTGTCTTGTAGTGTCACGCGACACAATTGATCCATCAGGTCTTGTGTCACGCGCCACAACAAGCCTTCTGCAGCAGGTTCAGTTTCAGTTGTAAGTTTTGTCCTTCCTAGTTGTAAATGGGATGTGGCCTCCCATGACAAATGGCTTACAAGTTGTAATTCCCCTTGTTGAGTAACAAAACAAAGCATCTCCATGCATTTTATACGTATCTTTGTCACACACATTTGGATGTTTTGAATGTTGAACATAGAAAGACTCGTCTACGGATGAGGCGTGTTGGGTGAACTCTCGGTTCTTCCCAACACGTAACCGGACCCCCGAACCCATTTTCTCTTTCAAAAAGGTTTTCAACATTTCCTTAAAAAAGGTGTGGTGACTCCTATTTTATTTTTTCGGCGAGCGCACATTCACCACCCTTCACTAAGAGCAGTGAACTGGCTAGTAACTTATTAGCCCTTATACAAGAGATGTATGTTGACTATTAAGTAGCATTGCTACGAAAGATTTCGGTATTTCATTACATTCACTGATGACTTATCTAGATATGACTATGTCTATCTGATGAAGTCCAAAAGCAAATTGTTTGAGATATTTTGAATATTTCAAAATGAAGTACAAATAAACTTGGCAAAACTATTAAAGTAGTTCGATCGATCGAGGTGGAGAATATTTAAGTCAAGAGTTTGACAATCATCTCAAAACTGTGAAATCGTTTCAAAGTTGACCCCACCCGGAACACCACATTGTATGGTGTGTCTGAGAGGAGGAATTGAACCTTGTTGGACATGGTTCGTTCGATGATGAGTCAAGTTGACCTTTCTATTTCCTTTTGAGAATATGCATTAGAAACTGATGCGTTTACACTAAATCGAGTCCCTACTAAATCGGATCCTAAGCACCCACATGAGATGTGGCATGGAAAAAAACCTAGTTTGTCTTTCATGAAGATTTGGGATTGCAAAGCTTATGTGAAGAGACTTGTCTCTGATAAGTTACCACCAAAATCTGACAAGGTTATTTTCATTAGTTATCCTAAGGAAACTAAAGGATATTAATTTTACAACCGCAATGAGAACAATGTGTTTGTTGCTCTATATAGTTCGTTTGTTGAGAAACAATTTCTCAATAAAGGATCTAGTGGGAGTAAAATTAATCTTATAGAAATTTAAGAACCTGAAAATAACATGGAACCAAGAGTAGAGATGGAACCAAGTTCACAAAGAGTTGTGGAACCGGTTCAAGTTGCATAAGTCCATCGTAGATGGGATAGGTTATGATCCGAACCCGAGAAATATTGATTTCTCGTATCGAAAAGTAATAAAGTAGAAGTCATTGAGAATGACGAACCTACTTCCTATCCAGAGGCGATGTCCACTCCTGATTCGGATAAATGGCTAGGAACCATGGAATTCGAATTACAATCCATGTCTGATAATCAAGTTTGGAACTTGATTGAGCCACCTGAAGGTGTAAAAACTAAAGGGTGCAAGTGGGTCTTCAAGACCGACATGAATGGGAAGGTGTATACTTACAAGGCTAGGATTGTAGCAAAGGGATTTAGGCAAATTCATAGTATTGACTATGTTGAAACCTTTTCGCCAGTTTCAATGCCAAAGTTTATTAGAATTTTAATTGCCATAGCTGCATATTACGACTATGTGATATGGCAAAAAGATGTAAAATGGCTTTCCTAAATGGAATGATTCTTGAGGATGTGCATAGTACACAACTCGAAGTTTTTTCGATCCAAGAAATTCTAATAAAGTATGCAAGTTGCAAAGATCCATATATGGGTTGAAGCAAGCTTCGAGGAGTTGGAATCTTCATTTTGATGAATCGGTCAAAGAGTTTGACTTCATCAAGAACGAAGATGAACTTTGTGTATACATGAAGTTCAGTGGAAGCATAGTACTATTTCTAGTATTGTATGTCGATGATATCTTACTCATTAGAAACGACGTTCCGACACTTCAGACTGTCAAAGTCTTGGTCAAGGAAGTGTTTCTCAATGAAAGATATGGGTAAAGCCACTTACACCCTTGGCATCAAGATCTATAGAGATAGATCTAAAAGGATGATTGATTTGAGTCAAAGTACTTACATTGACAAAAGTTCTTAGAAGATTCTAAGAGAGGAAACTTTTCAATGAGTCATAGTGTTACTCTTATCAAGACTCAATGTCCTAAGACAACTGGTGAGCGAAAGAGAATGAATGAAGTTCCATATGCTTCGGCATTTGGATCTGTCATGTATGCCATGATTTGTACTAGACCGGATGTTTTGTATGCTCTAAGCATGACGAGTAGATGCCAAACTAATCCTAGTGAAAACCATTGGGTGGCAGATAGGACGATCCTTAAGTACTTAAGAAGGACTAAGGATGCGTTCTTGGTCTTTGAAAGGTTGGAAGTTAATCTTGTTGTAAGGGTTACACAGATTCAAGCTTACAAACTGACAAAGATAATTTAAGATCGCAATTGGGGTTTGTGTTTATGCTTAATGGAGGTGCGGTTTTGTTGGAAGAGATCCAAGTAAAATAACGTAGCCGATTCTACAACTAAGGCCGAATACTTAGCGGCATCCGATGCAGCTAAAGAGGCAGTTTGGATCAAAAATTCATTAGTGACTTGAAAGTTGTTCCAAGTATCACTAATCCGATGGAATTTGTTGTGACATTAATAATGCCATTGCGCTAGAAACGGAACCAAGGTCACATCAACGATCCAAACACATACTTAGATATTTTCACCTCATTCGAGAATTCATAGAATGAGGAGACGTTAAGATATGCAAAGTATCGATCGACGATAAACATAGGGGACCCGCTTACAAAGACCCTCGCACAAGCAAAAGCATGATGGTCATGTTAGGTCCATGGGTATACGATACCTAGGAGATTGGGCCTAGTGCAAGTGGGAGATTGTTGGTGTTATGCCATAGGCTAATGATTATTATGACTGATAATCAATATCGTTATGTAATCGTCTTTATCATTTATAATAGAGAATGTTTATTTAGATCATTATATATTTTACATGTTTATTACTCCCTCCGTCCCACTTCAAAGTGTCCATGGTATAATTTCACGATTTTTAAGAATTTTTTTAAAAAATGAATAAACAATTGAAAGTGGGTAGAAGATTAGAGGAGAGAGAATGTAAAAGTTAAAAATATTTAATAGGAGAGAGTGAGTGGGAGGAATAGTAAGTTAATGAATGGTTTTTTTGTAAATATGTTAACATTATAAGGGTATAATGAATGGTTTTTTTGTAAATATATACTCCCTCCGTCCCACCTCACTTGACACTTATTTCCATTTTGGGCCATCCCAGCTCACTTGACACTTCCCAAAATAGCCTACTTTTTATAATTTTATATTCACTCTACCCCACCACTCATTCTCTCTCTTCATTTTCCACCACTCAATTTATTCAACCAACACTACTATTTACCCCACTCATTCTCTCTCTTCATTTTCTACCACACATTTTTTTTATTTTATTCTTTTTTCTTAGTTCCCGTGCCCACCTCAAGGGTGTCAAGTGAGGTGGGACGGAGGGAGTAAACATTATGAGGGTATAAATGTCTGAAACACTGTTCACATATTTTCATTTATGAAATGGGCTCTTTGAAGTGGGACGTCCCAAAAAGGAAAGTGGACACTTTGAAGTGGGACGGAGGGAGTATAATAATTTGTGTCCCTAGTTATTGTGAATAACTAGTATAAGTTGGTAATGGATAATCATAGAGATGATTATATGTATGAGGATGCACATTACACTTATGGGTACTTGTTAGAGAACAAGGTACTGGACCGACCCATCTATGAGATTTATGACATAGTCTATGGTCATATATGTCATGATTAAATCTCATGATAGTCGTGTCATTAGAATCCTTTGTACCTGAGATTATCATCGTCTTCCACACGATGAAGGTTATGTTTGATGTAGTCTAACACTATCTTTAATAGGATAGCAATAAGGGCTATGTTGGCACGATTGGATTCATGTAGGGAAGAATGATAATTCAAGATGGGATTTGTCCCTCGTAAAGAGAGATATCTGCTTGGGCCCCTCGATGAATAGTGTTGATGAAATGTACGGCCGTACTCAAGAGATTTGATAGAGATCAAATACACTTGGATTATCAACATATCCGGAGTCGAGAAAGCATTGAACAATATAAGTTGACATGGATCATGACTTATGTTCAATATGACATCGTAAGACAAAGGGATTGTGACAATGATCTATCGAGGAATCAAGCTTTGATGTTATATTTAATTGGGTGGACATAATGGCTTGCTAGAGACCACTTATGTCTTGTGAGGATTGATGTTTCAACCCACTACCAACA